>CM040421.1:30319192-30854631 GCA_022702705.1 Papilionanthe hookeriana x Papilionanthe teres
GTAAATGAGAATGTATGCAATCTCATTACCAATGGTGGGAGCAATAAGAATGTTGTCTCTATACAGATGGTGGAGAAGTGGTGCCTCATGACTCAGAGGCACTCCCATCCATATTTTTGACGTGACTGAAGAAAGAGAATAAGGTCAGCATGATCGGAGGTGCCTAGTAGAGTTTTCGATTGACAACCAGCAGCAGGATGAGGTGTAGTGTGACGTGGTACTCAGGGATGCTTGCCACCTGTTGTTGGGGAGACCGTGACAGTTTGATCGTAGAACTCAACAAGACGGATTCAGAAACACCTACTCTTTCACCAAGGATGGGAAGCACATCATCCTTCATGAAATCTTAGGTGCCCTTGCCAACATAATATCTGTGGGACCAATTTTGGTGAGGACAGAGGATGATAAGATGGAGACATTAGTTCTAGACACGGGACATGCATGAGAGAGCATTTCAGGATATTATAATCGATACCTTGCCACTAGCGCCACCATCATTCAGGGATTTTCAAGACACCCTTACTATGGATCATGTTGAGCTGACCATGGATTAATTTGGGAGTATTCAATAACATAGATGAGACATGCAAACTTAGTTCAGTTCAGTCCAGTAGTGGATCCTAGGAGAGAGGATCGATAGGGATGTATGCTCACAAGTGGGGGAAATCCTTGGGTGTTTTGGGAGGCAGTATAGCAGACAGTAGGTTCTCGGTGCTATCAGGATTGAATATGAAGAACCAAAGTCGTCGATGAATGAAATCAAAGCTCCCCCAATCCCAGGAGACTGACGTGGGGCCTTACTTGACTGAACTGGCTACTAGGTTCAACAGAAGAAGGCTTTCGGTCCAACAGGACGCTGGACCGGCCCCCTCCTCCCTCTTTCATTGGGAGGGAATTAACTTCCCTTCCTTTCATACTTTCCTGCAATATATCTATTATAAGTATGTGTGTTTGTTCTTTTAGGGTTTAGTTTTTTGTCTTTCTGATTTCAAAATTTGGTCCAACTTGCAGTCGTTGGCTCTTTTCCTTCTAGGGCTGTATTCGAATGCGAGAAGCTGCTCTGGCTATAACTCGTTGAAGGTGGTGACTGTCTTAGAGGGTCTGAGTATGCTCCGATATTTATCCTTCCCAACTCTCCTCTGAACTCACACCCATTGTCGCCAAACCCCTCTCGACCTTCCTGGTCTTGTCTCTAACCCCTCTACCCGCTTTCGGACTTTGCTGTAATGCCTCCCAGGTCTTCCACACACAGCCGCAATCTTTTATTTTTTATACAACATGCCCAAGTACTTTTAGTTTTCCCTCTAACTTTCTTAACACAAGTCAAATATAAAACATCTACTTTCCCAATAGAGTCATTAGATGGTCGACATTTAACCTTACCAAACCATCTAAGGAGACTCTAATCTTGTCTGTCACTAGATCCACTAAATCCTTTCATGGACATATTTGTAACCCTTGCTTATTTTTAACATTAGATCCGGGTGCCTGTGTAGCGGCTCCTGCATATTTTTCGTTGTATTCAGGCAATACATCGCATCACTTTTAGGGACGCCCTATGATTTACAAAATGATTTAAGAGTTCATGTCATAAAATTTTGACAATTTTTTACACTGACTGCTGACTAACTAATACGACTCTTCACTTTTCACATTCGGAATTTAGGACCAGTCAATGACAGTGTTAGCTTCCATGATGCTAGTGAAAGCAAATAAGCAATTCTAAATGTTCTGTAGATTGTCAAACGAGTCATTCTCACCGTTCTATATTTTGAAATGTTTCTTGAATAGAGCATATTTATACTGTATTTTCGGGACTTCAGTATCCAGGTACAGAATTGTTCTTATCCAAATTGTTTAATAAGCATGGACGGGACATTTGAACTCAGATTAGATTGTACTTCTTTATCAACTGGTTCTATTTTGGCTGACTCTTTACTTTTGTTTGACTATTTAGACTATCAGTGCATCCGAGTGTTGTGTGTTCTTTGAAAGGGGATTGAGGGATGCCTCAGATGTTTATATGTGAATGCCTGCTCTTTGTATATTCGTTCTTCTATTTTAGAACACCTGCATCATCTCTTGGTAATTGATATATCCTTTCCACAGATCAGCACATAAATTGGTACTGCATGAACAAACTACTCAAATAAGCCAGTTAGAAATAAGCTATTTCTCCCATTTTGATTAAGCACTTGTTTTGAAGAGACATTTCCTATTTCTTGTTGAAACATCTACTTTCTTGTTGAACCTCTTATTTTTAGTATTAGGAGTTTTAAGAGTTGGTCACGTGGTAGGAGTTGGATATTAATTTCATTGCCTTAAAACATTGTTACTAATGTCGAAAAAAAAAATCAATTAATCATGTAAAAATCTCAATGCATTTTAATAACTTCATGTTCAAATTCATGACCATCCAAACTCCATTTCTAACAATGTTATAATCAAATTAAATGTTTAAATAAGATGAATCAAACATTACTAAAATCAGTTGAATCTAAGTCCAAATGAGCCCAAATGAAGATCTTGAAGTATAATTAGAACCTTCAAAGTATTTGTTGAAGATTCGAATTATCTCCGAATCCATCATGCTTAAAGTTAAATCGAGTGTCACAAAGAGCCTAAGCTCCTTTAATTCCAAGATTATTAAGATACTTAATTGATGAAGGGATGGTATATATGATTAAAGGAATCAACTTTGATTGTCTGATGGAATAGTTTGAAATTTTGGCTAAATATACCAAAAACCATGCTCCACATGAAGAGGGCAACTAAAATGGGGAGAGAGCTCGGAGATTTGAAGAATTATGGAGCTCTGCCCAATGTCTAGCATCAACTTGCAGTCGGGGGACCACCATCACCTGAATGCCCTTTTTACGGTCGTATTACCATCGCTCGGTTGCCACCGCTACTGATGGACAACCATCACAAAGCCATGATCATTGTCACTTGACCACTATCACAAGCGCATACCGCTGTCAACCGTTTGTCAGCACCGTTATCTTCTAGTCTTTTTACCTTTCCATCACTCTTCGTCATTTACATAGAAAATCAAATTAGCTGCATTACTAATTTGTGGGATGAACAAAGTTCTTATAACTCTCATCTATATAGTGAAATTATTCCAACTAGGCTCGACCCTGTGGTTTTTCTCTTGGATTTTCCACAAAGATTTTGGGTAACTTGTATTTTTTTATTTAATCCGCCTATGTGTGAAATCTTTGTACAGTGCGAAGACTAAGGAGTTGTCCAACAAAAGATGACATTTAAGTTATTAGGTAAATTTAGTAAATCCGGATTCACTAAATCCTGAATGATTTAAATCCGAAAAACTGTTTGGTAACAGATTTACTAAATCCTGTAATTCTAGCATGACTGTTTGACAAGTAGAGCAAACCAAATAGGTCTTCCTCCAAAATCCACTGATTCATGGGACTTAGTAAATCCAGGATTTATGGCTGAAATCCATGAAATCTGGATTTATTAAATCTGCGTCTTTGATTAGTCCAAAATGACCGTCTAGCTAGATTTGGCCTACATTCAAGTTAAATCCTGCTCTAAATCCTTGCAAGATTGCCCCTAGACTGCCGTACTCTACTGCCGCGTATTTTCCAGCACAACAGTTACATTTGTTGCCACCCGATCAGCTGTTAGCTGACTTGTTTGTTGGGAAGATTTTCCATACAAGTGCATAAATTATTTCATGAATATTTTTGAATTTCTATTGATCATAGTGTACTTCATGTGCTCAAAACATTAAAACTCTTGAAGGTGTTTTAATCTTGATGATTACTTGATGTTTATTTCTGCTAGACGTGGCTCACATTGTAGATTTGAACTATGAATTATGTGTGTAAAACCAGTCTTTCAAAAGTGGCTCGTGGATTTAATACCAAACACAACCGCACCTTTCAGGTTAGAGGTTATGCAAAGGCTTGCTCTTATCACACCCACGGAGCTAGGTGGGAAGGCCCATCAAGCCCAAGATGCAGAAAATAAAATTGACCAGTGGCTCATGTATGCAATGTTTGCTTGCTCCTGTCCTCCAGATAATAGAGTAGATGTTGGCTTATCAACAGCCAAAGAACTTTTTCATCTTATATTTCCATCTTTAAGGCATGGGTCTGATGTGAATGCTGTAAGTTCACAATTTTATCAATTTTATTTTTATTGCATAGATATTGCTAGAAGCTTGTCCCTGCTATATGTTGTAACAGGAAGACTAAATTGTTGCTGGAAATTATAGAACAAAAAATAAAGAGAAATGCAAGTAGCATTAGATCCGCTTGAAGAATAACATTAATAGTTTGTATACAATATACAAATATTTTAGATATGAAGAAGCTGCTTAAAATGGTCAAACATCTGCTCTGTAATTTTACTCCAATGCTTAACTTTCATAACATTTATCTGTGTTATTGTATTTTGTTTACCATTTGACCAAACAAGCTCGATGTACTTTCTTTACTTCTCTGCACACTGTTTTGGGGAGTAACCGAAATTGAGATGCAATGTTAGATTTTATCATTTGCTTGTTATAAGCTTCTGCTTGATGAATGGGCAAACTTCTGCGTAGAGAAGTTTATTTTGATCAAGTAGAGGCACATTTTTCTACCATCACGAGTATGTTAGTTATGATTCTAACCTTCATATTTAGTAGATATCTTGATTAATAAAATATTTTGCAGTCATTTATTCTGTATTTGAAATATAAATATAGGGAAGACTGTCATTACAGGGAACATGAAATTATCATGCTATGAATTCATCTCTAACTAGCTGAACACCTTAAATTGAACTCCTAAGTTCTCTCCATTTATCTTGGCTGCACGGATTTGGTTCTAATTTCTTAATAGTTCAAAGCACTTGCAATGTATTTGAGCATCAATTAACCATACAAACTACTAGATATTTTTTATGATTTCTTTGTGCGGTGCCCTCTTAGTCCTTGTCAATTAAATTATTTCAAAAGTTTGCCAATAATCAGATAAGGGATATCAACTTACTTTTCTTGTGACTGATATATATTTATATATATATATTTTGTGTAGCTTGCAGCCATCAATGCTTTGGGTCATTGTCATCTTGAATTATGTGAATTCATGTTCGGAGAGCTTGCATCTTTCATTGAAGAAGTTTGGCAAGAGTCAGAGGGGAAACAGAAATGGAAGGTATAATCTCAGAATGAACTATTCAATAGTCTTAATTTTAAAAATCATTTGGGCTAATATCTATATATATTTTTAAGTTCTGTTTCAAAGAATAAATTTACTGCAATTCACTGGTCCCCTCCACATGTTGACACAAG
The DNA here is from genome assembly GCA_022702705.1 of Papilionanthe hookeriana x Papilionanthe teres. NCBI lineage: Eukaryota > Viridiplantae > Streptophyta > Magnoliopsida > Asparagales > Orchidaceae > Papilionanthe > Papilionanthe hookeriana x Papilionanthe teres. Next base: position 30,324,501 of record CM040421.1, read on the forward strand.
CATGGTTGCAATTGGCACTCCATAGACAATCATACTTGTTAAATGTGATGTCCTTTTAACATACATTTTTTGCAAGAGCTCTTTATTATGCTAATCAAATTTATTGCGGCTTTAGATATCGACCAAGTTTCAAATACATTCGGTGTTAATTTAGGCATATTTTATTCTGGAGTTCCCTCTCATTGCAGAATCAGAAATTTCGCCGTGAAGAACTCCGTGTGCATATTGCGAATGTTCATCGTACTATTGCAGAGAAAATTTGGCCGGGAATGTTACGCCGCAAACCAGTTCTCCATTTACACTTCTTGAAGTTCATTGACGAAACATATCGCCAGTTGTTAACATCGCCATCTGAAAGTTTTCCAGATTCACAACCTCTTCGGTATGCATTAGCTTCTGTTATCAGATATCTGGCTCCAGAGATTGTGGACTCTAAGTCAGAGAGGTTTGATGTGAGAACACGAAAGAAGATTTTTGACTTGCTAATGACTTGGTGTGATGAATCTGGAAGCATGTGGGGCCAAGAAGGCAGTAGCGATTATCGTCGAGAAGTAGAGCGGTACAAGTCAGGACAACATGGTCGATCCAGGGATTCTATAGACAAGCTCACATTTGATAAGGAGGTGATCGAACAGGTAGAAGCAGTTCAATGGGTTTCTATGAATGCTATTGCCTCACTTTTATATGGTCCTTGCTTTGATGATAATGCTAGAAAGCTAACTGGAAGAGTGATATCTTGGATCAATAATTTGTTTGTTGATTCAGCACCGAGGGTGCCTTTTGGGTATTCACCTGTAGATCCACGTACGCCATCATATTCTAAGTATACAGCAGACGGAGGGCGTGCAGCAGGGGCGCGAGACAAACAGAAAGGAGCTCATCTCCGTGTTCCGTTAGCAAAGACTGCTTTAAAAAATCTTATTCAAACAAATTTAGACCTTTTTCCAGTATGCATTGATCAGGTATTTTCTCCCATTTTCATGTGTTGTATTTTTGTATAATCAACTTGCTTGGATTTATTGTGGGCAAGCATAGGTGGTTGTCGGGTAACGGATTTAAGTTGGATTTAACTTACGTTTTGCAGGACTAAAATGACTCTTTTAAACCTTGGATTTCATAAATCTGGTTTCTTCTTAGTTTTCTTCTCAGTTTGTCTTAAATCCTGGATTTACTAAATCCTGCTTTTGGCGGGATATAGTAAATCTGGATTTACACGGTTTACTAAAGCAGTTGTTACAGACAGCTCCCAGGGGCAAACATTAGGTTCCCTTAACTTCGATTTGATGGTTCAAATCATTAAAAATGACATTCTGTAATGCGAGGGTAGGTGGCATTGATTTATCCTTCTCTAGACTGGCATTGCCAGATCCTTGTGCACTGCTGTACCGTGATTTGCTATGGGATTAGCAGATTTGAATGCAGGTTCAAATTTAGGTGAATTTTACTTGAGTTGTGAAAATTCTTCCTTAGTGTAGATAATTGGGCTTTGGTTTTGTGCATCATCTTCATATTTGTATTATTCCTTGGCCTGTGCACTATCCAAGCAGAAGAAAATGAGGAAAATCTTTATATTTTAAACAGATGGAAATTTGTATATAAAATTTGAAATCTTCCCATGTGGTGGTTCAACATCTTTGAATGTGGTTTAAAATAATCATGGGCCGTTGAATTTGCGTTAAGTGTTTTGCTTATGCTTTTATGATGGAACTCTATCTTATATAAATAGATGTCATCTCATGCAAGTTCCTCAGGATTTGGCATGGTTCCTTCCACCATCAAAGGCTTGGTTGGAATGATACAAATATCCATAGTGCATGAACCCTTGACTTAGCTTATGCTGTTATCATGGTTGAGGACGTGTTATTCCTTGTGCAAATACCTTTCTATACATTAGTCACGATATTGAGCCTCTTTATAAGTACAGAACTTTCATTAAGTTATATGAAGATGATTAATAGTTACAAAGCTTCACTCGTGCAAGTTCCTCTCTTCTGTGAAATGCTAGTTTGCATACTTTGTCATTCCCCTCTTGTTTTAGACCTGCAACATCAGAAAGGAGAGAGATCATGTTTGTTAGAAAATTTACCCCATATACATTATGCTAATCTTAGTAATCATTATCATAATTTCGGTATTGGATAATAGTCAAAGGAGATTTTAAAAATTGCCTTCGGTTTTGTAATATTTGGCAGCGGTAATGTTTTTTTCCCCTTTTTCTTTTGGTGAAGAATTGGAACCCTAAACCTTCCCTTTGGAGATTAAGCGTAACGCCATTAGGTGATTTCTTTTTTATTTTTACTTTTTCAATTCTATTCAACAACATTCTATCTAAAAGAAATCTTTCTAACAGACAATTATTTCTCTTATTCTAGTGCTACTCTCCAGAGCCTCACTTGTCAGATGGTTACTTCAGTGTCCTGGCAGAAGTGTACATGAGACTAGAGATTCCAAAGTGCGAGATACAGAGGCTTCTCAGCTTAATTCTCTATAAGGTGGTTGATCCATCCAAGCAAATTCGCGACGACGCCCTCCAAATGTTGGAAACACTCTCTGTTCGTGAGTGGGCCGAAGATGATAGTGAGAGCGCCAGTCGTTATCGAGCCTCCGTAGTTGGCAACCTCCCTGACTCGTACCAACAGTTCCAATACAAATTGTCCGCTAAACTCGCAAAAGACCATCCAGAGCTGAGCGAGCTGCTCTGCGAGGAAATCATGCAGCGCCAACTCGATGCCGTCGACATAATCGCGCAGCATCAAGTTCTCACTTGTATGGCTCCATGGATTGAGAACTTGAATTTCTCGAAACTATGGGAGTCTGGTTGGAGCGAGAGATTGCTTAAAAGTCTCTATTATGTCACTTGGAAACATGGGGATCAGTTTCCTGATGAGATAGAGAAATTATGGAGCACCGTTGCAAGCAACACCCGGAATATTATACCGGTTTTGGACTTCCTGGTCACCAAAGGAATTGAAGATTGCGATTCAAATCCATCCGCAGAAATTAGTTGGGCTTTCGCCACATATTTCTTGGTCGCCAAACGCGTGAGTCTATATCTGGCACGAATATGCCCCCAACAAACCATCGATCACTTGGTCTGCGAGTTATCTCAGAGGATGTTGGAGGATAGTGAGGATCCTGTTAGACCAGGAAAGGTCGACCCTACGGCAAACATCGTTCTTGAGTTCTCTCAAGGACCGATGATGACACAGCTGACGGCCGTCGTAGATAGCCAACCTCACATGTCGCCTCTGCTCGTTAGAGGTTCTCTCGATGGTCCTCTGAAGAACGCGAGCGGAAATTTGAGCTGGAGGACTTCAACTGTTACCGGCCGAAGCATTTCAGGTCCGTTAAGCCCAATGCCTCCTGAGGTTAACATTGTCGCTGCTTCTGTTGGCCGCTCGGGGCAATTGCTACCATCATTGATGAATATGTCTGGGCCTTTGATGGCTGTCCGAGGCTCAACTGGTAATCTGAGAAGCCGTCATGTGTCAAGGGACAGCGGAGATATATTTATCGATACCCCAAACTCTGTCGAAGACATCTTGCACCAAGCAACTGGTGGGTTGCACGGCATCAATGCAAACGAACTTCAATCAGCCCTGCAGGGACATCAACACTTACTATCACGTGCGGATATAGCATTAATTCTACTTGCCGAAATTGCTTACGAGAATGATGAAGATTTTCGCGAGAACTTGCCCTTACTCTTCCATGTTACTTGTGTTTCCATGGATAGTTCAGAGGATATTGTGCTTGAACATTGTAAGAATTTGCTTGTTAATCTGCTCTATTCGCTTGCCGGTAGGCATTTGGAACTATATGGAACTGCAAACAGTGAAGGCGAAAATAAGCATAAAGTAGAGAGCCTTATAAAGTATATTCAGTCCAAGCGTGGGTGTTTAATGTGGGAAAATGAGGATTCGACTCTTGTTCATATAGAACTCCCCAGTGCTGCGCTGCTATCTGCATTAGTATTAGATATGGTTGATGCTATATTTTTCCAAGGAGACCTTCGCGAGACTTGGGGTGCAGAGGCGCTCAAATGGGCAGTGGAGTGTACTTCCAGGCACCTTGCTTGTCGTTCTCACCAAATATATCGTGCGCTTAGGCCGAGCGTGAAGAGTGATAACTGTTTAGTGCTGCTCCGATGCCTTCACCGGTGCTTGGGAAATCCTGTACCAGCTGTTCTAGGCTTTGCCATGGAGATTCTTCTAACATTACAGGTTATGGTTGAGAATATGGAGCCTGAGAAGGTGATCTTATATCCACAGCTTTTTTGGGGGTGTGTTGCTATGATGCACACGGATTTCATTCACATCTACTGTCAGGTGCTTGAACTTTTTTGCCGTGTGATTAACCGTCTGTCACTACACGATCGAACGACCGAGAATGTGTTACTATCAAGTATGCCACGGGATGAGTTTGACACCAATAGTCCTGATGGTCCCGAGCTTCAAAGGGATGAATCGCGTGCCGGTCCAGAATTACTGCCATCCGGTGGGAAGGTTCCGGCATTCGAAGGGGTGCAACCATTGGTGCTTAAAGGACTTATGTCCACCATCAGCCATGGATCTGCAATCGAAGTGCTCTCACAAATAACCATCCCTACCTGCGATTCGATATTCGGTAATCCCGAGACACGTCTATTAATGCACATCATAGGTTTGTTGCCTTGGTTAGGCCTGCAGCTAAACAAGGACTTGGCTCTTGTTGGATCTGCATCACCCCTCCAACAGCAGTACCAGAAATCCTACCTGGTTGCCTCGAACATCTCATACTGGTGCCACAACAAATCTCTCCATGAACTCGCTGAGGTGTTCTCGGCTTACTCGCAAGGGGAGTTAACGTCAATTGAAGATTTATTTACCCGTGCATCACTTGCCATTTGTGCCGAATGGTTTCCGAAGCATTCGTCATTAGCATTTGGACATCTGCTGAGGCTTCTCGAGCGAGGGCCAGTCGACTATCAGCGCGTGATACTCATATTACTCAAAGCTCTCCTCCATCAAACTCCAGTAGATGCGGCTCAGAGTCCTCATGTTTACGGCATTGTTTCACAACTGGTGGAAAGTAGCTTGTCCCGTGAGGCATTGAGTGTGCTGGAGGCACTTTTGCAAAGTTGCAGCACCTTAGCAGGCGACCATAAAGACGAATTTGGTTCTGCAGAGAATGGTTATGGATTGTCGGAAAAATCTTTGCAGAGCATACTCGCACCTCAGAGTTCCTTTAAGGCTCGGAGCGGGCAGCTGCAGTTTGTAGCAGGGTCTGGGATTGGGGTGGGATCTGCAGCTCATGGTGGGGGTGATAATGGGCAGTCTCAGAGGGAGATATCCCTTCAGAATACTCGTATGATACTCGGTCGTGTTCTTGATAGTTGCGCTCTCGGTCGAAAGAGGGACTATAAACGACTTGTGCCATTCGTTGCCAACATTGGAAACTCGTAATTGCAGTGATTTGAAGTTCGGCCTATCTTGTTTGAATCAGCATTCTGGCAAAATGCAACCTGAACTGCTGTGATGCTGATCGCAGAAGCTGATAAGAGATTTGTTTGGGGTGATGTTTATAGCTGTATATGTTGAGAATTTTTTCAATTTCTCCAATGAAAATTAAATGCTTGCGTCCCATTTTGTAATTAGGTATATATATATATATATATGAAAGATTAGTCTGTAAAGTTGTTTTCAGAGACTCAGCGGATATTTTATCTTTTTTTTTTTCATGATAATTACATGTAGACCAGCCTGAAGTTGCTATTTTACAAATCAACCACTCTTTCATTCATTTTGCAAATTCTTACAAACATCAAAAATACTTTTCAATTTTATCAAATTCTTAATAGTTTGATCGGGTACACATAAATACATTGGTTCGAAAGTTCAAAAAAATCAGCTGCGCCAGAGGGGGGCACAGGGGTTTAGGGGAACAATTTGACCTCTTTTTTTTTTTTTTTTGTTGCTAAAGACCTGCATTCAATTGCTTTATCTCCTCTGCTGCAAATTATTTGATGATTCAGCCGTATCATATATTTGAACTCTGAATGGATCAAATCAATTTCTAGTAATTTAGGGGTTTCAGGCCAGATAAAAATATTTCTTTTATGAATTGGATTTAACCAAACAAGCAATCGACTAAATGTTTAGGTGCACATAAACCTCATTTTAGGTTTTAGAAATGTAAATACATAAGAATTGGGTGGTACATATGTAAAAGCCCCTTTTAAAAAGAACTTTTCTTTTCATAATTTTCATTAATCAAGATCAATTGTGGGGTATTAAATGAAAAGATTTAAAGCTTATATTAATGCTGTTAAATCTAAGTTGGATCAAGTCAAGTTACCAGATCATGATTTTAGTCGACTACCTCCTCGAAAATTGATTAGAGATCATGACGACTCGAGATGACAAAACTATGAGATCTTGATTTGGTTTTGGGTTTATTCCACCACCATCCTCTTTAAGTTTCAAGTAGTGAATTCTATAATTTAAATCCTAAGACTGTTGTTATTGTATGTTGATTATTCAATTTTTAATGACTAGTCTAACGTGAAAGTGTTCTCTCGTTATCAAGAGGGATAATTAACCATAGGGGATTGCACATATCGAAATCTCGAACCCCCGATAAAAAAATCCTCGCTAAATGAGGGTGAAATCTCTGAATAGTTGTTTATCTACAATCCAAACCGTCTTCTGAAAATTCGACCATCCAAAACTCTCCCAACAAATCAAAATTAAAAATAAATAGAGCTTCCTAAGGAGCGGTCGCGAATTTTTGGAGCCCACAAAAGCATCCACTACTTCAAATTCAACAAAAAAATACTCTCATTGTTAGTCTCAATAGCACAGAAAAAATTTTAAAAAAATTACAGCTAGAAACACAATCCCTGTTAAATCAAACATTTGAATCCTAGCAAAGATGTTATGAAATTTTGAAAAATAAAAAATGGAACATTGCCAAATACTTTTTGAGTTAAGCTAAAATTGTAAATTTCTTTTTCAATCTTAATATGAATATCACACATGGAAAAAAGATGATTTGTATGAATGCTTTTGTTTTATTGTCTTGCCAAATGTATAATACAACATACATGCAGCCATGGAAAAGAAGGAAGCCCATTTAAGCTGGAATCTGACCCAACACGCAACAACAGCTATTTAAACTGCTCAAATTAATCTCCAAAGTCAGCTAAAATTCAGAATTAGGTCTCATGCTTTTTCCAAATTTCTGCCAATCAACTTAAATCAACAAAGAACTTAGCCTTTTTCATTAATGTGAAAAAATCATTCAAAGGTTCTGATTTACATTTTTGGGTGGAGGTAGGAGAAACACTATATTCTCAAGAAATGCCTTAATAAATATTTAATCAAATCATACGACCACCATCTTCTTCTTCATAATGATTAGCCTTAGCCAACTATTTGGGATAAGCTAATTATAAAATTTTAATCAAGCCGTACATGTGAATATAACTAGCTAAACATTTTCAGCGTTCTGCTCGCTCATAGAAAAATGCAACATGATAATCATCTCTACAAAAAAATGAAATCTTTAATCACATGAGATGATAATAAATGAACTTGAGAGGAAAAAGGAAATCACGTACATTGCTCTTATGGATGCTAGCCTTCACAGTGATGCAAACACCAGAGATTACCGGAACTCGCTGTACTCGTCCGGCAACTTTCGCCGGAAAATATAAATACTCAAAGTCATCTGGAAAGAACTGCAACTGACAGACACAAAGCAGTGAATGCGAAGTAAAGCCCTATGAGGCAATAACCCCAGAACTTTGGGACCCTAAACCTGAACCAGGTCACAACTAAAAGGGAGCTCATGAGGCTCAGTAGAAGAAAAACAAAAGCGATCACAATGCTAATATGGAACTGGAGCTTATAAGCCTCGGGGTACAGATTTCCAGTCTCCATCACAAGAGCCGAGCCGAGCCCCACAAGCATATTGAACATGGGACCAGCAAAGCACCCAGCAATGGCAGTCGCTGGCTGCCCAGCCCTAGCTAGTGCCACATCGGCAACAAGATCACCAACAGAATTCCCCCACGCCAGCACAGTCAAGCCTAGGATTCCAGGTGGAAGGTTCATGATGGTACCTATGGCTGATAAGCAGTTCAACAGTTCTCCTGCCATTGTTGAGATCCAGACCACACTCATCACAAATGCAGCAACTGTGGTTGCTATCCGTTCGGTTTCTGGAGGTTCATTCTCAAAAATGAAGTGGAGAATTGCGAGGAAGAAGCTGATGAAGAGAACGATGGACCAGAGAGGAAAACGAGAGTAAGGAATGATGAACACGAGGCGCCTGTCCATGGTGATGAAGGAGCTAAAATAATAGAGGAGAGTGATGGGGCACAAGGCTACATTGGCAGCGGCGTGAAATCTGCTCCACTCTGCTGCTGATGGTGATGGTATGGTAAGCTTTAAAAGAGTTGTGGCAGGAACTTCCCACAGTCGAGGGACCTAGTGGAAAGCCAAGACAATTAGAAACACTTCTGAAGCGAGTTCAATTGAGATGATTGTTTCAAGGCTCGATGCCATTTATATGATATACCACTCAATATGAAGAAAAGCACAAACTGAAATGATACTTGAGCGCCAAAGTAAGAAAACAGGAGAGCACAGGGAGGTAACTTGACAAGGTTAAGAAATAAGGTAATAAATAATGATACCTCAATTGATTCTAGAAAGAACGATCAAGGTGATAATTAGAATGCCAAAATCGCGATTCCATAATGTCATAGGAAATAAACAGTGTTAATTTTGGATTTGAATCATCACCAGAAAATTAGGAAGAATAAGTTCCTAACAAAAACCTTTAATCTAAGGGCCAATTTGGGGACATTTTTGTTTTTCATTTTCTATTTTTTTATTTCTCAAAACATGTTTGACATATTTGATTAAGATATGATTGATTTTGAAAAAACTTGAAATATCAAAAAGTTAATTTTTCAAAAACATGTTCATTTATTTTCAGGAGAGCACAGGCAGGTAACTTGACAAGGTTAAGAAATATGGTAATAAATAATGATACCTCAATTGATTCTAGAAAGAACGATCAAGGTGATAATTAGAATGCCAAAATCACGATTCCATAATTTCATAGGAAATAAACAGTGTTAATTTTGGATTTGAATCATCAACAGAAAATTAGGAAGAATAAGTTCCTAACAAAAACCTTTAATCTAAGGGCCAATTTGGGGTCATTTTTGTTTTCCATTTTCTATTTTTTTTGTTTCTCAAAATATGTTTGACATATTTGATTAAGATATGATTGATTTTGAAAAAACTTGAAATATCAAAAAGTTAATTTTTCAAAAACATGCTCATTTATTTTCAGGAGAGCACAGGCAGGTAACTTGACAAGGTTAAGAAATATGGTAATAAATAATGATACCTCAATTGATTCTAGAAAGAACAATCAAGGAGATAATTAGAATGCCAAAATCACGATTCCATAATTTCATAGGAAATAAACAGTGTTAATTTTGGATTTGAATCATCACCAGAAAATTAGGAAGAATAAGTTCCTAACAAAAACCTTTAATCTAAGGGCCAATTTGGGGTCATTTTTGTTTTTCATTTTCTATTTTTTTGTTTCTCAAAACATGTTTGACATATTTGATTAAGATATGATTAATTTTGAAAAAACCTGAAATATCAAAAAGTTAATTTTTCAAAAACATGTTCATTTATTTTTTAGAAATAAAATATAATAGCATGTAAAAATAACACTATACAAATATGTCTTCAAAAACAAAATGAAAAGCAAAAACAAAAAATGAAATTGATCCCAAACAAGCATTAAGGTTTTCTTCCAAATTGGTTAATGTCTCTCTGGGACATTTTATTGCTGGAAGAGGAACTATTAATTTTGGACATGAATTGATTCATTCTACCATCAAGCCAAAAAAAGAAAAAAGAAAAAGAAAAAAAATAATAATAAATAAATAAAAAATCATCTTTAAAGTCATTTAAAAGGCCACAGATATATGTTTCATAATACTCTTCTCCTCCCCTCCTAGTTTTGTTCTGGATCATGGATTATATTCTTCCATACAAGTTCTCATATCATTGCTGATGGACATCTTAGGAAGCAATTTAGACGGTCACAGGCAAGGGGATACCCGCTCTCCTCTTTCTCTTTATTATTAAAGTTGATGTCCCACATAAATGTTGCTTTGTTGATCATGTGATTGGGGTTTGGTATTTTGAAAATGTGGAACCTCTTATTGATAGTCTGCAATTCACAGATCACACTTCGAAATTTTTGTAATGCTTCTCCTAATCAAACAAATGTTCTTAAAAATATTTTGATAATATTTGAGGTTTCTAGTCAAAGAATTAAATTATTAATAATTTACCCTAGTAAACATCCTACTATGGCTACCCTTCTAAAGCTAGCAAAAATTGATTAAAATTAACAGAATCCTATAGGAGAGGCGCTTTCTTTACAGTTGTCTCGAGCTTTTCTTAACTTCTGCTTAGTTGTAACTATTTTGTACCATTCTCATCTTGTTCTTTCACTTCTTTGCAACTGTTATATAATCTTGCCTTCATTTTAATGAAAAGGATACACCACGCTTTTAGGAGATCATGAACAAATTTGAAATAGAATGACAATATAGATATGACAATACATTTAAAAAAAAGATTAAACATATCTTAGTATTAAACTTCAAACTATTAATATGAAGAGAAAGAAAATGCAAAAAGACAAAACATCATCAGAGCGTTGGTATAGAAGCTATCTAGTAGTTCCGTTGTAAGCAGAATACACATTTCATCCTCATGTATAAATGACGCGATCGAGTTCATCAAATAAATTATCTCTACAATATCATGAATCTCAAACAACGAGTGGCTTACTCTCCATGCAGTAAGACCATTTATTCAGCTAATTATTATATATTTTAAAAAAACCAAGTAATTACAGTCCATAATGAAAGCATATTGATATGATATTACACTAGTTATGAAGCTAAAAAATTATGAAGCAGATAAACATGATGTAAGAGCATAAAAGTAAAAAATAAAACAAAAGGAATAAAACTACTTCTATGAAAGATTAAGAAGGCTACTATATCATCCAGAGCATGGTAACTAGGCTGCTCATTTGGTTTGAAAATTGAAGGCTGCAAAAATTGGATCAATTTTTAGATCAATCAAGCTCGGCTCAAAGTCAATTTGCTGATTAATAAGACAAGCCTGGCTCGAATTGAACTTAAATTATGCACACCAATGTTTCAAATTTTGCAATTAGATATTGAGGTATTTTTTGTTCAAGAGACGAGGCATAAACCCCATAGTTTGAAAAATGGGTTAGGTCAGAATAAAAGGGTAAAAAATAATATATTAGCATCATAACCTATAAATATATTAAAGAAAGACATATTGATATCCTAGCGCAATAAAAAGTAACAAATTATATTTATATGAAATAACAAATAGATAATAAAAGTTTTAATATTTAAATTATTTAAAATAATTTTGTTTCCCATTAAATTTAGGCTTCTTAATAATATATAGAAAATGTGATATTTTTTATTGAGATTTTTTTATTTTAAAAAATTGAGATTTCAAGGCGTAATAGAACTCAAATATAAAAAATAAAAAAATTATTTTTTTTATGAACGTAAACCTGTTGCATTAATAAATTACACAATAATTATTTAACAATCAATTTGCGAGTACAAAGCGACTATTATTGAAAAAATTAGTGTCATAGTGTATATATACATAAATCCCGTAGTCTTTTCGACCGCGCAACTTTTTGCTATGGAGACTATCTTTGAACATAAGACTGGATTGGCTTGTAACAAAAGAAGCAGTTGCAGCTAGCAAAAGAGCAACAACAATGCTGGCAGTGGCAAAAGCAGCAGTCAGAGACACTGGGAAGCACAAATGGAGAGTGTGGTGCTCTTGTTCATATGAGAGTCGCAACTTCGGCTCACAATCAAACCGTCTCTTATAAGGAAAAAGAATAAGTGCAAGAATCGCGTGCCTCAAACGAATTGAGGCAAATGTGCCTCAAGGAATGTGAGGAGTACTCCACACCCGAGTTGCTTGAGGCGTACACCTCAACACATTTTTCTTTGGAATTGTGCCGATTGAGGCAATGTGCACCTCATGCAATGTATGAAGTATGCCTCACCCGACTAGCCCGAGGCGTAAGCCTCAACAATTTTTTCTTCATAATTGCGTTGAGGTGCACTTATTGCACAAATTTAAACAGTTGAATATATGAATCTATACTAATAAATATGTATGAGTGTACGGGTATATGTTGGACTAAGAACTCATCTCACAAGATTGAATGAAAAACAATGACTAGAATGAAGTTTGAATCAAGGTTAATGATCCGTGTTCTAATCAAATCAAGCCAAACTTTAGCCAAATTTCATTCAACTTGAGATTAGATCAAATAACTTTGAGCAGATCTTTATTTAGGGTTGAGGTAGCTCTATGTTAAATCATTAACAATCCTTATAAACTATTATTATACTAAACAAAGCTTGCAAAAATAAATAAATAAATAAAATAAAAGGATTGATTGATTATATAGAACCTAAACAAAATAAAATAAAAGGATCGATTGATAATGTAGAGCCTACATGTTGATCTATCGTACTCATGGGCTAACATCTTCACATCTTTCATTCCTACTTTTACAGATTATTTTACTAATATCTATGTTAGCATACACGCAATTTGCCTAACATATAATGGAAAGGAAAAAATAGACAATAAACTTGGCTACAAATTATAAATTATCATTGCATGCCGATATGTGATCTCACACCAACAGCCATGCATCATTTTTCCATTTAAATTAGGTTACCCGCTAAATAACCACTTCTTCCCTTGTTAGGAATAAGATATTTAAATGTTCAAATCAACAAGAGTTAAATTTAGATTGTCTAATTTAATGTAATAAAGACACAATACAAAATTTCTACCTCAGATGTTTAACAACAAACTCAACGCTTGCAAATAAAGTCTACGGGATTATGTGAAAACAAATTGTATGTTAGTAATCAAAGAAGATCCAATAAATTGCTTGGAAATATAAGTTACAAAAAAGGAATATGAATATACTCAATCTTCTTCTTGATTGATTGAGTTATTTTGAAGAACTCATAAATATAATTTTTTGGTATATTTTTGAGTTCTTCAAAAGTATGTCTCACCCGACCTGCCCGAGGCGTAAGCCTCTCAACATATTTTTCTTCATAATTGCGTTGAGGTGCACTTATTGCACAAATTTAAACAGTTGAATATATGAATCTATACTAATAAATATGTATGAGTGTACGAGTATATGTTGGACTAAGAACTCATCTCACAAGATTGAATGAAAAAAAATGACTAGAATGAAGTTTGAATCAAGGTTAATGATCCGTGTTCTAATCAAATCAAGCCAAACTTTAGCCAAATTTCACTCAACTTGAGATTAGATCAAATAACTTTGAGCAGATCTTTATTTAGGGTAGCTCTATATTAAATCATTAACAATCCTTATAAACTATTATTATACTAAACAAAGCTTGCAAAAATAAGTAAATAAATAAATAAATAAAATAAAAGGATTGATTGATTATATAGAACCTAAATAAAATAAAATAAAAGGATCGCTTGATAATGTAGAGCCTACATGTTGATCTATCATACTCATGGGCTAACATCTTCACATCTTTTATTCCTACTTTTACAGATTATTTTACTAATATCTATGTTAGCATACAAATTATAAATTATCATTGCATGCCGATATGTGATCTCACACCAACAGCCATGCATCATTCTTCCATTTAAATTAGGTTACCCGCTAAATAATCACGACTTCCCTTATTAGGAATAAGATATTTAAATGTTCAGATCAACAAGAGTTAAATTTGAATTGTCTAATGTAATGTAATAAAGACACAATACAAAATTTCTACCTCAGATGTTTAACGACAAACTCAACGCTTGCAAATAAAGTCTACGGGATTATGTGAAAATAAATTGTACGTTAGTAATCAAAGAAGATCCAATAAATTAGCTTGGAAATATAAAATAGGAAAAATACATGATTAGCAATTAAATATACTGAGACATATCTATCTGGCTCTTCTTACGAGGAAAATTGGAAAGAACAACCATCTTTACATAAAGTATGTGCAAGAAATTTAAAAAAATAATGATAATTGATGGTTGAATCACAGCGAATGCAGTTTTAAAACATGTCATGCCTATGATAAAACTCATAGCTCGTAAGCCATCTAAACTTGCCTGGTTAATAAGGAATTCTCTTCCAATACACAGAAATGTCGAGCTTCTATCAAGCTAAACAATTATTCAAACCAAGTTTGTTTATGAGTACTAAAATAATGGTATCAAACCAGCGCTACTAAATCTACACAAATATTCAATTCAGAAGTCAAATTTAAACCTAGGATTTCAGCTAAAATGAGAAATCAACTACAAAATACTATTACAAAAAACGATTCCAAGAGTGAAGGCATACAATCTAGTATTATCTTGGCTACGTTCACAAGGAAATTCAAGTTGAGGAGATTGAGTAGCTCATGCAAATTTTAGTTGTTGAACAGAAAATAGCATGATTCATGGGGACATAACCCTTTCACATACTCTTCATGCCATCCTAAATCAACTTCATTTAGTAATGCTATATTATGGTGTGTGTGGCGATATTAGGCTTCAATACAATCTTTTGGGTAATAAAAAAGTCACCAGGAATAGATTTAAGGTAGTTGTTTGTTAGAAAGTTGCAACTATCAATAGAGTTGGATTAAGTACTCGAGAATCATCCTTCTTTAATAAGGCAATGTTGACTACTTTTGTTAGATTTCTTTCGTACATGCACCATTAAATGTGGTGCAGCAACCAAACCCTATACTAGCCTTTTAAGTCTGAAAATAGCAGCGAGGTAGAGTCTTTTGCATCGCAAAACAAGAAAATTTAAAAAAATTAATTGGCTTAAGGTTTTAGTATGTGGAATGACAGTGGAATCACATTCACTAATCAAAGAAGTGAGACTTTCTACCAAATCTTTCAAGTAAGACCAAATAGCATCTCCATGTAGACCAGAAAGCTATGAGGAAAACTAACTATACGTGAGACAAAATTTGCACAACTTCTACAACTAGGCTACCTGCAAATAGTAAAACTAAAGAGTAAAGCAATTATGAAGATATCATTATACAAAACATAGGCACTTTGAAAGATGACTGGATTGCATGTACTACTTGTAGCTGAAAATAACAGATGGCTTCGGTTATCAAAGTGAAATATCCAACTCAGCAATACAAGTCCATTCTCAATATAGCTAGGCGCATTTACACACATACCCACCCACTTCCTGCGTATTTACATATTTAATACCTAAATTTTACATTTTGACATTTCCAATATACCTAGAGGAATCTGAAGTATAGGTGCTAGATATGTAAATACATATGAATTGAGTGGTATGTATGTAAACCATCCAAATTAAGTTCATTCCTAGTCTACATAGAAAATGAGCGCAATGAAAATAGGCTGACAAAAAAAAAAGTATTAACCCACACTTACCAACCCGAATAGTTGATATAATCCCCAGCCAGGCCCATTTGGTTTGCATGCCTCAGCATTTTCAGCGGCTTTCTCCAATTCCCACTCCGGCAACTTAATCATTTCGTCCTCCATTAGTTCCTTTCTTTCCATGTTGGAATCCATCCAGAAGACAAGGCCAACAAAGAAGATGTAGAACACAATCAATCCCACAGCCTGCCAGAGGAAGATCTCAGCGCTGAGATAGATGTAGAACATACCGGAGGCGGCAAGAATGTAGAAAAAGACGTCGCGGATGAAGGGCGCTGGCTCGAGGGGTAAGGGGGAAATGGGGGAGAGAGCAGCTACGGCACCGACGACGAACGCGGAGACAAAGGCACCGGCCGAAACTACAGCCCCAAGGCCGGTCCGCGCCTGGCCTGTGTGGAGGGCGGCGATAGAGGCGAATAGGTCAGGGGCGCCATTGCCGAGGGCGAGAAGAGTGACAGCGGCCATTGAGGGAGAGAGGCGGAGACTAGAGGAGAGGAGGGAAACAGCCGGAGAGAAGCGATCCGATGCGGCTCGGGCGAGGAGGTAGAAGAGAAGCAAGAGGAGCAGAGAGATGGAGGGGAAGGAGAGGAACCGAGAGGAATGGAGAAGGCAGAAGTGGAGGGATGAGTAATTGACGAGGCCACCAGAAGGAGAGCAGTGAGATCGGGAGAAAGCGCAGCGCTCATCCGGAGGAATGCGAAGGATGGCAGAGCAAGACAGCGGAGGAGAGATAGACGGAGAAGAAATTAGGAGGCGGCGGCGGCGGTTGGGATCTTCTTCGCCGGAGGAGAAGAAGGGGTATAAGAGGAGGATGAGAGCGGAGGCAAGGAGGATAGCTGGAATAGAGAGGGGCTTCAAGGAGGAGAAGGAGGAGGTCGCCATGCCATTCGACCGGTCGAGCTCAGCAGAGATTGGAAGAAGATCGAGGGAGGAGTGTTGGTTGCTTAGAACGCGCTTTTGGAAGTAGAGTGAACATTTACGTATAAACGACGCAATTCTTATGTATTTACATATCTGACACTTAAAAATTTTAATGATTACATACATTACATTGAGATTTTTAAGATCACTTTAAGAAAATATAACTATTACCTGATTTTACAAAGTTACCTTTACATGTATAAATTTATAGCACTCCAAGGTATTATAAATGTAAATTAAAAATTAAATACGTAAATATATAAGAATCATGTGGTATGTATGTAAATTTATACATATATACAAGACAAATTCTTATTACAAATCCCAATAATATCTGATTTATTTGTGGAATATTCTCTTTCTTATAAAATAATAGCGATACAAATTTTAATTACATGGCACTTTAAATTTCAAATATACTTCACATCCGAATTTACATCCATAGTAGTTAAATTATTTAAATAAAAAAAAAATAACGCTCCCGCTAAAATTGCTAAGAGGTAATTTTATGTGCGGAATTAAGTCCCTCACGACTATCTTATAATGGATTCGAGGAGGTTTTGGAGTGGAACCGCGGGGTTTGTAAGGTTATTTCGATTTTATTAGGGTATTAAATCCAATAATCCCACAATAACCTCCGCGGTTCCATTGAGTGAGAATATATTGTGAGGTTATTTTCGAGTTACTGCGGGGTTATTTCGGTTTATCGGGGTATTAACTCCATTAACCCCGTAATAACTTAAACATAACTCATCCATAAGATTTGCGGTTCTATTTCAATAACGTTTGCAATTACCCCACAATAGCCCGCAATAACCTCTACGATTTTACTCCCAATAACCCCGCAGTAACCTCCGTTGATCGATTATGAGCTGAGCCAAAGCCACGTGACAATATTTTATAGGACTCCAGATATAACTCTACATCTGGAGCCTGCACAGAAAAATTTTCCCACCCACAACCTATTTTTCTTTGATTAATTGCCTTACCTTTGCTTGGAACTAAACCTTGGCTTCCAGTTTCATTGAGTGTTTCCAATGAGAGTAATAATGGCTAATGCGAGGAAAAAATATTACGTTTGTATCATTGGAATGTGTGAATGAGCATATTTGAGTCGTACGTGGGATATCTTCGGGATACACTCATGTTGTACATCGCTAATTTCACATGTACGAATGATCACACGTAATATTTTCTCCAATGCGACAGAGATTCATATAGGTGAAGCAAAAAGAGGCAACGATCATAGTAGGCAAGTGAGAGTTACGATCATGTTTGGGCTCAACGAGATGGGACAATATTTTAAGCTTAATGTAAAATATGCAATATTTGAAATTTGAAGGGTTTATTAATGTAAATCCTATATCTATATATCTATATATATATATATATATATATATATATCTATATATCTATATATATACACTTTTATATTTAACTGCAAAATACTTAATTTTTAAAATAATACCATTTTATGAATGCATTTTGATATGATTTAGATACTAAAATGATACATAAATAAATATAAATATTTTGACTTTTGATATATTGATATATAAAAATTTTATGATATTCATGTAAATCCCCCAATAATAGATTATCGCATAAAAAAGGCATCATTGAAATGATAGACAAAAAGCGGAATGGAATGAAATTTTTTTCACCATAAAACATATTAATTTGTTCTAAAAAATAAAAAATACACTAAATAAAAATATATTTGCATGCTCAACGCCTAAACTTTAATATTTACATTCATAGCACTCAATTCTTTAATATCTACACTAACTTTTCAAGTAAAATGTACATTTTTATGCATATGTTTATATAGCACCAAAGCGTGTTAGATATGCAAATACATAAGAATAGTGTGGTACGTATGTAAATTTCCCAAAGAAAAATAGCCTCCCAAGCAAAGAATAAAATTTTTTAAAAAATATTAATTAATTGAGTCGCAAAATAGGCACAAGTGAACATTAAGGAACTCTATAATGTAATCATTGATTGAATTTATGAGAATCAAGTCTCATGAGATCAAAGTCTAAGAAGATAACCGATGTATTGTCTTTGGTTCGCAACGATCGAGCTTCGCTCAGTACAGAATTCGCTATCCTCTCAGCCAAGTCTTCGTTTCGGACTTCGTATTTTTCTTTCATCTGCACATTATTGTCAAAACAGAATCAAACGTATAAAATCAATCCGATGAAGGCAGCGGCTAAGGATGCTTGTATCGAGATTTGAAAAGGATCTTAAAATTTCTTTTCATAACACCCAATTCCTATGTATGTACATATCTAACACTAAAATTTCGTTTTTTTTTTTACATTTGTACCACCTAAATCTTTCGTATCATATCAAAAAGACCATCATTTTAACTTTGAGAAAGTGAAATGCACCTTTTCATACATAGATAAGGTGGGTGTGTAAGTGAAAAATTGTAAGTTTAGTTGTTAGATATGTAAATACATAGGAATTGAGTGATATGGATGTAAACGTTCCTTTTTTAAAAAATAAACGGTAATAGGGGAAGGGGAATGAAATAATACTCCACCTGAACAATAAGATGCACAGCCTGCTTGGTGCTTATTACATCCCACAAACCATCGCTGCATTTTATTTCACTATTAAGGTTCAACATATATAAAATGTATAAAAAGAGAGGATTTTTGGGGGAAAAATGATAAATTACCTTGCTATTAGCCCAAAAGCTGTGCTGCCTTTTGTTATATGGACAACTTGACTCACATATGGCTCTGCACTGAAGCGTACCTCCTGCTCTTTAAGAAATTTGTCTCCGAGCATTCGGCTAAGGTTTAAACCTGAAAAATCAAGGAAACAACTTTGATTTTAATATTTGTGCCAGTCGTCTTACGCACATTCCACAGGCCCTAACGAAAAACCGAATAAGACAAACTAGTATGATTAATTAGAAAAAGTTGGTCAATGAAAGTTGGACTCCATTCAGTTGGGACCAACTTGAACCATCAATACTTTGTGCTGTGGTACCATGGGCGCATACCAGAGAAGCATATTTTGTGAATCTAATGAGTTCCACAAAAGTTAGTTTTGAATTTTAAAAGAAAAGGGAAAGGAGTACCACTCAATTCCCTATGTATTTACATATCTAACACCTAAACTTTACTTTTTACAGTTATAACTCCCAAACCTTTCATATCACATAAAAAATACCACAATTTTAAGTTTTGAATGCATATGTAAGGTTGTATTGATGCAAAAACTTTAGTATAGTTGTTAGACATATGCATGAATAAGAATTGAGTGGTATGCATGTAAATCATTCAAAAAGAAAGGATGCAAAGATAGAAAGTCAATCACCACAAAGGCGAGTTTCTCCCTCCTTCAATGGTTTCCCTGCTATTTTCAAACGAGTTCGTTCCGAAATGCTGGTCACCCGGTGGTCCTCTGTCATGGCCGTCTGCTTACCATCAACACTGCAACGCAAAATAAAGATTACTTTACATAGAAAAGATAAACAATGTAAATTGTGATCTTCATGCCTGGAAGGAAAAATGATCATATCATACAACAAGGTCAAATTTCATAACACAGAAATTTTAAAGATTTGCTAAACTGCATCAAATCTTTCAGAGTAAAAACAGCAGGGAAGTATGCATAAAGCCTCTAAAGATATTTATAGAGCGCACACACAAGAAAAAAAGAATGATTTTAAAATGACATGAGGAGATGCGAAAGCTTATTGCAAAAATTAGATTTCCCTCGTGTATTTTTATTTTCTAAAGAGACCAAATTAAGCAACTTGCAAGAGAATTAAGTTTCTAGGGAAATTTACATACCTAGCGCACCATTCTTATGTACTTGACATATGTCTGGCCCAAACATTCATATTTATATAAATAGTACTTTGGTGCTTTCAATCTATGAATGAAAAAAGAGTATCACTTTTAAAAGTGATAATAGTGTTATTTTTGATGTGATATTAAAAATTTGCAAGCTGTGCGTGCAAATATGAAAGTTTACGTGTGAGAAGTATAAATAAATAAGAATTGTGTTATGCATATAAAAGGCCCCAACTTTATACGATGTTAGGCATCGATTAGACGCTTCAAGTCGAGTAAAAATGCGACATTCGATTTTAATCATGCATTTTACCAAGATGTAATTTCCATGGCACCTTTTTAAAATGTAAATCAATCCATCATTTATATAATTATACCAATAAAAACCTTTTGATATAGGATTATAATAAATTCATTGAAACACAAATGAATTACTCTGGGAGTTAATTCAAAGAACAATAGACAACAAATATTATTATTAAAAAGGACAACAGGCAGTTACAACCAACACACGGAAAGGAAAATAACAATACTAGACCCAATACTCAACTCAACTAGATGTGTATCCTAAAGGAAAATGCAGGTGGTCATGCAAGATGTATGGGAGGTTGGTGGTGACCACCAGATTGGGAAGATGTAAGATGATGTAGGTTTGTAGGTGGGAAGATGGGGCTGCGGTGGGCTGCGGTAGGGTGGTTGGACCGCAGGGTAAATGGGTGGGTTGGCAAGTGGGAAGGTGCTGACCCGCAAGAACATCAGGAGCAGCAAGGAGGGGAGTATTTGGCGATTGGTTGATTGGTTGGGGTAGGGCAAACGACTGGCTGGATGGGTGGTGGGGTCAAGAGGATAGCAAGGACTGTCCGGTGGTTCGTGCAGTGAGGAGAGGGGACCACGGCCTTGAGAAGAGGGGGGACGACAGGAAAGGCAGCAACTATGGCTGTTCTGGGCGGTTGCAGCCAGAAAAGGGGCTTCCGCAGCGAAAGGATGGATGCGGGGGCAAAGAAAGGCGGAGATAATCACCACCTCGAACGAGATACAACCGAAACACCACCTGCCTTTGAATACAACTATAGAAGGGAGAACCGGAGACACTGAAGGCTGCCTCTATAGAAACATACACCAAAAACTAACCCTGGACTCCTATGAAAGCAAATAATATAATAACAAAAGCCGACTCAAAAGGAACAAAACCTGGATCAATTCGGTCCAGGTGAAGCAGACCGGCAACTACTTCGTTCATGGGACTGCTGCGTCAGAAGCAAGAGATGCTTCAGCATCAAATCATTTATAAACATTTACATATGAAAATATTTATTAAGTTTCAAAGCAATTATCAACAATAAAAGAACATAATATAATAACTGACTTAAAAAATAATAAAATAATAAATAAATAAATAATATTAATAATTGAATAGACATAAGGATAAGCATTTCTTTGTTTCGACTTAAGAGTCGTATACTCATTTTGAATGAACGGAACAACGGGAACAAGAGACTGAGAGCAAGGGATAGAGAGAATAGAAGAGTGGGGGACCATGTGACTTTGTGTGCCCTAACCGACCAGTGGACATTGAAGGACAGCGATTACGAGCACGGGAGGCTTCAAAGTTTGCGTAGCAGAAGGAGGAGGCAATGTTGTGCTCTAACCGAAGAAAGGAGGAGGCATCATCGAGTACGAGGAAGGGAAGCGAGTGGCTCGCGTGAGGTGTCATCCGAGGAAGTTCAAGGAGACGAAGGAAGGAGCAGCTCTGCTTGCAAGTTCAACCAAAGGAGTAAGCCGCATTTGTTCGGGTTAGGGCACAACGTTGTTCGGGTTAGTCTTGCAATCGAGCTGAGCCTCGGGTGCAGTGGAAGAGGAAGACGGAGTAACCGCGTTTGTTTAAGTTAGGCAGGCCGAGAGTTAAAGGTGAGTATACGATTTTTAATTAAGTTATTTAATAAAAAAAATTATATAAATATATATCATGTGAGTGTCTGTTTCTTAATTAATGTTAACATAAAATTTTATTGAAATAGAACTCAAGGCATAAAATCTCAGTTTGAAAGGGAGAAAAAGTAGGATAAGTGTGCGAGCTAAAAGAGGGATATTGAACCGCGTAAACTCTAGTAGGAAAAGTTCAAGTTTATATTATAATCTAATTAATGAGTTATAAATATATATATATATATCCTTAATAGCAAAATAAAATTAATTAGGATTACGTAAAGAAAAACAATGGAAACTTGTACATAAATAATGTAAAGTTAATAGTTAATCAAAATAATATAAATAAATTAAAGTTTAGTAATATGAATAAATTTCATGAATACCCATCAATTTTAGAAGAGTCTAGATCATAACAAATTTAAGAATAAATAAATCGACATTAAGGTGAATACTATCACTCTTAAATTATAATATTATTTTTGTATCTCTTCCGAACTGATTGCATGAATTATTATTCATGCTTGATTAATAAATTTAATTTCTCTATTCTTAAATTTTATGGGTCATTATGACATGAATACTAGTAGTCTCATATTATAAAATTTTTTATGCATTATAGTACTAAATATTAAGTATTGAGCAATATGAAATTGTGAATGTTATGAACTATATAGATTGTTTTATGTATATGACTGACTATGATGAAGTCACTATGTTATTGTACTAACGAAGTACCATTAAAAAAATATGCTTGTAAATGAAAAATAGATATTGATATTGAAGTACCTTGACTGGTATAATTTTTAGCAGGTGCTCTTGTAATGGTTGCATAAACATAAAATGATAGTGAAATATTATTGATATAGTAAAACACATTGAATTTAATGAAATATCGTGAGTGATCATATTAATAAACTATTCAATATTTTCTACTGATTTATTAAAAACTTAACTGATATGTATATTGTTTTTTTTTTATTATGTTGTTGTAGTCTAGGAGTATAAGCATTTATTAAGTAAACTCACTGTTGTGTTAAACTAACATTTCTGGTTTAATTAATTAATTAAAATACAAGCAACAAAAGATGAAATGTTTATGTTAGACGCAGACAATCTGACCTAAGGTAAATTTATAACTGCTTTAGTTTAATTTGCTTATCTGTAGTGGCTCTTTCATATGTTAATTAGTTATAGAAAATGAATATAGAAAAATTAATTTTTAGCAGTCCGACCACGTCTTATTTAATCCCAAATCCCGGACTAGGTCGTAACACATATTTTGTGTAACTAAAAAAAAAAGAACATTCATCATGGAAATAATGTAATTTTACTTAATTGAGGCTGGCTCAAAGGTCCAAATAGTAATAAAATTAGTAGCTTGATGTTTGTTCTCATGTGCGCTATAATAGTTTTCTCCACACAAATACTTTTCTATGCTACTATTTTTAAAAGAAGATCAAGATTATACTAAGATTGAACTGCAAACAAAGAACAACTAAATGATTTAATTAAACCACTTATGAAGATCAACCATTGATCAAATTTAATGAAGAAATAAATAGCTTGTCATATCACTCACTAAAAGTACTAATACTGCATAATTTATTTGGAATCAAAATCAATGAACTTGTTCAAGATGCCTTTTTATACATGTTCAAATATTTAATTTAGATTTAATTAGTCCTAAACCAATAATGCCATGTATTACGATGTTATTTTTGTTTAATTGATGCCTAATCAAATCATCTTGAACTTCCATAAAACTCGACATCATTCTAATTTTTATGATAATACTTTGGCTAAATGAACTTGATGCGCTGTCGGCCGCTGAAGTGTTTGAAACTTAATTTAATTTATATGTATATTAGTTTTGAAAGTAAAACTTTAAATTTTAAAAATGAGAATGGACGAATCTCATTTATTTAGCAGTTTGAATGAACGAGCGTAGTATCACAAGTAACGCATCTATCCCGAAGAATAAACACCCTATTTGACGATATCGCTCGATCAAATAAATTACGTAATCTATGACATCCGTTCTGGTCACGAACCTTTATGTGATGGATAAATAGTCCCTATTTAATACAAAAGTTAATTAAATAGGTGTTTATATTATATGATGTCTTTAAAGCTCCCTATAAATGTACTCTATAAATCAATTACCCTTAAATGACCGAAATCACCTGAGAGAACTTTCGATTTAGATCAGGGGTTTTTATCTTCATGAAATAAAAAAGGTAGGGTTTTCAATGTAGTGTAATAGTAGGAAATCCAATAGGTGAAATGACAATGCGGAGCCGATTTCTTAGAGTCAAAGAAAGAGAGGTAGAGGACGTCACGCATCTCGAGGAGGACTTCGATAACATCCCGTACTATCCTATGGTTGAGCTTTAAATTTTGGAAATGAATTTATTTAGTTTCAATCCTCGTCGATTAATTATGTGAATTACATCTACATAATCACTCGATTATTCAAATAACTTGAAAGATATGAGGATTTATGTCGTTTCGACGACGACCTCGGAATCCTAAGCGAGTTAGTAGCTTATATCGACAGTTGACGGCTATGCAAAGCTCTAAAAGAAACAAGTGAGGATTTATGTCGCACTAGGCGGACTACCTCGAAGTCCTAGGGCTCGTTATTAGACTAAGGAATGGTTTTCATTGATGAAGATACGTGTTTTCATTGTAGAAGATGGTCGTGCTGCCCACCGTGCTCCAAGCTCCACGTCGTAGCAAGATCACAGTTTAGATTTAAGTTTGAGGTTAAAGTGGACATGAAGACCGTTTCATTTCATTTTTATTATTATCGTTATCATTTTTATTGCAATAGTGAGTGTGTTACAGTGACAGGAGCAGTAGTAAAAGAAAGCAGTAAAACAGGCGTATGCTACACTAAGCAGAAAAGACATGCTACACTAAGCAGGAATATGTACGAAGGACAATAAAACATGCTACGCTAACAGGTATGTATGGTGGAAAAGTAAAACATGATATACTAACTGAAGCAAGCACTAAGGAAAGTAAAACGTGCTACACAAGCAGGAGCAAGTACATATGCTATAGGAAGTAAACATGTTATACTAACAGGAGCAGGTACATATGCTATAGGAAGTAAACATGTTATACTAAAAGGAGCAGGTATGAAGAATAACACGCTGTAAATATAAACAAACCTTATACCTGGGAGATCCGTTATTGTAGCTAGCTGAAGTGCGTCATACAAGCGAAAGCCAAACAGAAAACATAAAAAAAACATCATCCAGAAAGCTCGAGAAAAGGCGGTGAATGACCTACAACAGAAGGCTCGAGAAAGTGAGTAACAAAAACAAAGTAAAGTCATCAAAACCTCGAGAAAATCCTAAAAAAGGACCACGAGTGCTTCATCCAAAAATCACAAGAAAAATCCGAAGAAAACCGCAAGCACTCAGGTCGAGGCTATGCTCAGAACTGTGTAGTACTGCTCGAAGGGTCGTCGAAGGCTACTCGGTCACCCGAGTGTATAGAGCCCGCCACTCAGCAAGAAGGGTGTCCTATTAAACCTAACTCAGGAGAGTGTTCCTCAATCCGAGACTGATGATCAACAAGTGGACAACCATATTTTATAATATAGTTTTAAAATTTATGTTTTTAGCATGCACATGAGTTTCGTGCATACAAAAGGGAGTTTGTATCGATTTTTGATCGTAGTGAAATATGTATTTTTTGTTTCAAAACGTAGTATCATATTCTTATTAGGTTTTGAAAATCGGGATTGTCCACGAGTCGATCATTTCGTCGGGTGTAGAATCACTAACAATCCTAAGAAGGTGACGGTGCCCCGCTCGCTCTAGTAGCGGTGAATGATACCGTCATTTTACGGTTCACCGGGACCCTGGAACGATTCCTGATGTCGTAGGATGAGATATCATTCTACTCTATCACTGACGTGCCTTTAACATCATTGCCGTCATTGCCCCAAAACAAAATAAAATCAAAACCAACTCCGAGTGAAGCGGGGAAAACATGTCAGTCAACGGGAAGGGGAAAGGAAGGAGATTAACCCATCTCCAAATCCGAGAAAGACCAAAACGGGAGAAGGGTTAATCTAAAATGCATTAACACATGTAAAAGTAGAACACTAAAAGCGAAGCCCGAGGTCCTTGAATCAATCCTGAGGATATCATCTTCTCCCTTAGGCATAACTGGATCGACCCCGTAACGAAGTGTCCTTTACATTCAGATAAGACTAGAAAAAAAGAAAAGAAATCTGGAAATCTTTTTTTTTTTTTTAAAACCATGTGAATCAAACGGGAAAACGAATGACTCGGAGGAAAACCCACTACGAAATCTCCAAACCCATAATAAAACCCAGATCTTCCAAATCTTACATTAATCTTCAAGTCCTGAAATGCAGACTCTCCCAGTAGGTCCACCTACAGGCTCGGGACCAAGGCTATAGCAATAGGAAAATCAGTAAACTTCCAACACATAAGAAAATGACTCGATTCATTTCCCACAAGTAAATCAGGAGATACTTCCAAATTCCTTCAATCAATTTCATAGACAAGTATAGCAAGAAGCAAGACCACCACCACATCAATCACCCCACCAAAGCTCTCGGCCAAGGCTACAAGCAAAAAAAGAGACTCACGGCCAAGCTCCAACAAAGGGACAGCAAGGAGTAAGGCTTCCCAAAATCCAAATCACCGCAATGAGGCTCACGGCCAAGCCCCAAACAGGCCTCTCACACTAATCCCAACTCCTCAGAAGTGCATGAAAATAGGTCCATCAAATAACCAAAAATTCAGCACATACAAAGCTCAAACCAAGCTAGCACAAAGCCTAAACCCGAGCCATACAAAGGCTGCAAGGAGAGGAGCTATAGGAACAACAAGGACCAAAACCGAGCCCCAAAGTGCCATGGGGACAACTGCTAGGCAGCAGCAAACAGAGAACATAAATCAATCCGCGAATCAAATGTCAAAGGGGATAGCTGCAGGAGCAGTAGAAAGCAAAACCAATAAAACCGAGCCACATAAAGCCAAAGAAAGCTTTCCTCACAAGCTCAATAAATAGAATACATATATGTTTAAACATAACCTTGTCCTGAAATTGAGAAAGAGGCCCAAAGTTGGACTGCAATAATATTTCATGCCTTTCTATATCAATTCATAAAGTTACCACATGCTTGCCAACAAGAAAAAGGCCTAGAGAACCTTCCAAATTCATTCAATCATGTTTTTACAAAGAGTTAAAATGCAAGAAGCCCAAAAGTCCAACTTCCATGTATTCAAAATATAGAGCCATCACACACTTATCATGAGAACATACATGGGGCTTCCCCAAACTGAATTAAAACTTCCCTCTAGCATATAACTTTGATAAAGGAAAACCATAAGGAGCAAGAGGTCCCCCCCTCCCACCCCCCTCCCCCCCCCTCCTCCCCCCCCCCCCCCACACACACATGCATAGTGAAAAGTTGAATAAGTTCCTCCATGACTCATGCCAAACAAAAGTAAGTAAGGGGCCTTATAATGCATACCCCAACATGCTAAAACATACTTTGCCTCAAGAACATACTTCCCATGCTCAAGATAGTAGAAAAGAGAGAGAGGAGAGTTCACAACATAGCCTATCTCATTCCCCTAAGCAAATCACCAACATTTCATATAAAACATGCTCAAAATCTCTACTCCTACTCATGCTTCAATCAATGGAGTGCTCCCAAACATCCATATAAATTCATACTAGCATGCCATTATGTAAAGGAGGTAAGAAATCATCGTTTTAAGAAATTAAACAAGTCATTTCATAACACATAAACTTCCAGCCAAAGCTATAAGCAGGTAAAGCCAAGCCAAAAGCAGAGCCACGGGTCTCCTGGGCCAAACCGAAAAGGAAAAAGGGGAAGAAGAGAGTATCAGACAATATGGAGCACACACGCAAAGCAAGAAGATCAGAGTTCAACCCCAGCAGCGCCTCCCCTCCTCTAGGTAAAATCGGCCAGCCCCAACCCTAACCTCAAGAGAGGTTTATATAGCCAGCCAAAAGAAGAAGAAGTCGCTTACCTGCTGCCCGAACCGAAAATGCAGAAGAGGAGACAGGGCGCAGAGAGGAAGTGGCGACAAATGTTCAAGGGACGACAACCATAGGAGGCGGCAACAGAGGGAGGACGCCTTTTCCAGGCAAGTGGAGGTCGTGGGAGGGGACCTCGGGAACAACATGGGGCTCGAGCGCGCGAAGGAGCCAGCTCACGAGAAAGGGGAGGCTCGGCTGAGAGTAATGCGAGTGAGGCGTGAGTGGGGAATTAGGGATTTAGGGTTTTAATAGGATTTAAAAAATAAAATAAAACTTATTTTATTAAATTACGTCGAATTTCGCGTCGTTTACTCGTGCTCGGAAAAATAGCAAGTTATACGTCCCTCCCTAGCAAATCCGACGTCCCGGACGCATCGGCGCATTCCGTTTCACGATCCGAGGTCATTCGGACAACCTCGTCGTCGGTCGGGTCGAAAATACGTCAAAATCTATCCCTTTTGAATTTCGAGCTTGCTGTTGATCGTCTCAACATTCTGACCTTCGATTCTGGTCCGTCGCGGAGAACTGAAAGCGTCAAGGCCGCAAAACGAAGAATTTGTGCGCAGTGATGCAAGAAACGTGCATAAGGTCGTCCTGGGGTCCGGTGGTCCTATAGGAACTCAATTTGGACTCCTAACGTCAATTCCAACCTGCTATGAGCTAGAGGTACGAAATTTCGTCCGGGATTCCAAAAGAGTAAAGAGGTGGTTTCGAACGTTCTAAAACGAGGTGGGTCCACTGCTAGGAATCTAAGATCGTCGGGGAAGCTCCTAAGGCTAGAACCCTAAATCCTAGGGGGAAAACTAAACCTCGACAAAAGTGAGGTCAACATGCGCTAATTGAAAAGTGTAAACAAAAGAACAATGTTAAGCAATAGGCACAACTGCCGACAACATATGCACTAGGCTTTGAAGTGCTGATGACTATGCATTACTTAAAAGGTGTAAATAGAAGCTGCGTTCACTTCATTTTTATTTTATTGATTTTGATAGAAGTGGATTAATAAATTGACATAGTTATCAGCAAAATCCAAAAATATCAAAAAGAAAAAGCTGGGCCAAACAAATTTAAATGTTCTTTTGAAACCACCGTGCTCATTATTTTTCATGAAATTGTAATGAAGTCTATAATAGTGGCAGCACTTGTGCTCATGAATGAAAAACACACATTTTTTTATTGTACCGTCGATAATGATGGAAGATGTATGAATGCCACAGTTTCACACATCTAAAAGCTAAAATCATATGTAGAACATTGGTTAAAATAGGGAAATGCTCAAGTTTATGAACATCATTTGGAAACATGACAAGCACTTTATGATGGAGATCTTAAGAGTCTACAGTCATCAAAAACACATTATACATAGCAATTTAGTCAACGTTTCATTTCTATTTTACAATATTTTAATTCCTAATTTTGATTTATTTAAGGATAATCTATTTAATTAAGCAAGCATATGATGATGTGGTTTAAGAGAGCAGGTTGTTTTTTCTATTACTATTATTATATTTATCCTTGTTATGGTTCACCAACTTTGATTTGGTTGTCGTCTTAGATTATGCCGTGTCAACTGTATTATTGAACTTACCATTACCTTAGAGTAATTGCAAATTAGACTTCTCTTTTAGATTTATCTACTGATTTCACTGTGTACTTCCTACACTTATATGGCGGAGATACCTATGATTGCTTGAATCGGCTCACTATCTTGGTTTTTCACTAGTTTCGTGCTTGAAGGAACTCTTTTGTGATCCTATGCTAATTCAAATAGCAAATTTAATTAAAAAAAATGCTGCTTTGGATGCACTTCAATTCCTCTATGATAGGACATGTTTAGAATTATATGAGATGATTTGTGACTTGTAACCAGATGATTTCAGGAGCAGCCGACATACAAGAGTTTAGGGCTTACAAATTTGATAATTTACAGCATATACTGGTTAATTTTTCCTCGATGAAAATTTCAGTCCCTTTCAATCTTATATGTGACTTGGAGTAATGTTGATTTCTTCTAGCGCGTAAGTGCTTCTATCAATTTCCAGAGAAGTCCTTCCGGCATGTGACCTAGAATTATTATGGCTAGTGAGTTCTTTCTATTGTTATTTTTTCTTCTAAAAAAGTTAGAATGTGGTTTTTGTGAGCATTCTTAATTTTAATCAAATCTTATAGAAAATAAAAATTTTGGATTATTGCATGAATCTCATTGAAGTTGAGATTTTTATGACACATTTTAAAACTTATATTTTAACTTGAATGACGAATGCATTTTAAATGGCATGCACATTATTTTCTTAGATTATGATGAATGTTCTTTTTTTTTACTATCTTGTATTATTTGGGTTTACTTTAAAGGAAAGCAGGTTAATGGGGATTTTTCGAACTATAATTTCAATCAAACTTGCAATATCTGATTACTACAAATACCATAGTTAACCATGAGTGAAACAACCTGAAAAGTAATACACTTTTCATTACTTAACTAGATACTCAAGTACTCATCGTTGTGGCTAATAAGTAAAAAAAAAAAAAACAATACAAGAAAGAACAGAAACACATACTCCAAAATGCAGGCTGAATCACCAACATTTGCACATTGTACGAATATTTCTTCATCATCATCAAACCAAAACAGAAGAACTGTGGCAGTACATCCCTGAAAAAAGATTGAATATTACAAAAGCATATTTGCTTTTTTACTAACTGGATGTACCATAACAACCATGCAGTTATGGAAGAAAAACAATTACTCCGCAGCTCCAATTAAAAAGCAATAGTACAGTACCTGAGAATTATGCTAGTAATGTTTTGTAGAACGAACAACAAGAAAATGAGAGCTTTGCGGCATAATAGAATGAACTTGGTTGTCCAATTAAAAGGAGAGATGAAATTAGTGCCAGCGAAAATGAGATGAACTAAGGTAACAAGGATAGAAGCAATTCAAATTGATTTTGAAGAATATATTCAACATCTCAGGCAAAACTTAACATAAACAAAAGAAAAATGAGGATTCATAAAGCTTATTCAAAATTGTTGAGAAAAGACCAATGATGATGATGATGATGATACAATATGATCATCTCTAATGACAATTACACTCTATCTTGCAAATATAAAACTTGTTTAAATCAGATCCAAAAGGTTGAAAAGTATAATGAAGGCAGCTATTTTAAGAGGTAGGTATACTTGATTGCTGCTTCAAAATTTGCTAAGCAAGACCTAACCAGCCTAATATCTATTGAAATCTGAAAGTCATTTTTTTGGTTCATATATGACACACAAGTCATTGGTAGTGTAGCAATGTAATTGAAATTTCCTTAATGCTGATAAAATGAGGAATTATTAAGGTTTTCCATCGTCTATAATAAATATTCAAACATGTGCAGCAGATGAGTTTCACTTCTGAATTATTGAAAGTTTATATTACTCAAAGACATGGAAATAAATAGAATTGCACTAAAACTAGAGCATAAGTAGCTAATATAGTCATCATAATATCATGCAACATGCCCTCTAATAATCCTCAGAATCAATGAACAAAATAATAAAAAAAAACCTTCTTTAAAATCCAGAGGTATCAAAATAAGTTGGTAATGAACAAAAGCTAAAAGGATGCAGACAACATTCCATTCCAAGAGAAAAAATATTAGCTTAAATATCATTTTATGAGAGGAATTTTGGAAAAATAGATCATATTATTGAACAAAATAAAAATAGAAGAAAGAAGAATTGACATGCTTATCAAGATAGTCAGCACAAAGTAACATATCCTTTGCAAAGCCTTAATTAACTTCTATGGATAATTAAAAATGTCCAATAGAGACTCAAATGCACTGAAAATTTGTTCCATAAGAGAGAAATTGTTATACATAAAGCACATTTTTTACTCTATTTTAATTTCCAAAATTTAAACCTCAAACAAATCTGGCACAAGGAGTTAGATGAGGTGGCAATAATTGTTAAATAAGTTACCCAACTCATCATAAACAAAAAATATGCAAATTCAAAATAGTATGTTAAGGAATCCTCAAGAACTATTTAAAGAAGTTAGCGTGGAAAACCTGTTTCCTATTCAAATGAATTGGTTAGGAAATATAGGGAATGACTGGCATTATCACCATTATTATTATTATTATTATTATTATTATTATTATTATTATTATTAGATATGAATATGAACATGTTATGTTATCTCGTCTTTGGAAGTCTTTATCTTTATTATTTTCCAATTATTTGTTGATATATAATAAAATGGGGAAGAAACTTGTGTATTGAGTTTACACAATTCTAATGTATTTGCATATCCAACATCTAAACATTCATATTTACATGCATACCACCTGAATCCTTACATTCATATAAAATATAGCACCATCACAGTCTTTTAAAAAGTGAAACACAACTTTTTCAAGGATGGATTTATCACCAAGTTGTTGTAAGTGTAAATATAAAACTTTGGAGTCCAAAGGTAGATTTTTGTTGAGATTATCATTTATACCATGATACTGGAACTAGTTGGAAAAATGGCAGAAACACACAAAACAAACTTTTATTAATATATAAATAGGGTTACAATAAGACAAACTGAAAAACAAATATAAATACAAACTAATCTCTGGCTAGCGCCGAAGGAGACGATCTAAGGGCGGCAATGAGGTGAAGGTATGGGGAAGGGTTGGTGGTTATGAGGTCGATTAAGAAGGGGTTTGGTAGTGATTTGGGAGGCCAGTAGAACTGGGTTGAAAGGAAAAGGGCTAGAAAGCCAGATCTACTGCAAGAAAGTGGCGGTTGCTATCGTGAAGGAGGTTGGGAGTGAAACATCAAGGTTACATTGATAGGAGAAGGATGATTGGGTGCTGGAATGGGGAAAAGGGAGGCCAACAGGAGAGGGGAGGAGAAGGGTTAGGGAAGATGAAAAGAGAAAATACATCACCACCTCATAGTGGAATACAGTCGGAGCACCACCACCTCATCGGATAGATTCTAGAAAAAGGAAAAGAACTTCACACAGGAAATCTGAAAGTAAACACGGCAAAAATGAACCCTAAAATCAGAAAACAACAAATTATGGACTCCCCATTGACGAAGAAAGAAAAGAAATAAAGAAAGAGACTCTCACACGAAGAAGAAGAAAAAAAGGAAATAGGAGAGGGGCGGGGAAGGCCGCTCGGCCAGGGATTCCCCTGGACCGGTAGGGTTCAGACGCGGGAGAACTCCCGAGCCTTACATTAGTGCTAGAAGCCCCGCTCCTGCATCCAACGTCCACACGGGGAAGCTCCGCATCGGTCTCCCTAGTTTGGGAGAGCTTCGAGTTCATTTGTTGAAGCTTCAAGTTCCTCATAGTACTATGTCAGATCGGTGAAGTTGAGCGTGACTGAGAAATTGTAGCCCCCTGGCAAGTCGATCTTGCGGACGTTGTCGTTCCAAGGCACATTTGATAAGTATTCTCACGGCACAAGTATCGAGCCATTTAAAGAGTAACCTTGTTCTTCCACTCTTAATCGGTTGAGTACAATTGAGAAACTGGTATAGGAGGAGGGATCAATTCAGGGATGAAATTTGTGTCAGGCTGCACCCCCCTCACCAGCATTCACTCAGGAGAGACCTCTTTGTTACTGATAGGACTTGGATCCCATTGAAAAAATTTCAGCCCCAAAAAACTCTTTGGGCCCATTACAAAGCTAGGGCTCATCTTTCATTTATGGACATCTGACGAGGGATACCATGTGGAACAAAAAATAACCTCTGAATAACTCCATATGATAGTTTCAATGTGACACAAAATAACCCCACTTTTGGCATGTTGAAGATCTCTTTGTAATAGTAACTCAGGAAGAGGCCTATACATCCGAAAAATCTGCAATACTTTGATCTGTGGTGGCCTCCTCAAACTCATGCCCTTTTCGGACATCCCAAGTTAGTCCGGCTGATGTTCCTTTCACCGCCCGTGAAACAGTAGCTCGAAGTACCACCACTTCAAAGTCTGCATGAACGCCCATTACATCAAACTCACTACCTTCCCGAATGGCTACAGTTACCTCAGCTGGAATGTTTTCTCAGGGTCAACTAGAATTGGTGGCATCTCTTTCTTGTTTATTGAAAAACGAGAATCCTCTCTGAAGTTTGTATCTTCTTCCTGATCACTGTTCATCTCTTCAACTGGAAGTTGGTGCTCCTCATTCATGTCCTCACCGTCTTTAGAGTCTGCGGTGTCATTACCCAACTTTTTAATGATGCTCTGTTCGGTGAAGTAGATCACTCCCCTGGCTGTGCATTCTGCATCAACATGTCCAAATCCGTGGCACTTGCAATATTTTCTGGCTGTGACAAGACTTGCAGATTGGTTTTGTTGGATAGTAGCCAGGGGGGTCGTTTGCTGCTGCGGCCTCTCAACTTCGGAAGCTAGGATCTATAATATTTGGTGGTAGTAAATTGGTAGGAACTGGTGCTGTGTTTCACGTTTCATCTTCATATCTTCTCGTTCCCACCTTCGACCTTTGGATCACGGTCGAGAATAGCCTCCCATTGAATTTCATCTTCCATGTCTGTAATCCACCGTTTAAGTTGGCAGATCTCTCGCCTTATCTCCTCTCGGGAAGGCTCAAACTTGTATCTTGCTGGTGGCATGACTAAGATTTAGGGTTGGGAGATGAAAGGCAGTGTAGGAGACTCATCAACGGTGTAGAAAATTTAATTTGTTGTTGATTTTGAAAATTAGTAGGGGTTTAATTAGGGCTAGGTCAAAGTCTTATAAGAGGTTAGAGAATCAGAAGAGATAAAATTTTGGTAGAGATGGCTTGGGTAGGAGCAGATGCTAGGAACCTAGGATGGGACTAGGGTTGGGCTAGCACTGATACTAAATGATACCAAAACTAGTAGGAAAATTGGCGGAAACACACGAAACAAACTATTATTAATATAGAAATAGGATTACAACACGACACAAACTGGAAAGTAAATACAAGCACAAACTAATCTTTGGCTAGGGCCGAAGGAGATCTGACGAAAGAGTGGCACCAGCAATGAGGTGAAGGTATGGGAAAGGGTTGGTGGTTGCGAGGTTGGTTAGGAAAAAGTTTTGTGGTGATTTGGGAGGTCGGTAGGGGGACTAGGACTGAAGGGAAGGGTTTGGACAGCTGAGTTTGATGCCGTAAATTGGCAGTTGCTGTCGTGATGAAGGTTGGGGAGTGGAACAACAATGTTATGTTGCTAGGGGAAGGATGGCTGGGTGCTGGAATGAGGAAATGGGAGGCCAACGACTGCTGGAGAGGGGAGGAGAAGGCTTAGGGAAGATGAAAAATCAAGATACATCATCACCTCAGAGTAGGATAGAGTCGGAGTACAAACACCTTCTCGGATACAATCCTATCTAAAGGGAAAAAGACTTCACATTGGAAATCTGAAAGTAAACACAACAAAACTGAACTCTACAATCAGAAAAAAACAAACTATGAACTCCCCATTGACGAAGAAAGGAGAGAAATAAAGAAGCAAACTCCCACACAAAAGAAAGGGGTGGGGAGGCAAGAAATATCCAGAAAAAGCCATTAAAATCTTCACATATGAAGAAGAAAACGTGGGAGGTCGCTTGCCCCGTAGGAGTCTCGCTCAGGCCACTCGGCCCGAGATTTCCCTGAACCGGTCTTCAACAAACCGGTCGGGTTCAGAAGCGGGAGAACCTATGAGTCTTGCGTCAGTGCGTGAAGCCCCGCTCCCACGTCCCTTGTCCACGTAGGGATGCCACACGTTATACCATTTAGAGGATCTTTAGATTTTTCAATTAAGCTTTATCAACGTTCATCATATTAAATATTAACCGGAGATTCCGTGCTTATAATAATAAGATGCAAATAACCTATAGCTCATATCATATTTTTTTCTACTTGCCTCCAATTCATGCTTATCGCATTAGAAAAACTAAAGTCCTTATGGAATTTTCCAAGCATGCATAGATTGGATTGATGCATTGCATGTTGAACATTAGTGTGAATTACATACCAGCTTTAAAATTGGTTAATCTGATAATAGACAGCTGAAATGCAAGCTCAGCTAAGTATTTAAAAATTCGTAAGATATGAACATTAAAAATAGGACATGAACTAGTTCATATCTTCCCCACACTATTAACACTTCACTTGCCTGTCTTCACGCAACAAAGCCAACAAGTGAAATCAAATTTTTAGTTGGCTAGGACATCACGTTTGTACTTTCTTGATAGTAATATTGTCCTAATTTTATGAAATAATTTTATCATCTAACCTAGGCACATTTGAACATTTAGTATTTCTTGTGGTTGCCTCCACGTAATGGTATTCAGGCATATTATGTCATGTCCATGCTTCTACCTCTGCTACTTAAAAGGGTAGAAAAGAGAGATGCTAGGTTAATTTGATCCTGAATCATTCATGATAAGTAATCTGCCATTCTTATTATTTCATCTTCTGGCAAGATATCACCACCTTTACTCTGTCCTTTCAATTCTTTCATCTTCGGACGATGGTTCTTTATAGAGATTATCTTGCAGAATTTTCACATGATAAATTTAACTAAAATTTGAGATGTTTTTTCATACCTTTTGAAATTGTTATTTATTTTTGTTTTGTTAGAGTTGTCTTTTTTCCTTTAATTATTTTCTGAGTTACCTTAAAAGACCTCAAATTTTGTTAATCAAAAGTCTAGATATTGCTATGAGGTGTTTGCCTTTTAGTGGCAGGACAACTAATAGCAGATCAAGTCATGAATCACATCAGATACCACGTCCATTAAGAAAGAGAATCAAAGATCTTTCAAAAAACAGTAAAAAAATCCATTAAATTAAAAAAAAAAAACGTGAATAGCTTGTACAGAGAACTGATGTTTTTCCCTATACTCTATCATATAGGCTAAAACATCAGATATGCCAGAATATCAGATTTTGCATTATTCCTAGAGATAGGGCAGAACCTCATACTGATGATTCAGTGCAGCTTCCGTGAGAGAAAAAGCTTCATTCAGAACATCTGAAGCGTCGTCACATGTAATTACCCTCTGCTTCTTTTCAGGGTTGGACAGAATGTTGACAATGAATTGTGGAAGAAGCCTGGAGAAGGCAAAAAGAGGAAAGTAAATGCTACAACCCTCACTTAACAAAAAGAGACAAGTGTCAAAATAGTCATAACTCTTTGCGGGGGGTTATTTTAGTCCCAGAGTCTATAAAAATGTTGATTTAGTCCCCCCAGACTAATTTAATATAGGCTGAAATAGCACCCACACAAACTATTTTAGACCCAATTTAAAGAGTCTAAGGACTAATTTGACACTTGAATACTCTGAGACTAAAACCCTATTAAACAATAAGGGGACTATTTTAACACTTTACTCCTTAACAAAATAACTCAAAAGGTAAAATCAGAACCACATGCACGAATGTGTGAGGTACTGTACATTCCCTCAAACTATTTACAATGAATGAAGCAACATTAACATTTATTTAGTCAAATTCAAACTACTAGCACACAAATAATTAAAATATATTTTTAAGTAATCTAACTATGAAAATAAATTTGGATTCATCAACTAGTCTAATAAAGGTATAAAGAACATTTAAAGAAATAACATTGCTTGGACTATTTCATCATAATGTTTATTTTTTAATATAAAAAAGCCCTAAAAAGAAAATATATAAATGCCAATTTAATTAAATAAATAAACATTATTAAAAATGTATTACTTAGACTGATTAGACATCTAATGAGATCAATGAATGACAAAAGTTTCAACGGGGGCTCCACCAAAAAATATAAAACAAGGACATCCATAATCATATGTACTGATATAAAGCAATCAAATGAAGCTTCAATAAGTGATTTTGCATCCAAGCGTATCAACACTCATATATTGAACAAAATTAATCATTCATTATATACCCCCATAGCAATTATGACATGAGCTGGTGAGCACATGGACAGCCATGCGGGTTTTACATATTCGGAAGCTGCATCTCATTTCCAATCAAATAAAAAATAATATAGTAAGGCCTCTTCAACCAACAAGAGAAATGTGAAGCTTTTTTGACAGGAAAAGTTGAAATAAGAAACAAGGGATGGGCAATCTTAGTAACAAGAATACTTGGATAGAGAATATAGTTTTCATAATTAAAAAGAATACAAAGGCCAAACACACAGGCTTGGAAAAATTTAATGCATTTGACACAATTTAACACGTGGAAGTAAAACATCCACAAATTCTTATTTCATTGTCTGCTAAATCATTGATGCGGAAGTGTTCGAATTACAGGACACCATCGTCTTGCTCGCAAGAGGACGGCAAGAGTGCAAAATTTGGGAATTCTGCAATTCCATGACAATCCAGATTACGGTAATTCCACGATATCGTGGTATTGTTAACTTTCATGATTGTAGGAGAGGCAGACCACATAATCTTATCATGTTTCCAATTTCAGCAAGAGTGTTATCCTTTTCTAGCTTTTTCCTTTCACTTTTCTTCTAATTAGGGTTTCTTTCTAGTCGGGGACAATTTATGTCTAGTATTTATTGTTTTTTTGGACTTTTGGTTTTGTTTGAATATCTTGGAGATTGTAACACCTTGGTCTTGCTTATTACCTTTCCCTTGTCATCCCACAACCACCTCCTGACAAATCCTGCTTCCTAAAAACCTTTTAGGAGCCCTAGAACGGTAAAATCTAGTATCAGAACCAAACAAACTCTAAATTTTTAGGGATTTGTCTTTCTTGCCCCAAATTCAAAATCGAAAATCCAACACTCACACACATTTCTTTTTTTTTAAAAGCCCAAGGGCTAATATATTAAAAAAGAAAAGATACAGATAGATTGTATAAGAGGGCTAAAAAATGACACTCTATCCATAGGTATACAACACACAACTGGTTCCAAAAAAAAAACACGTATACCCAAAAATCAAAACTGTCAAACACTTGCAATATCAGGTAGCTAGAGAACGGCCTAATTTAATCCTACCTCTGCCTCTAGTTCTAGGCTAGCTAAAAAATGGTTAAGTTTAGTGTCATTACCCGAAACAACTAAAGTATCATCCATTAAGTTCCTAAGCTCGAGTAGGCCTCCATTCTTCTTGTTCCTCTTGGACGTGTAAAACTGTCATTCCTCATCTGATGACTGGCTCATCAGATCAGTGTGTTGGTCGACAGATTGTTGGGCTAGCCCCTTGTGCCTGACTAACAGTAACAACTTGCTCGGTCTAAAGAGGTGGTAAAGACGTATTAGAATGCAACAAAGATATTATCTAGGGTATGTGAAGTATGAAATGTCTCCTCTACACTTGAGGCTTCCCGAAGATGAGGAGTTGTAATGACCTCCTGACGATCGAACCGAACATTGTTCTGTGTAAGTAAAATTCCTTCAATAGTGATTTCAAAAAGTTTTGAAGTTGTAAGTTTCATAGTTAAACCATATGACAACACCTCAATCACAGAAACATAAACATTATCAGGGGGGTCTCCAATAGTAAGAGGTTACAGATGTCAATGATGGGAGCAATGGCATTTAGAGGAGGGAGAGTGAGAGGAAAAGCAGATG
The DNA here is from genome assembly GCA_022702705.1 of Papilionanthe hookeriana x Papilionanthe teres. Taxonomy (NCBI): domain Eukaryota; kingdom Viridiplantae; phylum Streptophyta; class Magnoliopsida; order Asparagales; family Orchidaceae; genus Papilionanthe; species Papilionanthe hookeriana x Papilionanthe teres. Next base: position 30,364,371 of record CM040421.1, read on the forward strand.
GCGTTTCCACCAATGTTTCAAAAGCCAGTGGATTACAGCTAGGGGTGGAGGGGCAGGCGTGAGTTGGGGCAGGGGGCCAGTAATATTTTTACTCTGAGGTTTTAAATGAGGGAGCAAATGATGACATTGAAAGTTAGAGTGTCCAAACATACGACAGTGAGTGCAGTAGTTCCACTCGCTGCCAAAAACCCTGCTGCTGTGAGCCAATCCAAATCTCCCACAGAAAAGATAAAGTAATGTCCCGTTCAATCAAAACTCTGGCTCAGAAGGCCGACTCTGATTAACTGTAAGAATATCAGTTTTGAAGGGTTTACCGTAAAACATAGCTAAGGAGTAGAGGAGCTCGTGATTGAATAGAAGGAACTTCAGACCAGAGAAGCGCAACCATCCAGGAATGGTAGGAGGTTCAGCGAAAGGATCAAAATCGACCATCCATTTTAAAATTTTCATCACAAAGTTATCTATTCGGACGAGTCTTCTCGAAAACAAATGATCATAGCCTTCATCATCTGATAATTGAATAACAATGTGCCTACCATCCAGTTTGCCTATCTTCCATTCCCCTTTCAGACGAATTTGCTCAAAATCTTTGTAAATTATATCGAGTTTGGGGTTTCATAGAGGAACTTACCAACTAAGACCAACCAGCAGGATGAAGTTAAAATGGAGATCTCGGTCTCAAAGAGAAAGATTGCAGGCTTACAATTCTTACGGGATGTTTTTTGAGGAATACAATGTCAATGCTCAGCGTTAAAGTGTGTGATATTGCTGCGGGAACATACAAGAGACAGGGCGCGAGAGGGGTTGTCGCCTGCAAAGGCGGCGGCGTAGGAATGGAGCCCCAGGACCATCTCAACATGCAATGAACGGAGCCATGTGCACGCATAAAAGCCTTGGGAGGGCGTCTACAGAGGAGCTGACACAATGCCCAATACCCAATACCCAATACCCAATACCCAATACCCAAATCATTACTGACACAGATACCCAAATCATCCTGACACAATTCCTAGCCCCAAACCAAATTTTTAGAATAAAATCCAACCATTGTACCTTCACCAAAATCCTATCCCAACACCTAACACCAAAAACCTAAAACCTCAACGAAGATTGATTTGCAATCCTACATCCATCAAAAATCTAATAAGGAGGAAATGACACCATGTCGCTAAGGAGAAACCCTCAACGAGGTGTCCAAAAACTTATTATGAAGGGTTGTCGGCCGTTGAAATTTTATTTATTGGTTTGAGATTTAAGATTTAATTTAATATATATATTAGTTTTGAAAGTAAATTTTTTTTAAATTTGAAAAATGTACGAATCTCATTCGTTTAACAGTTTGAATGAACGAGCACCATATCACAGGTAACGTATCTATCCCGAAGAATAGGCACCTACTTGTCGATACTGCTCGATCAAATAAACTACAAAATTCATGACATCCGTTCTAGTGTGCGAACCTTTATGTGGACCGACAAGTTTCCCTATTTAATACGAAAAGAATTAAATAGAGTTTATATTAATCTGGGGTCTTTAAAGCTTCCTATAGAGACAAGCCCTTATAGTCAATTACCTCTCAAATGACCGAAGCCACCCGAGAGAACTCTCGATTTAAATCAGAGACATCTATCTTCATGAATTCAAAGGGTAGGATTTTCAAAGAAGTGTGGTAATAAGAAATCTAATAAGTGAAAGGCGCAAGGTTGGAACAATTTTCATAGGAATCTAAAGGAAGAAAGGTAAGAGACGCCACAGATCTCGAGTAGGACCTCGATGACTTCTCAGGCTATCCTATGGTTGGGCTTTAAATTTTGGAAATGAAGTTATTTAAGTATCAATCTTGTCGATTAATTATAGGAATTACATTTACATAATCACCTGATTATGCAAATAACCTGGAAGGTAGAAGAATTTACGTCGTACCGGACGATGACCTCGAAATCCTAAAGCAATTAGGGTACATATATCAGACAACATGTACGTGCAGAGCGCCTAAAAGAACATGTGACGATTTATGTCGCACTTGAGCGGACTATCTCGAAGTCTTATGACTGTTATTTAATTAAAAATGATTTTCATTGAAGTTCGATAGATCAGTCTTGCTAAAGATGGTCGTGCTCCGTACTCTATGCCGTAGTAGTGTTGCAGTTTAGATTTAAAGTTTAAAATGAGCATGCAATTGTTGAATCGGTAATTCATTTTATTTTTTTTATGTGTGCTTTACAGTAAACAGACGTGACATGCTATAGTAAAACAGGAGCAGTAGTAGTAATTTGCAGTGTAAAACAGGTGACAGCAGTGTAGTACAGTAAAAGAAAGCAGTAGCAAGGACATGTTGTAGTAAATAACAGGAGACAAGTATCACAAATAGGCTATGCTAAACAAGTGTGCTACAGTAAATATGTTACGTTAAGCATGAGTATATGCTGCAGAAGGTAAAACATGCTATACTAACAGGTGTATGTAAAAAAGTAAAGCATGTAATGCGGTAAAGAAAAGAAGTAACAGTGCTACAAGTGTACCGTATCTGCTGATTACCCGCAATGCATTGCTACCTATTATTATTATCATTTTATTGTTTCCTGCAGAAAATGCGTCAACACCAAAAGAAAACAAGAGTAGAAGTAGTAAGAAAAATCTGACTAAGTAGGGGTGTTATTATATGTGTAAAGAAACCAAAGGGGGCGGGGAACTGCGCGAAAAGCTAAAAAGAAAAGAACTGAAAAGAAAGAAGAAAAAGGAAAACAAATCCATAGGGAAAAACCGTAGAAAATCCGAATAAAATCCGTGTAAAACCACGAAGAGCAGACTACAAGTCCAGGAAGACCATAAGCATGGTGGTGGGGAGGACTCAGAGCTGAGCTGTGTGCGTCTCAATCTTGGATAAGAGCTACCAAACCAACTCCCTACAGAGGGTAGTCCTAACCTCAACTCGGGTAATTCACCGTGGACTTTTCTAAATTTTCAATCATTTCAGTTTGCATGCATATAAAACTTATGGATGAAAGGTAATTTTGTTGTGAAGGAAATCTTGCTTCAAAATATTTATTTTTATAAAGTAGTACAGTCGTTGTGCCAACCACGCTAATCGAAATAGAACTTCTAACAAAATAAGAGTATTGGTAGCAACGATCTCACTAAGAATTGGCGAATAGTATCATCGATCCCTAACTTCGACTCCAGCGGAGGTTTATACTCAAACACAAGGGGATACTATTCTAATAGTCCCTCTTTTTTAAGCACACATAAGCAATGTCATCACCGTCCTCAACCCTAACCACCCTACTTACAGCCGTGCTTGATAGGCCCACATATAGCATAAAAGGCTAGATGTGCACACCTACACGTCCCCCGTAGGTGCGGACATTGAACCAAGAAGCAAGAAAAAAAAATCAAAGAACGGGGGATCAATGAAAGGAGGGAGGAGAAAGCAATCCACCTAACACAGAATCGTAAAACGAGGTGAATTGGTTCTCATAATCAATCAACTCAAGTCAATCATCCCGGACTCCCGACAACCCTTACTCGTCCTAATGAAAGGACCTAAACGTATTGCTACTCTCATAGAGTGACCTGGACACCTAAGCAGTGTAGAACCCGTTCCCATAACACTCAGGTAAAGGCAAAGAGAAAAGAAACGTAAAATAAAGCAGCGGGGGAGACCCCTAAACTTTAGACCTCTATCGGGGCCCCTCAAACCCCAATAAAACATCCAACAAGCTTTTAAAATACAAGTCCAAACAACACTTAAGCATGGATTCAAAATAGGCATCTCGAGCCCACCAACAGGGCCAAACCGAAGAGTAGTAGGGGAAGAACGTACCCAAACCTGAAGCATAAGCAGGCCTCAAACCCGAGGCACCATAGGGCAACAAAGGAAAACCCAGGGGACTCCCAACCGACATAGCAAAGGCCTAAAACCGATACCAACATGCTACAAACAAGGTTCCAACAAAAGCCAAAACCGCAGCCATACAAGGCCAAAATTGAGCACTCAAAGCCTTAAAACAAGCCTCTCACAGACTACAAAATCGAGTCCAACACAAAGCAAAACAAAGCCCACGGCGGGCCCAAAACATGCTCAAAATCGAGCCACCAACAGAGGACCCTTTTAGCCCCGATTCGACTTATAAGCCACATTGATACTCCATATGCATACAATACAAATAAAGCTCAATTATTCAGCTTCAACAAACCAAAAACAAAGAAATAGCAACGTCACCAAAAGACCGCCGACAAAGGGTCATCTATTTGTATGTGGTACAACTGCAACCATATTAGTCCCTATCTGATGTACAAAACTTAGCTTTGAAGGCGAAGAAATAGCAACGTCACCAAAAGACCGCCGACAAAGTTCAACCCCAAGATTAAAAAACAAAAGTACACCTAATGGGGCATGCCATCTAAGCCAACCCCACCTTAGGAGAAACCGGTCCAGACTGGAGAAAAGGTGGAGCCCACCAACACCAACGCTCACACTCCCACATATGCCCAAGCCCAAAAGTGCTTTAAGTGTCACACTTTTGGGCACATTGAACCAGATTGCCCAAATTTAAGAATAATATATTTCACTAAACATGGGTATTTGAAGAAATGGACAACTATACATTAGAGAATGAAGACATCACTCAGGAATCTCAACTTTTAGCCGACAAGAAAATGATGCTACTGATTCAAGCTGAGCCCAAGAGAGAGATCAAGGCATAATTAAAATTGAATTTCCTAAAAGATAATGAATCCAAGGAGCTGATATCAGAGAAGGGCCAACCCCTGTTGAGAGAGTTGTTGGATGCCCTGACTGACAGTTTATCTCTTGAGTGGTTGCCATTATGAGTGGTCCAACATATCATAGATTTCATTCCAAGGTCGATTCTTCCAGACATACTATTTATCAAACATACCTAGACGAATAAGAGAAGTAGGAGAAGCAGGTTACAGATTTAATAGCTTGATGCTTGATTCGTAATAATACTTGTCTGTGCAACTCCAATTTTGGTTGTGCCAAAAAAATTATGGATATTTATTCTAGCATAATAGACTTTGAATGACATACTTGTTTAAAAATTGTCTTGGGTGGATGTGAACATAGACTTTGTAATCGGGTTTCTCATGGTACAATAATTTTATTATGGTGGTAGATCGATTCCAAAAATTTACAGAGAAGAAAGTCCCTCCTAGCTCAGAAGAAAAGTGAGTGTTCAAATTACGGGACACAGTTCTTCCGTGCACGAGAGCCACAAGAACGAAATTTGAGAATTTTGCAATTTCATGACAGTTTAGATAGTGGATATTTCGTGATATCGCAAAAGAGCAAACTTTCGCGAGTGCAGTGGAGCTAGACCGCGCGATCCCATTAACTTTTCAATTTCAACAAGTGTTTTCTTTTTCTAGCTTTTTCATATTTATATCATGCACTTATGATTTTGTTTGAATATCTTGGATATTGTAATATCTGATTTCCTGTTTTAGGAGTATGTATGATCTTCACTTTGCAATTGGTATGTCTGTATCTTACTTAAGAACAGGTGAACCTTTTTGAACCCCATACAACATCATTTTAGAGCTCTCCTTGTTGTTCTCAGCTGGGAAAACCGCCTAACGATGCTTATCCCCATCCAATTGTCGTCAAACTCACATATTACCTTTCCCTTGTCATCCCACAACCACCTCCTCACAAATCCTGCTTCCTAAACACATTCTAAGAGCCCTAGAACAATTCGTGTCATGTAATTTAGCTTGTAGTCAATTCAAAAATGAAAACAAATCGAACCTACAGTCTGTAGATCAATTGTATAATTTTTTGAACAAGGGACCTGGAACTTACTGAAAACAAAACTTATCTGTAGATAAGATACATACAATGTGAGATAAACTAAATCTCATCTAATGTATATTGAGAGAAAATTAGAAAACTAAAAAAAATAAAATAAAGGGGAGAAACAGGACTACTTCAGATTTCTCCTGCAGTAATGATATGACAAATGCACAATTCATAACCTAAAGATGGTAACTGCAATGAAGAAGGCCAGATAATAAACAAACCATAATTGAGGTTCTGCTTACAAATACATTAAAAAAACTACAGTAGATAGATATTGCACTTCATAAATATAGAAGGGTATCAACTACAACAACTAATGCAAACATGCAAAATACAAATAGCGAAAGAAAAAAATATATATAAAGCAGAAAACACACTTGCTAACCGCTCTGGCTGCTCCAGCCCCACCATGTCCATCAAAAATACCAAATAGTCCAAACTGCCATGCAGGTAGAGCACGTTAACCATTATTAAAAGAAGGGTTCACAAAAATATGGTTTTGTAATCACCTGTTCAACACCAGGAAGGGGCCATCTACAGTAACAGACATCTTCCATGGGAAGCTTCTTTCCACCGCGACGCACGGCCATGGGATCAGATGCAATGCCGACTCCAACAGGCAGCTCATACTCAACGTCTTGCACAATTTGTACCTAAGGACGCCAAAAGAGTACAACATATAATTTTTAAAACAAGAAAAAAGAACCATGCATTTATAATTGTGGCCATTGAAAATTCGTGCATGACTTTCATGGAAGGCTATGTCTGGTTCCGAGACAAATTTTTAAAGGACAGATTAAATTTTATATAAGATACTACCCATAAATTTCACCCTCATTTTACAAGGATTTTAAGATCTGATTTCAGGTATCTCAAAGACACACACCCTCTATAGTTAATTACCTCTATTAATGATGAGATAAAACTTTCAATTAAAGCTAGCCACTTAATGTCAAGTGCTTAGTGTATATTAGCACACGCTTTGGCTTTAGATTCCAAAAATTTGCTGCTCATATAGCTTAAAGCAGATGGTGGGGGAATGAACCTGATATAGTCTCAAGTTATTGTGAAACCCGATATACTAAGTCAGAGGAGGAAATTGACCTAGCCTGATAAAACTATCTTTAACAATAACCATGTGTTTCATCATCAAAAGTAACCTTATAAAAAAAGAGTAGATATTTTTTTCTACGAGGACAATTTTAAATCAACATTAACTAAAAAAGAGCTTTTGAGCAATACCAAGTGCATCACATGTTTCACACCAAAAGGGGGTTGAACAATTGAAGATTATTCAATCTTTGGGCGTGACTGTAATATAATTGTCATTTTATGAGAACAATTAGTCTGAAGGCACCGATCTTAATTGTTTCTTTTGTGATATCATTTGGTAACAAAATTACACGATTAAATGACACATGCACATCCTAATGAATGTGAGATCTTTTATGAGTGACCATAAGAACATGCATAATATGATATTGATTCTTTGCAAGCTTAGATTAATCTTACATTTAACACCTTGATAAACTAATGCAAAAGATGGATAAATTATGAATTTAAGCTTAAGGGTGATAGAATTTAGTAGAATGTTTTTAAAATTTTGTAATTTTCTTGAAACTTTCATATTTTATTAGAATTTAAGCTCGAATTTATATAATAAATTGTGGGCAATACAGTAACAATAGTCTTTAATTGAGATTCTTTTTTATCAACACAACTATCATTAATGTGAAATTTCCCGAACCATTTGTATGTGCAATTTGAGTATTTGAAACTCGAAAATAAATTCACTCAAAGTATGATGTACTATAACAATGCCCATTATAAGAGTATTTGATTGATTGTTCTAAACCTTATTGACTATGCCTCTTACTTGTAGAGAATCAAGTTCATAGTTTGCATATCATTTTAGTTTATTTTAATACTTGTTGTTTTACGGTTTCGTAACCTCTACCCATGTGTAGAGAATCAGTTCCGTAGATTTAAAACCGTGATTATTCCTTATAGGTTTGAAATCAAAAGTTTATATTAAAAAAGATGAGTTCTTTTTAAAAGAAGTCTTCAAAATCTCATGCAAAAAAAAAACTGAATCTTTGGTCGTTTTAAGCTTATTCTATAATGTTTGTCACAAGGTTGAAATCTTGAAAACTCTAAGAAGCATTGAGGATTAGAATTGAAATATAAAATAACTTTAAATTTTGAGAATAAGTGTAGTTTGGTGGGTCTGGTTTTATTTTGAAAAGAAAGAGCTTTTATTTTCAAAATAGTAGCAACCCTTTAAAAATATTTGCACCTTTCTTGAAAAAAAAGCAAATTGAGTTTATCTCATTTCTAATCTGTACAACATTCTTAGATTTTAGGTTTAAATGTTTTAACACATTTTTAGAATACATGTAGACAATTTTATTTTATATTAGTCTGCGCAGGATTCTCAGACTTTAAAAGTGCTCATACGTTGGTTGAAGTACATATGACATAATTAATTTACTAGGCTTGCGTATGGTTTAGAAAACTTGCACATCTTTTAAGATAATTTGCATGACTTCCAAAGAATATATTTGAGTCAAAAATTGCTTCGTGAAACACATTTAAAACTTGAAATTATCCAAAATTGCTTGTGTGATGGTTTTGTTACTAAGACGCTTTCATTAATAAATTTTAAAGATAGTTTTCTATCGCTTAAGCATAAGTGTGTTGATTCAATGTTTGTGTGTTAGAATTTGAATTATTATTATACATTCAACGCAGTGCATTTTGTTGCTTGTTAATAGTCCACAAGTGTGTTCAAATAAACATCGCAATGGCATTCCATTGCCTTTAAACACAGGCTCTCAATTAGATCAATTTATTAGCAGACGAAGTTTATGATTTTAATAATATTTTAGAAGTTAGTGAGCTCTCTTCTTGCTTGGAGGCAAGTTGCCAAGTCATGTTCTTGCTCATTGGAGAGTTATTATCCCATTTAAGTAATTGATTGAATTGAATTCTTATTCAGCTTGGAAACCCTGCTTGAAATCGTGTTCTTGCAACACATCACATTTTAAATATTCATTTTGTTGAAATTCAGAATAATGTGGTATAAAGCGGAATTCATAATCCATTTATTGATATGAAAGGGAGTATAAATAATCCTTACATGAATCTTAAAATAGGAAAAACAATAAATAGGAAATAACATGAAGGGAAAGATATATCACCTAATACCTTTAATTAATCAATTTAGATTAAATATTTGAAGATAAAGGAAATAACATAAATTTGAAAAGCCTAAAATTGGAAGAAAAAAAACTCCTAATCCAAGAAAATAAATATAAAATAGGAAAGGAAATAATTCCAAATCTAATGAAATAATTTATTCCTCAACTTATCATGGGAATAAATTACTTCTTAATATAACTCAAACTTCCCCTCAAGTTGAAACATGGTTGAAACCATGTTCAACTTAGATTTAAAAACATCAAACAATGGGCGAGGGAGATCCCGTGAAGTAAAACTTGAACTCTTTATCCCATATTATGATTGTCTTTGAATGCAGTTCTTGCAGTGTCTATAGGTAGAGACAGAGCTCCTACAAGTAATGTTGTAAAGGAGTTTGCAGGGAAGAAGAAAACTGGGGTTTGTAGGTAAACAGAAAGCTCGTACAGGTATAGCTGTAGGGTAGTTTGCATGGAAGTAGACAACCTTCAGAAAAAGCTGCAGAGTATAACTTGCAGAAAAAGATGAAGAAAATGCTCCAGAAGAGGGCCTGTTGCAATACCAGATTCTGGAGGACGGCTTGATGCAGGAAAAAAGCTCCAGATGAGGAACACCGTGGCTAGCAGCATCAAGAAATCAAAGTCCACGTTCAACAAATTTATGAACCTTATTCTCAACATCCTCCTTGGCATTGGATAGGCTAAGTATCTACTCAGGAACACTTTCGTTGGCACGGTGCCAATGGCCTTGACCATAAATGCAAGTTAAAGCAATCCTCTTGTCAACAGGATTAAAAGGAAGTGGACCTCAGTGATGCTAACCCTTGCCCATTTAGGGTCTGCAAGCATCCAAACCATGACAATCATCCTTTTCATAATTGTATGTTGCTGTGATAACTGATGATATTCAATAGTCACAGTGATTAGCAAGACAGCGGGCATGGCTATTAGGATGCCTCCAATCAAGAGGACAAGCAGGTTATCAATATCATCACTGTACTTGCGATGCTGGATAGGATACATGACTATTATCTCTACAAGCAAGCAAATGGCATTGGGGCAGATGTAAAAAATTCCCAATGGCGGTGAGAACTTGCTGGAAGTGGTCATCTTGGTTGGTGTTGTCAACAAGGTGGTCAGCCTTGTCAAAGGATATATGCATCCTAGAAGAAATGGCAAATGCCTCATGCACCCCCTGTTTGAAGGTAGAACCAGAGAAGACCTGATCACCAGGGTTCTTCTCATAGGAAGAGATTCGCCAGTGAGAGCAAACTGGTTAATCTTAAGAGGATCGCCCTCGAGAAGCTGAGCATCAGCTGGGATGCAGAGCAGTGATAAGAGAGGACTGTCGTTGTACGGCTGCAGAAAATTCGGGAAGCCTGACTGCTGGAAACCACAACTCTAATAAATCATGAAAGTCGGATTGCTGGAAACTAGAAAGCCGGATTGCTGCAGGGAATAGGTGCCAAAAAACAGCGGCAAGGACTTGCACGGAGGCCGGTGGGACAACTACACCTCCAGTGGTAAGAATCGGTAGAAAATCAAGGAGGTCGAACTGCTGGAAATTAAGAAGCCGGACTACTAGAAATCTAAACAACTGCAGAAAAATCAGGGAAGTCGGACTGTTGAAAACCAGGAAGCAAGAATAATTCCTGCAGTAAAGATGAACCATCACCTCTGGGGGTGAAGCTGCCTCCAATCCTCTGCATAAGCAACATCAATAAGGTTGATCAGAGATCCTTCATCATGAACGGGAGGGGAAACCCCAGCTCTTGCTCAATTGATAAAACTCATGCATCGGCTTCATATTAGTTGGCGCCCTAAAACCAGCAAGTAACACATCCTCTCCAATCTCAGCATGAGAAGGAAAGTAAGGAACATTAGAAGTCGAGGACTCCATGGCGACGCTAGACACAGTTTTGAGATTGTGGCTTCTTTTGAATTAGACGAAAGCAAAATTAGGAACGAGTTGAGAGCAATAGGAATGTTCCAGTGACGAAGAATCAAAAGGTAAGAAAAATGTGCCGAGCCAAAGGCTGAATTGAACCAAACTTGATAATTTGGGTTATTGCATTCTCAAAAGCTAAAGCAACCAGCAGAAGGAACTCATAACATTCCTCAAAAATAGAAGGATATGACGAATTTGATATGATTTCTGCAATAATAGAAACCTCAAAGATTTTTCCTGAGAAGAAGCACTCTCAGGTATGCAACAAAATCCTAATAGAAGTGTAACAGATTCAGGTATTCATCTTTTCAGCTCCTCCTTTGACACTGCCTGTTCCCATGATCAACAGGCGATGCAAGAACCGAGTTCCGACAACTTTGTAAATTGAATTGCTTTGTGGCCGTCTCCCTTGGAGAACCTGGTAGCAAGGAGGCGGAAGAAGGGCCTGCAGCACGACAAAGATTGTCGGCTGCAGGGAAGGAAGTTTTTCGGAGGTAAGAGACTCTAGGATTTTTTCAAAGTTAATACCATGTTGAAATTCAGAATATGTGAAATAAAGCGGAACTCAAAATCCATTTATTGATATGAAATGGGGTATAAATAACCCTTACAGGAAGATAATAAAAAGAAAAAATATATCACTTAATATCTGCAATTAATCAATTTATATTAAATAATTGGAGATAAAAGAAATAATATAAAATAGAAAAGAAAATAACTCATAATCCAATGAAATAAATATAAAATAGAAAAAAAAGTAACTCCAAATCTAAGAAAATAATTTATTCTTCATAACTTATCACAGAAATAAATTATTTCCTAATATAACTTTTAACATATTTGATTCTCACTTTTAATTTATAAATTCCACTGTTGCATTTTAGTCTAATAAGTTCTATTTTATTAGTTTGTTTAATTGCCATTAAATCCAAATTTGATATAGGCTCCTAGCCTCTATTCCACATAAGGGTTTACAAAAGTGCCAAGCTTGTATATGGGTGGTGTATATCATGGTTGAGAGTCTTCCACAGCATTGCACCAAGAAAGGAAAATATAGAACTTTGTATCTGCATAAAAGAGTTTTTAACATGAATTTCCTTATAGCATGAAAAAAAACATTTATAGGTACTTAATTTTGGTGATCTGAAGCCTTCTCTCCCACCGTGCCAAGAAAGAAGTATGCAAGTTTTTAACTACATGAAAAACTTGCAATACAAAATTTTACAATCACACTAAGACAAATATGCGAGTGCATAAGCGTCATGACGAATTAGAATTATATTACATCTTGAACGTCAAATAAGATAGTGATGATGATGAGATAAAAAAATGATAAATTTACGAAGGCCGAAACACAACACTATTGTTTTCTTTTTTACTAATGTTCTTTTTTTTTCTTTTTACTTTTTTTTAATCTTCCTAAAGAGAGAAAGAGAGAAAGAGAGAGGGGGTGCCATTTAGTGAAAGAAAGAGGGATAGGCTGTGAGGTTGAAAGAGAGGATGGAAGAGTGTAAGGAGGAGAGGGTGTTAATTAGAGAAAGATATATTTTATTCTCTTTATTTGGAGAGAGAGAAGAAAAAAGAGACAAATAACAAAGGCACCCGTTTGAAAGTATTCTCTAGGTTTAGAGAGAGTGAAACTAAGGCAAAGATGGAGAGAGGAAAGTGGAAGATATGTAATGCGTTAGTTCCTATAGTAGATTCAGAGTGAATAAGACGGTGGCTAGAGATTTTAGCCGGCAGCGAATGGTTAAGTGTGAGACCCATTAGAGTGAAGAAAGGAAAGAGGAACTCAAAGAGAGAGATGGAAGGGCCAGCCTTGGCTGGTGGCGTAAGGAGGGGGAGAAAGACATGCAAGGTGAACGATTGTTGGCAAGGTTCGAGATTGGGTTTTATCCAGTGAAAAGGTTGGTGGTTGGCTCGGGGTTGGGAAGATTCTTAGGAGGGTAAGGAGAAGACGAAGCAAAAGAGAAAGGAGCTCACACTGCTAACATGCACAAGCTGGAAGCAAGGCAGAAGGCAAGATAAGGACATGCTTGTGATCCATTGGGTCACGGGCAGTTTTAAGTATTTAAATTTTCTCTGTTTTTTCAATTAGAACAATGTACGGATGGACAAATGGGTACCTTATAAGTATGCTGATGAACAAGTGTACAAGGAGATTGAGACAAGGGATTATGATAGGACTTGAATCTTCCTTAAAAGTAAGTTAAAATTTTAATAATTATAATCAGCTTCACTTTTTTTTTTATTGCGTTGTTCATAAGCTTTTCTACATTCACACATCTTATATGGCATGCCATCTCTCCGCATGCATACAAATTTGTGCTTTACTCTTGTGCTACGACCCCCATGCAATATTGGTATCTATCATAAGTATTTTCGATATTCCAAACGCATCAATGCAGCCCACTTAGAAACTAGCAATGTTTGAGTGGTTTCAATTTCGGTCGAGATATTTCAAGCCCAATTCGTGCAATGATGCATGTTTAGTATAATGTCGTGCGAAGTTCATTTTGCAAACAAGCAACAGTTGAGTTATTTTGATAGAGAGTGATACATTTCAAACACTATTAGAGCAATGGCACATCCATTATCTGTCATTTTGGTTGCTTTTGATTGAATTGATCGTAAGAGAAATTTCTAGATAATTTTAACACTCCATATACATAGTTGTAATTCATTTTATGAACGAACAACAATTAGGTTATTTTGATAGCGATGAAGGCGTTTCATCCTTGATTTATGCAACGCCATGTCTGTCATATGTCATTTTAATCATGCTTGGTCAAATTGATCTTGGAGATTCCTTCAAGATAATTTCAATATTCTGGATGCATAAGTATAATCCATTTTTTTAAAATGAGCAATATTTGAATAAATATTATTACAATCGAGAAATTGATCTAGGCTCTTGTAATAAATCAATCTATCATTGTTATAACTTCATTCGATTGAATCGAATATGGAATATCTATATAGGTCAACATAATCATGCACTAATAGTAAACTTGTAAATATAAAACTAAAAACAAACTTCACTCCAAATTTAAAATGAAAATTTCTCAATTACTATTAAGAAGTCAAAGCAAGCCCAGTTTAAACCACTATATGAACTACCAAGTACCAACATAACCTCAAATATTCAAGAAGCATGCTATTAAATGAAGTTAAAGACCCCTTGATCAAGAAAAAGTCACTTATACAGTGTACTATTAACAAGTCAATAACAAAAATAATATCGAAGGGCGGCTAAATACAGGATAAGACAACAAAAGAAAGAAAGAATAACTATTCACAACTAAACCCAAATAAGAGGAATCTAAACGTTAACAAATAATAATAGTTGTCAAAAAGAAGAGATGGATATCACGAATAACAGATCAAATGAAGCTTCAAAACTAATGTGAAGCTTTGAGGTACCTTGAAGCAGAAACAACATACAAGTTCAAAAAGAAATTTCAAATTATATATATGCACACACTCTTACATATTATATGAATAAATAACATTATGTTTACAAACATTCATTGTAAAGATACTAGATACTATAGAATGAAATCGTCTGCAATCACAAAACAAAACAAAACTAGGTTCCATCAAAATTCAACAATAGACCAAGATATTCACATATAGTTTGTGCATATAGTTTGTGACAGTAATCCTATAAGAAAGAAAATGATTACATGTCTTTAAGGATCCTAAAAGCAATATGAAACTAAACATTGAAATGGTATAGTAATTGCACTTACAGATATTTTTGAACATGAACCAAGAGTGATAATGTCACCGCTTGAAAGCTCAACAGGCTCACTCCAATTCCTGGATCCAGCAACTGGATGATGAATTGCCTTCAAATTTAAGAATGTTCCATTCAAGCTGCCCATGTCTACCAGCTCCCATTTTGATTTCTGTCAACAAATAAATGCAGTGTTTTAGGACCATGAACAAAATACAGAAACATAGAATTAATTCATGAAATGAGGTGAGGATCATATCAAAACCTTAGCTGTAAGCAAATCTGCACAAAGCAGTTAAACTCAATTGTCTTCCCCACCCACTGACCACCTTTTCTAACTACTAATCATTAAATGTTAAAAAGAGTTTATTTTTTAATGAATTTCTCATAAAAGAAGATTGAATTTTTAATATAAGAATTAACCAAAAAAATTTCCATCATTTTATGAAGATCTTGAAATCCGCTTCTAGGTGTCACAAAGGGGCAACTTACCCAAAAGTTTTTCCCTCATTTTATGAAAACTTAAAGATCTTGTCCCAGGCATCACATAAGTATATGCTGCTATGGTTAATTATTCTTTTCGATCGCAAGTAAAAACTTTTGATTAATACTACTCATAAATGTATAATGGTGACAACATGATTTTAAAATTAATAAATTTATAACTTTCAACATAGGGAAAATGACGGAAAATAATTACGAGTCAGTTCAAGATCCCGTGATTTTGTTATCCTTGATGTTATGGACTCTGACCTACTTAATAAGAGAATTATTTTACCCAACCTGACTGACGGATTTTTGCCGTTGATTATGGGTCGCATCATCCAAAGAAGCTTTACACATTGAAGATTGATGTTGTGTGAGAAGACAAGTTTAAATCGATTGGAACTAATAGAGAGTTTTGTGCCTATCAATTGCACTCCATAATCCACAATCCAAGAAATTTAGACAATTGATGAAATTATATGTTTTGATCATGATTGTAATTTAATGGTGTCATATAACGGTGACTACTCAATCAAAGGGTCTCTGCCATAATCATATTTTTTTTAGTAGCATCTAGTAGCGAAATTACCCCATCACAGAATATTAGCTCCTTGTGAACTTATGTTAATCTTAAATATATCTCTCATGATTAAATATTATAAGGAGTGCATGAGTTATTGCTCTTGGGCTTTAAATAATGAATTTCACATGAATGCTTTTAATTATATATATATATATATATATATATATATATATATATATATATATATATATATATATATATATATATATGTGTGTGTGTGTGTGTGTGTGTGTGTGTGGCGCGCGCACGCGCGCGCGTGCTTGATCTAAATTTAGAATAAACAAGGATTTGCATAGGGATTTGGGGGTAACTTGAAAATAGGTTCCTCTCCAGATGAGATTTTTTGTCAATGCGGCCATCATCAAGATATTTAACTGAATTTCATTGCTCTGAACATTATCAACACTTGCCCGTGAGAAATATCAACTTTACAAATTTGTGATAATTAAAGTTTATCTGAGTATTCATTACATTACAAACTCTGTCGAGTTTACTTGGATGATGAGTCTATTCGCTAAAATTTGTGATCATTCATTATAGCCTTGAGGTAAAAAGTTTGCATTTCAAAAATGAAATTTCTTAATTAAAGCAAATGAAGACCGTATATAAACAAACAATAAAATATATTAATGAATTTTGCAACTTACATATCGATTTCACCATCTATAATAATATTAGTTTATTTAATTTGACTAATAGAAAACATCAACATAATTCTATATTTGTATATTTGGTTAAAATTTAATACTCAAATATTGTTAAAAAGTATCAATCCTGCTCACTCCAGTCTTTATGAGGAGAGGGAACAAACCTGCTAGATGAGAATCACAACCCTACCTTACAAATAAGATGCTACTTAAGAGTTTGTATACAATATGTTAATGAGTTCAAATTTTAAAAAAGAATTTGTGAAATTCAAAATAATGCATGCTTATCAAGATGGTTCAAATTTTTTAGTTCACCTTATGTTTGGTTTGCATAGAATTCTATTATGTTAAATTTAAGCATTAGCATATTTTTTGAAGCACATGCAGACGCATTAACGTGTTTGCATGACTTCAACTTATCTATTTAAATTCAAAGTTGTTTTGTGATGCACATACAAAGCTCTAAAATATTAACCTTTTACTATTTACAAAATTTTATTTTTTGAGTTTTATAGATCACATTCGATCTATTTCAGCGTTACCAAAGTGCAATGCACAATGCGATATGTAAGACTTTATTTTCTCTTTCAAGCGTAAAGCGCGGAATGAAGTAACACTTAATAAACCAAAGCACAAGTAAATTATATAAAATCATTAATGTATAAATACATTCATTAACAATTAAAAAGATAAAGTATGGCATAAAATTTGATATAAAATAGAAAAGAATACATTACAGTTTCTAACATGAATGAAAACATTGAGGGTGAACCTATAAATTAAAATTTTGAATAATTTCTAATAGTTTATTGCAATAATTAAAAACTTCAAAATTATTAAAAAACCTGCAAATTAACTTTAGCGCCTCGAGACGCGTTTCAATGAAATAAAACAAGTATTATGCGCTTCGCTTCACTTTGTTCGTAAAGCGTATTTCGATGTGTTCTTTTAAAAGCACTGATATATTTAAGTGTATATGTAGCAAATGTGATTGCAAAATAGTTACAAATTGACATCATTTATGTGTTTCAAAAGGTAACTTTTTGCTTTTACAATGTGGGCCTTGCAAAGAATCAATTTTTATTTATAAATAAGGGAGCCCCCTTAGTTTACTTTCACAAACATATAAATTTTTACTTGCCAAAGAGTGCTCAAGAGAGTTCAAGAAGTATGGTGAGGAGTTTCTGTTTTTGCAAGTAGGAAAATTAATAATTCCACTGTAATTCCTTGTAGTCTCTCATGCTCAATAATTGCAATAGTTTTTTTTTCCTCTCATTTTGAATTTTTATTTCATTCTTATTTTATCATTTGTGTAATCCTCCATTTTAATTTCAGTCGTATTCATGTCCACAAGTCCATTAAGTTGTTATTCTCAAGTTCGTTTAATCATAATTTTTAGCAATCTCCTGGCATGGCTTTCGCACAGAGGGCATCGGCAAAAATCACTTGGCCTACCAACATGCATAAAAAAATAAAAAAAATTAGGATCCTAAAGCACCCTTGATCACGATCTTCAAAACCCACCATGCTAAGTAAGGCATATGGGAAATCAAAATTAGAAAATTTTAAAGATAGAATATTTTCCCCGTTATACTAAGAAAAGCATACACAAATTTTACTAGCTATATCACAATGACCACTTACGAGATTCTCCCTTTGTGGTGAGAAAAGAGCATGTAGAATTCACTCATTGTGCAAAACACATTGCATATAGGATTTTAGGAGGGTTCTTTTAGGTGATGCATTTTAAAACTCCATGAAAGGAGATCAACAATAAAGTTTGCATCAGTAGGTTTCCAGTGATGGTGAATGCACACGATCTTTTTGGCCTTTTATATTTTTTTGATAAGAGCAAAATTTTAAAGTAGCATCTTATCTAAAATCCAATCTATCATTCTGAAAATTAACTTGGAACTAAACACTGAACACGCAATCACTAAAATAAAAACATTTAAAGAATTAAACACAGAAAAATAAAAGTATCCTAAATACATCAGCTCAAGAATAGTTTGCCAATGAAGTTATCTTCTTTTGGTAAGAGCCATATTTCTGTTTTGGAGCTTTTGGAAAAAGATCCGCATATTTATAGAATAACTTTCTTTCTATACATTACCTTGACAAAAGAAAGGACCACAAATTCATTTTTGAATGAAAAATATTTTTCTAGCCCCTACGTCAAAAAGGTAGAAACCAATTATAACATGACCTTTTCTTCTCCCAGTTCCACAATAGCTATCATAATCATATCACCCACTCGAAGTCGGTCAACCCAACCAAACAATCACATCACGAAAAAAGTTCAAGAAAAAAAGAAGAAAAAAAAAAGATTTCTTCCACATTAAGTTAATGAACACAATGTAGGTACTGTCATGGATCTTACAAGCATGTTCCAATTAATAAGTGCATGCTTTCCCGAAACTTCTGAATCTTTCAGTATCAAATCACTAGGAGAAACCCTTCCAAGGGTTAGTGGAAGAAGAGTCTTGTCTTTTGAATTTCTTGAGCAATGAATACCAACAGAAGGACCAGCAATGACTTCAAGGTTTATACTGCTTCCTGCACTTCTAACAAAAAGATGGGATGACAAGATTTATAAATAGCTAATAGGCTGGTAAAATGGTTTGACACCATGCAAATTCTAAAGTTCAATTGGCAACTTTGGGGTTTCCTTCCTTTTTTTCTTACCTTACATATTTTTTTTCTAAGTGTATTCTATTGTACAAAATAAAGTCATCGCTAATCCCAAAAGATGCTATGCTCATGAACTGGAAGAAGTCAATGCTAAGGAAAATCAAAACTTAGTTTTCATCATGTACTTCCCACAAAAATCAAAATTGTGGTATGGTGAGTGAAAAGAGATGCAGAAGAAAAGAATTACCAAACAAAGACTAAAATCATCGTTAAAGGAAAGTGCATACGTATGATTGCAATATCCTTGAAGGTAGAAATTTTAGTTCTGCCATTATCACCAATGATTTCCAAGTCGTAGCTAGAGTCGTCCCATCTGACATGCTTTGCACCCTCACATGGCAAAATTGGCGCAGCTACACGTTTATGTCTTTGACCAACATGACGATTTTCTGATGCATCACTAATAACATCCAACACAAAGCTATCCCCTATAAAAAAAAAATAATAACATGTCTTACTAATCAACTAGGAAAATAGATGTCTGTTTAAGATCAAATTAAGAAGGATAATATAACTTCTACAATACCTGCGCCAACTTGAAAGTCAGTTGAAACCCTCTTCTTAATAACAAGCCCATGTTTCCTAGGAGAATTAACATTTCCAATAGGTCCAACTGCTTCTGGCAAACAAGTATTTCCCTCGATTTGAATATTAGATTCATCAACAATGTTCCGAGTAAAGTCATTAAATTGGTCAGGAGTACCAACTGAGTTTTCAGTAATGAGAGGTTGTTCTATGTCATCAACCTGCATAAATTAAAACCCAGCAGTATTTTATCATGTTAACATTTAAGGGTTTGAAGATATAAATTTAGTTAATTGAGGATAAAAAACAAGCAAAATAAGATTGAATTACCACGGTAGATTTTATTTGAATACGGCAATATTAGATGAGACAATAATGAAATCAATAAAAGTTGAAGCCATGGTGAGATAATTTAGAAGATAGGTTATGTCGAGTTAGTAGAATGAAGAGCATGTATGAAAAACAAAGATCTTTGAACAAGCTAAATCAGCCCACAAAATTCCGAGTGGATATAGGTCAATTACAACGAGTTAAATAGGCCATAACAAAGCTAAATTGAGCCCATTTTAAAGTCTTTCTAAACCAAATTATAGGAAGTTTACGAATTTTATAGTTGCGGGGGCTAATAGCTTGAAGATTGGATAACGGCTAAGGGTAAGGAGTTTAAACGACATTTAAGGTTGGAAATAATGATATAAAAATTGACAGGAAGAAAGGATAAGAATTTTGCATGCAAATTTGGAGTGAACATGCACAATTTGGATCTAGAGAGCACTCAATCAGCCTAACACATAGTTTGCATCCTTTCATTCATTAAACAATAATCAATAATTAAAATCATCATCCCTAATTATAGAAATTAGTTTATAAGACCAAAATCAAATATTAAGAAACTTCAATCCTAAAAAACGTTCAAATTTAAATCTATTACGAAGCTAAAAACCAGATTAAATATTTAAAACAGAGAATTAGGTAATAAATATTAATGAACTTAAAACGGCTTGAAAACGGGCTCATTTAGTTATGATTTGATATGGTTTTACTCTTTGTAATTGGCCTTTAGCAAGTTGGGCTTTTGTCAGCAAAATTGTCCAATACAAAGCAATGTATTGCATCGTGGTCTATATCATGTAACTTTACTAGCGCCGAAAATGACAACGAGATAGAATAAAAGTTTTTGTAATTAAGTCTTTGTTCATAAACAAGTGAGGATATAGATTGAGATATAATTGATAAGATAAGAAATTTAAAATGGAGTTTTCTGTGATATTAATGACACAAATTATTAAAAACTAAATAGTAGGATCTTAAAATGGAGCTATATACATGCCTATATTGATAACATGACCTTAATCCATTTTATAGTCTTTGCTTTTGTGATTTAAGCATAAATGAATCTCACAAATCAACTTGAGCCATTAGTTTGAGGTAACATAAAATTTAAGTAAGCCAATGAATCTCAGACCCCTATCGCCCTGCAAGCCATGTAGAGGATGAAAAAATTCAAGCACTATAAAGAGAACCATAAAGAAGAAAACCTTAAAGAACACACAATAGCATAACATTTCAACTAAAAAAAAAAAAACAATAAAGTTATGGCATGCACATTCTTCAAAAGAAAACAAGCCCACAATAAATACAACAATTATTGCATCACTGAACATTAGAAGTGTACATACAGCTCGTTATTCTTAAACAACTCGTGTCCGGCTTGTTAAATAACTCGTGTTTGATTCGTTCACTAAGCAAACAAGCTGAACACAGACAATTTTTTTTGCGCGCGATATATAAACGAGTTAAACATGAATAAATATTTGTTCGTTCGTGTTCGACTCGTTTTGGCTTAAAATAATTAAATTGATTATAATACTATAAAGATTTATAAGAAATCAAAAAAACTAATTAAAAATAGAATAAAAAATATATTAACTTATATTTAAATAAATATTTAATATAAATAACAAGATTTAAATCTCGTCGTATCCTTAACATCCTACGGATGTACAACTTGGGTTGTCAAAATGACTCATTGTTCGTGAGCAATTTGTTTTCGGTTCGATATGCAAATGATTGAACACAAACAATTATATTTTTTAACGAAAGCCTACTTTGAGCTCGTTCAAGCTAGGCTCGTTTAGACCTCTAATGGCTGCGTAACTAAGGTTGTCAAAACGGCTCTTTGTTCAGTGAACAACTCGTGCTTTGCTCGATAAGGAAACTAGCTTTGTGTTCGAAATATAAATGAGCCTAACACGAGCTGAGCCTTGAACATAAATGGACGTAGAAAAAGAATGAGAACTCATAACATAGGCCCAAATTATATCAAATAAAACAAATCGTGAGAGTGGTCATCCCCAGCACCAATTACAAACTCTCCTAAAAGACTAATCACATTACTCACTATCCCAAATACCAATCAGAGTGCGCGATCGTGAAGCCAGACCTCAATAAAGCGCGATGTGGACGATTGCCTGCGGTTGAAGAAGCGCCAGGGCCGGCAAGCCAGGACAACGAGGAGGAGGACGAGAAGGAACAATAGAAGGAAAAGGCCCACTAGGCTCGAGGCCATGGAGCCAGCCAGCATCGCCGGCGGTTCGCCTCGATGATTTCCGTCCGACGGAAGGGGAGAGTGGCCGAGAAGGCCGCTTTGAATCGGTCGCAACCCCATCGCAATCCTGTCTCCTGCAACCCTGCCGCCCTCATGAAACCCCGCCTTTATCCATGTCTCCTCCATTACGAAATCCATTTCAAAGGCCAAAGAATCAATTTTTAAGAAATATTTAGATAGTGTAATACTCATCAATAGGGCTGTCAAAAAAGCTCATTCTTCGTAAACAGTTCGTGTTCGATTCACTCGATAAGCAAATAAGACGAACACGAATAATTTTTTTTCGTTAGGTTTATTAAACGAATCAAACACGAATAGTGATGTGTTCGGTTCATTATTATTTAAAATATAAAATAATTTAAAATAATTATATATATATATAATTTATGATATTTTAAAAATAATTATATATTATAAAATTTCTTTAAATAATTAAACTTCTATAAATTATAATATATGATAAATTATTAATAACAATAATAATATTATAGTATTAACTATATTAATATAAATATTATAATATTATAATTAATATACTATACTATATATTAAAATAAAACTCTAAACAAAATCCTAAACGTCTTATTCGATTTGCTTTATTTTGAGGAAGTATAAATTACCTGATGTGTTCAGAATACCTGATCAATTTGCTTCATTTTGAGGAAGTATGCTATCAAAGCTAGAGTTGTAAAAAAAACTCGTTGTTTAGGAACAGTTCGTGTTCGGTTCACTAGGAAGTTCGCGTTCGATTCATTTGATAAGCAAACGAACACGAACAATTATTTTTCGTTCAGTTTGTTAAACGAACCAAACACGAACAGTGATATGTTCAAACATTTCGAACACGAACACTATCTCTGTTCGTTCGTGTTCGGTTCGTTTACACCTCTACTCATCAAATCTATTATCTTAATGTACCAAATTTTTTTGGGTCATTTACATACAAGCCACCAAATTTTTATAAATTTTGATATTTAACATCTAAACTCTTACTCTCTCAAATATTTCATATCACATAAAAATATCACTATAATTTTTAAATAATGAAATGCATAATTTCACATATATATATAAATTGATGTTTAAGTAAATACATAAGATGTAAATCTTCCAAATTTTTACATAATATTATTAAATTTACATAAGATAAATGTAATGTAAATTTTAAGTAATTATTTAAATATTATATTGATGAATTTATGCAAAACATTATACTCAAATGATTTATAACCTTGTATTTATATTTTCAATATATTTAAGTGTATTAGATATTATAGCTTTTTAAAACTAGCTAATGAGTGGAGCATAACTTAAGCTTTAAACATATGCTCATTTTATTTGACTCAATTATTTATTGAGCCAAATTCAACCAACTCAAGAGCCAATACAAATGCATACTAAAATATGACATCTTCTCGTTTAAATTTTAGAGCAATTATACACAAATGCAAGTACTCTACGGAAAATTTTACATTTTAACCCCTATAAATACATATATAAACATAAAACTATAAAAATCTATTTTCATAATTACATAACAGAATTGTGATGAAAACAAATCTTATCTTTGATCCTAAAATAATCGCATACACATTTAGTTAATTGTATTATATTACACAATTGAACTTTAGAGTAAGGACTACAATAACAACGCCGTTTGCACAACAAATGTTGAATAGCACAATTCTTATGTATTTAGATATCAAACGCCTACACATTCATATTTCCATTCATACCGCTCAAAACTTTTAACATCACATAAAAAATGCACCCATCACTATCTTCTGTAAAGTGAAATATATATTATCATTTATAAGTTTATGACACCATGTTAAAAGCCTTGCTGTCAACCTCAAGAAGAAGCCAGATATGCAAATGTCCCCAATTGTTATTGTAGAAAAGTAGAACCCAAGCACTCCATTTGATTATACCAACATTTGAATTGTGAACCAGTTGCAGAGGACAAACATCAGCTTCCCTGAACTCCATACAGGTGAGGTAACATGAAAACTGTTTCACAAATCAAGTTGAGCCATAGTTTCTGATTTCTCAATCTGCTTGAACAGAGACAAATCTTTGCTTTGGTTCTGTACCAGAGTTTCAACCGGAACTCTGTAAATCGAACTGGATTGGAGTATTTGGCACCTTTCTATAATGAGTTTCAGCCAACCTTTTCTTTCAGTGAATCTGAAAAAGTTTTACAGAAATTATTTTTGGTAAAAATACTACAAAGCTAAAAAGGCAAGTACAGGGAACCTACCAACTCAAAAATATTTCCTATAATGGAAGTAGACTGAAGCAAATTACTTACAAACTACTTACAAATTAGTAGAAAACATTGATTAAAGTGTCAAAATAGTTTCCTGACCATTTACAGGAGTTCATTTTAGTCTCAAAAGTTTTACAAAGTGCTAAATTAGGCCCCAGACTTTTTGGTTGGAGTTTAAATAACACTCACCTGGGGACTATTTCAATAAATATAAAGAGTATGGTGATTAAATGTCTCCCAAAAAGGCGAGGGGGTGGGTGTTGGCAGCTGCGAGATGTGATGCTATTTTGTCACTTTCTCAACTAAATGACATAATAACTCAAAACATCTTTTGACCAAAATAAAAAATCAAAATTTATGTCTCCGACTGTAGAGAATGATAGTGAGAGTTCAACAAGGTCTAACTTGTAATCAAGGATCAAAATCTCAGAATAGATAAAAGGATTGGATTTTCATATCCACAAAAAGAGCTCTATTCATGCCGCAAATGCTCTGAGATATCACTCAAAATTTCTACACTGTTAAAGATGAAAAGAAAAAACAAAGAAAAACAGTAAATAGCTTGCTAAGAAAATTGCCAATAAATAATGAACTATTTGCAAATTATTAGCCAACAAAACGGCAATGACTAGAACTGCCACATGGGAATCAACTTGGTCAACCTGCATTCACATCTGCTTTGACTGTATCATTGAACTCACTGAAGATAGTTCTGATTCCTACTTTGGGAATTAAATTTCAAAAGAGAAAAAAACATTTGCACAAGTATAATACTCCTAGTGCTTCATTTAAAAAGCAAATATATGTGCTTTAAGATTAAAGATTTTATGTTGAAAGAAAATTAGAATTTACTAATAGAGCAGCGGCGTCAATATATTCCGGTAGGAAATTCTTATTAAAATCATTATTGTAGGCTAAAACCGATGGCCAAGGTTCAAATACGTGCTAATATGTTTGAGTATATTAAACAAAACCTTATAATCTTAAATAACAAGTTATGATTATTGAAGAACTCATACTACTTATGAATAAGTTTGCACGATATGAAAAAAAATAACATTCAGAGACTAGCATAAACTGACAATAGTAAATACATAAAATGATATATTTCAGCATTCAAGATAAGCACTTTAATTTATTTATATTTCGACTGTTTGAATTAAATTTATAAAATGATTATGTAATTATTGCTTTCTGGAAGGTTTTTTTTTTTCAATAATAATAAAAAGAAACTACAAATCCAATGGAAAAAAAGTCATGTACTCTCTCTTTTTTAAGACTATTTTTGATGAACAGGTTTTCTGAGTTTGGTTCTGGACTTTTTGCAACGGAACAAAAATTTAAATTAAGAAATTATAATAGTGAGCGGGAGAACTATGGAGGCAACAGTGTCCTTACTTATTCTTTCTCGAATGAGAACAGCATGCTTCATTCTTTTGTCCTTTAAAACATGGGAAAGAACACTGCGATACATTTGAAGTGATGGTCGTAACCCTCCATCCTCCATCCATTGTAATATCTATAAATAAACAAATAAGTCGAAGGAAAAGTGAAAGAAAATGAAAGCAAATTTGCACAAAAAGATGGGGATAGAATATAAAACGTCAAAGAAAAAAAAAAAAAACAATGCAAGAAATGGAACAAAGAAATACATTTAAATGGAAAAAATTAACATAACAAAAAACACATTCTATAAACAAGATTCCATCATTCCATCGTCATCATAATCAAATTAGCCTTACCCAGCTTGTTGGAAACTACTTCAGATTGTTTTTCTTTTTTTTTTTTTGAAACACTACCACCCAATTCTTATGCATTTACTATTCACATATATAATATCTAAACTATAAGTTATACATTTATACCACTCAAATCTCTCATATCACGTAAAAATAACACTATTTTAACTTCTAAAAAGTGTAATACACCTTTTAATGTATAATAAGTACGGTGAAACATATGTAAAATTTGAAATTTAGGTGTCAGATATGTAAATACATAAGAATGAAGCGGTATGCCTGTAAATCTTCATTTTTTTCCCTTAATTCATTTTTGTTGATTAATACATCAGTTATCAGACCTCATTTATGAATTTCCTTTTTTCACAACTACTCTAGTCACCTTTTGTGGAGCCTTGTTATTTCATAATTCTTCCACATCAATTGAATCAACTTGGCTCATGCACCATTTGCTCTCCACCCTTTACATGCCTAATCCACCTCAGCCTTCCTACTAACCTATCTTACATAGGTCTGCATATTTATTTATGAATTGGGCCTTGGCCTATAGTTTATACCCCAACTCCCAACCATAAGGCCATGTATATGATCCCTAATACTTACACTTTTGGCCATGTCCCACTTTAAAAGAAGCCAAATCTAAGATAGGTCCTTATCCTTTATCTTGAATAGTTAGAACTTCATCACCTTTTTAGTATAATTATTCTTCCCTATCCTTCTCAGTTTTGGCACAAATTCAACAAAATAATCTTATTTTTGTCACACTCAAATTAATTATGAATTCATTCCTCGTTGCAAAAAGCTAGAATTCATAATATAACTAATATAATTGTGATTTTGTAAACCTTAGCTTTATTTCTTCATAGGTACTCTTCATACTAACCACTTCGCATGATATCTGTTATTTTACTTTCTCATCAATTTCATTGTTCTCTTGTAAATATCCAAGATATTTAAAACCTAATTGATCTGTTATATATATATATATATATATATATATATATATATATATATATATATATATATATATATATATATATATATAAAATTAACGGGTTTAGATAAGTAAAATATGAAAATTTTATATATGAATAATGTAAAGTTAATAAATAAATAAAATAATAATTTAATTAAAGTTTGATAATATAAATATCATAATTAGGCTTCCAATTTTTAAAATGATCGACGTCAAAGGCAGGCGGATTGTCTATCAACGAGGTGAATACTCCTATTTTTAAATTATAGTATCATTATAATATCTCTTCTAAAATAATTTTATGGGTTGTTAATTATGCTTGATTAATACAATTAATTATTATATTATTAAATTTTATCGGCCATTTTGATGCGAATGCTTATAATCTCATAATATGAAATAATTAATTCATTATAGTTGAGTGATATAAAATTATTATGATATGATTTGCATAGATTCCTTGTATGTGCATGTCTTTTGATGGAAATAATGGAGGAACATTAATATACCCATGCACATATGTGGAAAATGATATTGATATTAAAGAATTTTAATTGGTACAAACGTTTACATGATGCTCCTGTGATTGTTGTACGAATACAAAATATGTTAGTATAATATTGATATAATAAGAGTCATTAATAGCATTAAGATTGTTAATATTGATTTATTAAAATTTTTTACTAGCATGCATTTTACTTTCTTTTCCTTGTATTTTTGTAGTTTAAGAATAAATATTGATTGACTCGTTAGACTAATTGTTATTTGAATCAAAATTTTTAGATTAATTAAGCGATTAATGATTAGTGTTAGCATAAATAACATTTATAAAGGATGCGGACAACCACTAACAAGATAACATTAAATATATTGCTTTAATTTAATTTGATTATTGGCTCTTTCATTTGTTAAACTGTAGGCAAAAATAGAAAATTTAATTCACACTGTCTGACCGTCTGTTTCCGACTTCATTGATTCCAAGCTTCGGGTCGAGCCATGATAGCGTATCACATGCCATCAGATGGAGAGGCACTTATGATTCGACGAATCCTACATCTTGAGGATACGACGGGTTAGCAGTGGCTTCACCACAATATCTTCTACACAAGCTGCACAGTGAATAAAAATATATGCAGTCTCATCATCGATAGGGGACAGTAAGAATGTGACATCTACAAGCATAATATAAAAAATGAATCTCATGACTCAGAGGTACTTCCAACCATTCTCTAACGTGGCAAAAGGATAATAGAGACAGCATTGACCAGAGATGCCTAGTATAGTTTTTGATCAAGAGCCAGCGATAAGATCAGGTGCGGTACGACATGGTGTCAGCCGGAATTTGGAAATGATTTAAATTTAATTTAAAATATATATGTGATTTTGATTTTGAAAATAATATTTTAATTTTAAAAATACATGAGACCAAATGGGTCTCATATACTTGATAGTTTGGATGATTGAGCGCGATACCACAAGTAATACACTGTCCCGAAAGATAAGCATACCACTTGATAGTAGGCTTCACCACCTAAATTAAAAAGTTTGTGACATTCGTTTGGTTTACGAAACATTTTATGTGAGGCCGACAAGTTCTCCAACCTAATATTAGAGATTAGATAGGGTTTATTTTACCTGGGTTCCAAGTTCCATATAAAGGCAAGCCCCTATAGTTAATTACATCTTAAATGACTTTGGTCACTTAAGAAAGCTCACGATTAAGATCAATGGTTCTGTCTTCAAGAATTCAAAGTTTGGGTCTCCAAGAGTAGACATAGGAAAGTCAAAAGGGTGCGGCTCAAGCGGGAACAGTTATTTTAAAAGTCCAAAGGAGTGAAAGGAAGGAGATGTCACGTCACCGAGGCATCCCAACTATCCTACTATTTGGTTTTATGTCTTAGAAGAGAAGTTATTTAATGTTCAAATCCTGTCGATTTTATTTATTTAGAGCTTACACTCGCACAATACACAATCGTGCAAATAGCCTAAGAAGATAAGAGGATTTACGTCGTACCGCACGACAACATCGGAATCCTAAAAATGTTAGGACTTATATCGCACAACAAGGTTGTGCAAAAGCCTAAAGATAACATGAGAATTTATGTCGCACTAGGCGGGCCACCTCGAAATCTTATGGGCTTGTTATTTAAAACTATGGAGGATTCATCTGAAGTTCGTCTTTCATTTGTTGTTGTGGTCGTTGTCGTCATTCTAAAAGGCTGACTGTCATCTGATCGCTTCGTCGTCTTATTTTGAATTTTACAATCAAGTTTGGACATTCCCTCAACTAATACTAAGGTAAATATGTAAGAATATGGGAGAGGTTTGAACGCTTATAAATCAATTACTACGTGTTCAAATATTTAACTTTCATTTCAAGCTCCTTAAACATACCACTCCAACTAAGTATAAACAAGCATTAATATCTCTCTCCCCCTTTTTATTATGACATAAGCAAAAACTTCCCTGCTCCCTTCCAGCAGGTTGCACCACCTCCAGCCTCTCCTAGGTTGCCACCAGCCTTCTCTGCTTCCTTCCAGCAGGTCGCCTCCCCTCCAGCACCACTCTGAGTTGCCATGATCTCTCCAGTATTGCTGACACTTGTTGCCTGGCACCCTCCCAACAGCATGACAACATCCCAGTTTCCTCTGGCACTACCGCGTCCCCCTTCCTTTCCAGTCGGACTTGTTGCCCACCTCTTGCGAGAGCTTTTTGTGTTTTTTATCATTTTCATTCTTATTTTGTGTTGTTTTTATTCTTGTTTAAGGAGTCATCTGTGTCATTTGATAGTTTGTATGTTGGTATTTTTTTATATTACAGTCGTCATTGTAACTTTTAAATTCAACAATAAAATATTTCAGCGTTTGATCGTGGTTTGAGTTAACTCTAGTATCAGTATCGTTGTGGATCATTGAGCGACAAAGGGACAATTCTCGCAAAGGAAGAAAAGGTGCGAAGCAAGCGGGTTCGTGATAGTTCACAGGAAGGGAGATCGCGATAGTTCGTGATCCGGGAGGATGCATCTCAACTCTACCAAAACCATCTTCATTTGGAAATTATTTTTTGGATTCTTCATGCCTTCCCCCCTTCCTTTTGTGTAGAAATTTTCTTTGTCTAGTAGGAGTCTATAAATTGATGTCCTTGTGTGTAGGAGTTAGTTTTGGCGGTTTATTTTCATATTCCTGTGTGGAATCTTTCTCCCCGTTTTAGGACTCTATCCGAGAAAGTGGTGGTCTTCCGGTTGTATCATACTCCAAGGTGATGTTATATCCTTCCCTTTTACCTTCTCCAAATCTTCTCCTCCCCTCTCATAAGTCGCCGGCCTCCTCTTTGTACAGAATCTGCAGCCGTAAGTCGTTGTCCCGCCTCCCTCCCTCCTTCCCAGCACTCTTAACCAAATGTTCCTCACCCAACACCGTTACCCTTATTATCCAGCTCCTTCCAGCCACCTCTCCGTCTGTCGAAAGTCACCTACGACCCACGTACTTGTTGTCCCTGCAGTCCTACACCTCCTCATTGCCACCCGCATCCCTTGGCTACCATCAACCCTTCCATTCATCCATGTCTTCTAGTCGACACCTACTTCTCATTGGGATACATCTTAGAGGTGTTTGCTTGTGTTGTTTATGATTTGAGTTGTTGCGTCCGGTTGAGTTGTGTTGTAACCCTATTTCCCTATTAATACAAGTTTGCTTTTGTGTTTCCAATGTTTTCCTAATAGTTCTGGTATCATTTCGACCTTAGTTGCATCCTAGGATTTCTTTCAGCGTCTATCCAATTTGTTTCCTTCCAATCCCCAACCCCATGCCACTGTGGAGGGATGCACCAAGCCCTACTCGAGAAGAGATCCAACGAGAAATTCGTCATCTACAATAAACACTAGTCGAGTTGGATGACGGGAACCAAGAAGAGATTACATTCGACGGTGATCGGGAAAGTCGAGGGGAAGACAGAAACAAGGATTTGAATCCGTTCTACAGGGAAGATCACAATGCCGAGTTTATGGACCTCCGATGAGTATATCGACTGGCTGCAATCAGTCGAATAGATTTTCAAGTATAAAGACGTACCAGAGGACACGCGAGTCAAGCTAGCTTCCATTAAACAAAAGAAGATTGCCTCTGTATGATGAAAAAATCTAAAAAGGCAGAAGAGAAGAGAAGATAGTGAGAAAATCACTAAGTGTGAGAAGATGAAAAACGCAATGCAGAAAAAGTACCTTCCACTCCATTATCACCAGAATAAGTTTCTGAAGCTCCACAACTTGCAGCAGATGGATCTTTCAATGAAGGGGTTCACAGCCCAGTTCGATCACTTGCAGCTAAAGTATGAATTGATAGAGCCAGCAGAGCTACAGTAGTCAGATATTTTGAGAGACTAAAGCCTGTCATTAGCAATGTGGTGTAGCTGCAATCGTACTGGACATTGGGAGATGTTAAAACGCTTAAAGATAGAGAGGCAACAAAAGCAAAGTAAGTAGCATTCATCCTTTAGGCAACAACCTTCAGACAAGCAGCCACCTACAGTTACCACAACCAACAAGGACACCCCGAGAGAGACTAACAAGCTCGGACACAGGAATGACAATCTGAATCAGAGCAAGAATAAGCAAGAGAAATGTAGCACCTCTAAAAATGTATCAGTCGGGAAATCAAATGTCACGGTTACGGTCACATAGCCTCTAGCTGTCCCACAAGCAGAATAATCTCGCTTACTGGTCAGGTCATCGTGGAAGAGATTAGTGATGAAGAAAAAACTGAGGAACATGGAAAGGTGTATCAGCTTACCCCAAATGAAGGAGAGGCGCTCGTGATCCGACGGATCTTGCAAACTAAGGACACTAGGGATTTGCAGTTGCGTCGCCACAATATATTCTACACCATTTGCACACTGAACGGAAAAGTATGCAATCTAATCATCGAAGGAAGAAGCTGCAAGAATTTGGCATTGACCCAAAATGGTATAGAAATTGGGACATCTGACTCGGGCATTCCTAGTTGCATTCACTGACGTGGTTGAAGGAGAATTGGGTCAACATCGACCAAAGATGTTTGGTAGAGTTTTTGATCGGAGGCCAGTTGCAGGACCAAGTTTAGTGTGATGCGGTCCCAATGGATGCCCGCCACCATCAGTTGGGAAGACTGTGAAAGTTTAATCGAAAGACTAAGCACGATGGATTCATAAAAACATATTCCTTCACCAAGGATGGAAAGCACATCATCATACTTTCCTCGACCGGACTAGAGAGCCGAGACACCTGCTCCAGATATAGACCATAGGCGCCACCGCCATACGTGAAGGGTCAGATTACTCTCGCTGCAGGTCCAATTGAACCAATCATGGGTTACTTTGAGAAGATTCAACAGTATAGGCGTGATCTATAACCTCAGAAAGACGGATCGATATGAACATTTGCTCGCAAATTGGGGAAGACCCTCAGGTAGCTCGAGAGACGATGCAGTCGTCGGTAGGATCCAGGGGACAGACGACGAAACGGGAGCTTCGACCTATGAGCAAATGTTCATAGGTCGAAGCTCTCCCAACCCCGAGAGACTAATGTTGGGTGCTAATTGCGCCTTTGTAGTAGAGCGGTGAACCGCGGGTGGGGCCAACCCACAGATTATCACGTGACAGCGAGAGAAATCTCGCAAAGATAGAAGAGGCGCAAAGCTAGTGAATTCGTGATAATTCACAGGAAGAGGGATTGCGATAGTTCAAGATCCGAGAGGATGCATTACGAGTCTACCACACCTATCTTAATTTGGAAAGTATTTGTTGGATTCTTCTTGCTTTCCCTGCCCCCTTCCTTTTGTGTAGAAGTTTCATTTGTCCTATAGGAGTCTATAAATTGTTGTTATCTTTGAGTGGGAGTTAGTTTTGGCGATGTTTATTTGTAAATTCCTATATGGAGTCCTCCCTGTTCAAGGGTTATATCCAAGGAGGTGGTGGTGCTCCAGCTGTATCCTACTCCAAGGTGATGTTGTATCCTTCATTTTTACCTTCCCCAAATTTTCTCCTTCCCTCTCCTCAGTCGTCGAACTCCCCCTCAGTCACCCGAACACCCAGCCGCCCATTACCTGCAGCCACACATCGGTGTTTCGCCTTCCTCCCTCCTTCCCAGCACTCATAACTAATTGTTCCTAACCTCAATATTGCTACCCTTCCTGTCAAGCACCTACCAACGACCTCTCCGAATGTCGTCGGTCACCTACGACCAACCTATTTGTTGCCCCTACAGTCCTGCACCTCACCCTCACTCCCAACCACATCCCTATGATACCATCATCTCTTCCAATCATCGTTATCCCTCGAATCGACCCCCATGGGATACATCTTCGAGGTGTTTGCTTGTGTCGCTTACGTTTTAGGTTGTGTCCAGTTGAGCAGTGTCGTAACCCTATTTCCCTATTAGTAAAAGTTTGTCTTTGTATTTTCAATATTTTTTCTACTAGATCCGGTATCATTTAAATTTGTTTACTTCTACCTGTTCATTTTTTTTTCTCTTGACTTATGATGGGCCTTCCATAAGTATGCACATGCATGCCTCATGTCTTTCTATGCACTATATGCAAGCTCAATACGATTTTGATAAAAAAAATGGGACACGAATAGTAGAAAACTATGAATATAGGTATAACCCTAATTATACATCATATTTGAAGTTGCATCCACTCTCGTTGCGTCAAAACTCTCTAATATTTGTCAAAAGCTAATATTCATGAAAGCTGAGCATCAAAGATCCGCCCTACACTCTTTGAAGCTGAGCATTGTAATTCTCTTATGTTCATCAAAGCTGAACCTACACTCACCAAAGCGGAAGTTGTAAGCTTCTTTGTCACAACCTGAGCAGGAGCCACAACTACTAATTGAAGTTAAACTAAATACCCTACGAACTTTGCAACTCGGGGTTGAAGTGTCTAGAAGTTAAATTTTAACTTAATTAATTAAACAATATGTAACCGTAGAATATTTTAAATTTTAGTATATGATTTGGAGAAAATTTTTTAAGGATTCATAGAAAAAAATAAATTCACAAAGTTTAATTTTAATCTTGCATATTTTATTTTGTGATGTCTTTAATAAATAATAAGGGAAAGATAACTTTTTATATTAATAATTAATTAAATATGAAAATGTGTTCATGATGAGTCGTGTCCTCTTTTTTTAATTATGTTGTGTCTCAGTATTGTGTTATGTCATGTTTGTGCTACATAGACTAAATTTCATAATCAAGCATTGATTTTTTTTCCTTGATTTCATTATTTATAATAAATTGAGCCTACATTCTTTCAAATGTTAGCTTCAAGTTAATGCAGTTTATATTTTATTTTATCTATATAAATTTATTATTATCTTCCTTTGTTATCCAATTTTAAATCAAATGTTTAGTAATTTACAGTCTCATTTTAGATAGAATCAAAATCTTATCTAAATTTTAGCCTAGAAATTATCATTGAATATAATTTAATTCTAGGGTTTCAATTATAATTTCATGAAACAAGGACAAAATGCAATTGTTTTTTGCTTACATTAAGCCTTGTAGAAGAAATTTTGAATCATAACAGCCATTTATCTCTCTCGGTTGCCTAATTTTGCCTCTCAAGTTGTATGTCTTTCTCGCTCACAGGTTGCACAAGCTGATCGATCTCCCAAGACAGCTTCTCTACTTTAACTTGCTTGATGGTGATTCAAGAATGAGGCCCACACAACATCACTCCTACACCACTCGACTTGGTCCCCTTCACATTCGATCACACAAAGCCATGAGATTGGAGAACAAATTTGATACAGAGGAGATAGACTCGACTTCATCACAAAGCCTACCCGATCTTCATCACAAGTTGCTCCTAACGCCATTCGCACCCTCCACGAGCAGACATCTCTTCCTCTGTCTCCCCTCATATAGCAGCACACAGATTAGTGCAATTGAATCAGTGCCAGCCTGTTCCAATATACAGGGAATTACAAAAAACTCGTATGCATGACATTTTTTTCTACGCTTTTTTTCCCAACCTTCCGAATGAATTTCAACAATACTTACATGTCACAGCTAGGGGAGGTAGCTAATAAAGATATTTTAAGAGCAATGCACAAAACACCATAATCGATAAAAAATTATCCTACTACAAAAACAAAAGTCCTTAGAGTCATTTATAGATAAAATTACCATAAAATGTGCTCCCAATTGTGTCAAAATGAAGCAAATGGGGTTACGCATGTTGCTCGAAGCCCTCCTTTATTCTTTGGCTCTCCATGGTGAGGCGTTTGCAAGCGGACAAGTGAGACAACGGACAAGGGATATGAGAAAAAGGATGAGAAGAAAAAGGGAGGTTTGGTTGGAGGAGTTTGTAAAGTCAAGAAAATAAAATTGAAAAAACTTTAAAAAAAAAAAGATGGTGCGGGAGGCTTGTAGCCCTTGTCTTATTCACAAACCTATAAACTAAGATTTATTTGTTTATTACTATAATATAAGTATATCTATTACCGTCAATTTTTTAAGAATATGTGTACTCGAGTGCAAACTTTACTCCACGGATTCCCGCTCCTCATGCATGAGAGCAGTGGTAGGCCTACCACACCATTTCATTATTCAAAATGCATTAGAAAGGTCCATTTGCCAAAATAAACGATGAATTCACAACAGTTTTAGTCAATTTCTTATAAGCAGTTGTCTTCAATCATTCCCCTACCTACTAAATAGATTTGCATATCAAATATGAAGGTCAACACATGCAAAAAATAGTTCTGATAATTTTTATAAAATATATTATTAAACCATCCTTATGATTATTAGGGACTTTTACATACATAACACTCTGTATTTAAACATCTAACACCTAAACTTTTACATTCCCAAATCTTCCTTATCACATGAACAAAACAACCATTTTAACTTATATACCATTTTCATGCATAGGTATAGTGGTATGCATGTAAAAATTAAAGTTTAAGTGTTTGATATGTAAAAGCATGGGAATTGAGTGGTATGTATGCAAAATATTCCTTATCTCATTCAACTGATCGAAATTCAGAATGCTGCATCTGTATAACACCTGCTCAAGTTAATAAATCTATATCCAGAAATAATCAGCTTAGAAATCATAAAAATGCACATTACTACATTATTCATCACCTCAATATATTTCCTCCATCTACCAGCAGCCAGAAGGTTCTTCAATATAACTGAATAAGTGGTAAAGCTGACTGCACTTCCGGAAGCTATGATTCTGTGAAATAACTGAAAGAAAGAAAAAAAGTTCAGACTTAAGAGATCAAAAGATTGTGCAATTTCACAAAAAAAAAATAATAAATAAATAATAAGAAGGAGCATAAAATGTTCAAGTTACATGATTGTTGAGATGTTACAATTAAGCGACATTTACATACATACTACCAATTCCTATATATTTACACATCTAACACCTAAACTTTATTTTTACATTTACACAACTCAAAACTTTCATATCATATAAACATACCATCATTTTAACTTTTTAAATGTAAATACACCTTTCATGCATAGATGTACGTAAAAACATAAGTGCAGGTTTTAGATATGTAAATAAATGGGAATTGAGTGGTATGTATGTAAATCTTCCTACAATTAATTGCATCAGCTAACATTGATCAATGTCTGCAAGAAAATTTGTGCCTATCAGGCTTGCTCAAAATAAGTCGCAGGTCCACTTAACTAGTTCATCATTTTTTAACATCATTTTATATGATTTAAAGTAAATTTAAAAAGGGATATAGGAAGTAACGGATAGAATAAGACCTGATCCAACCTGTTATTGCCGATTTCCTCCCAGGTGCGAGTCAGCCTGTCTCTTATGATATCCTAGCTAATTGACCATAATGCCCCTTTATATTTACAAAATTATTGAAAAGGGGAGCCTTAACTCATGCATAAGGTTAAATGTGATATGGGGTGCTGTTAAGACTGAAACGACACCAGTTCAGCAGGGTTTTTTTTGCGCCCCCCGCCCCCTTCACAATAGAAAGTTATTTGTGTGTTATGTATTGTTTTCTTCTTATTTTGAAGAGTTTTCATTGTAACTTTTGAATTTTCAGCAATAATATTTATATTTCTATTGTAGTTTAGGTTGTTTCTGGTATCATTGGGTATCGGAGCTAGCTCAATCCTAATCATATCCTAGGATTTTATAGCATCCGACATAACTAGGAAACTTTCTTTCCTACCACCCAATACATTACCCACTCCCACAAGTTCCAAACCCTAACAATGCCAATAACGAAATACATGTTGGACCCTAACGAAGATGAGATACAGAGAGAGATGCGTCGTCTTCAGCAGAGGCTCGTAGAGATTGATGACAAGACCCAGGGCTTGATCGAGATCTGGAGAGTCGCGGAGAGAATGGGATGGGGATCTTAATCTATTCCATAGAGAAGATGTTGGTAATGAGGAATACAGGAACGACGCTTTGAAATTCAGTATAAGAGAAAGCTGAGAGGAGACCACATAAGGAGGATGCATGGATTTTGACATTAAAGTGGACCTACTGAAGTTCGATGGAGGTATGGATCCAAACGACTTTCTCGAATGGCTACAATCTATCGAGCGAATCTTCGAGTATAAGGACATGTCAGAGGATAAATGGATAAACTAGTAGTCATCAAGTTGAAAAAGAGTGTTTCCCTGTGGTGGGAAAACTTGCAGAGAAAGAGAAAGAGAGAAGAAGGTGATAAGATTACCAAGTGCAAAACGATGACGAAAGAGATGCACAGAAAATACATGTCACATCATTACTGTCCTGACATATTTTTGACGCTCCACCACCTGCAGCAGCGAAATCTATCAGTGGAGGAAGTCACATGACAAAATTATATATAAAGTTTGAGTTAGTCGAGGCAGAAGAGCATACGATAGCCCATAATCTGGAGGCCTGAAAACTGCTATCAACAATGCAGTACAACTACAACCCTATTCGACGTCGGGAGATGTCCAAACATTAGCCCTGAAAGTGGAGAGGTAGCAGAAACCAAGTAGGCAACCACCGCCAATTAGACACCTATTTACAGTGAGAGACATGAGAAAATTGTTTCGGATAAATACCGAGCCATACCAAGATAGAAGTCTGAGAAGAGTTGCACACCTACTATAGGCCCTACCAGAAAGTTCTTCAGATGACTGCATCGCCTCCAGCTGTCTGATGAGCCGAGTTGCATCTTTTACCGAGCAGGGCGTCGTGAAAGAGGTTAGCAACTATGGAAAAACTGAGAAACAGGGTGAGGTGTATCATCTTCAACCGGATAAGGACAAGATACACATGGTTCGACGGGTCTTAAAGACTGAGGATATGAGAGATCCACGGTGGCTTTGCCATAACATATTTTACGTCATTTAAATATAATTTAATATGTTTTTATTCTATTTTTAAAAAAAATAATTTATTTTATCATACTTTGTAGCCTTATAGTTCATTAATTTTTTTTAAATAGTACTCATATATATATATATATATATATATATATATATATATATATATATATATATATTAAAAGGCAAATTCATTAATAAAATTTAGTGAGTGTGGTCAATACCCAATCACAAAGTGTACAACGCACACGAAAAAGCCAAAAAGTACAAAATACCCCAAAAGAAAAAAAAAATAACAGAAGTGATGAAATGACATATGAGGACGTATGTGAGGAAAGGATCTTGAATGGAGCGAAAATTTTGCAATTTGTCACCACAATACTACCAGCTGGTACTCAAATAACCCCTAAAAACAACGTCGAATAACTGTGTTGAAGAATAAATCTGGACGTGACCTGTTAATTGGGGGTAGATGGGGTGTTTAATCCCATTCATTAAGGAATTGACCTCTCCCCATCCCCCTAGTTCTAGAGAGGGATCCAACAAACACCTTGTATTTGGATCTTCATCCAAGACATTCAAGGTGTCATCCTGTATACGTCTGACTTCACATTTTCCTTTGTTTCTCTTCTTATTGTTTGAACCTGCCAATCCTCAGTTGTTGAACTTCCCATCTGGTTAAAGGTAATTTGTTGATCAAATGATTGTTGAATAGATGCAAACTGTTGCCCATCATTGGCTTGACACTCCTCCAAGAATGGAGTGCCCATCTGATCAGCTACATTTTGTTGATCCATAGATTGTTGAATGTTTGCAGGTTATTGCACATTTTGAGCTTGGCACTCCTCCGAGATTGAAGTGACCACAACATTAGTATTCGGAAATTCTTGAGAGGTAGATGAAGCATTTCCCTGCATAATTAGAGGACCTACGTCTTCAGCAATATGTGGAGGCTGAAGAGTTGAATGATTGAACCTACAGCAACGTCAGTCAGTGGACTAGATAGTACGATTACCAGAATGTTGTGGGGTCAGAGATATCCTTTTGATGGTCAAGAGTGTCACTAACTTTGGGAAGGTAAGGGTTCTTAACAGATACACTTGGAGCCAGGTTAGGAGGGGGGAGAATCTCGGGAGGAGCACTGTGCTTTTGTGGTTTTAGATGGGGGTGCGGGTGGTAACAGTGAGAATTGGAATGGCTAGACATACGACGGTGAGAGCAATACATAGGAAAAGACTCAATAACTTTGCCAATATCCGATGTTGTGAGCCTAGACAAATTTCCTCATGAGTGTTTAAATTGATGTCCCTTTCAACAAGCACTCTAGCTTCTAAAGGACAGGAAATATCAAAATTGGGAATGTCCGTTTTGAGTAGCTTATCATAAACTGTGGCAATAGAGCACACACTTCTTGGTTAAAATGATTGTATTTCAGACCAAGGAGACGAATCCAGATCGGAATGGTTGGTGGGTTCGTTCATGGGTCAAAATCCACAATCCATTTTAAAATTTTCATCACTTTGTTATCGATACTGCAGTCATTACAGCGAATAAGCGTGTGTAATCCTCTTCGATGTTAAGTTGACTAAGGATATGTCGCCCATCAAAATTTCCAATTTTTCACTCCCCAATAAGTTGCATAATCTCAAATTCCTTACGAATAAGCTCCAGTTTATGATGGTCATAAAAGATTTTCCGACCAAATTCAAACAACAAGATGAAGCAAGCATATTACATTCAGATTTAGTGAAAAAGATGGCTTCCCATTCTTCCTACCAGTTTTCTTGATGAAACAGACCCTCTGACATAGCAAACGAAGGCAGGAATACACGATTTAGGAGTGTCTGCAGCGTGATCACCCGCAAGGGCAGCAACATAAGTTCAATCCAAAGCCACCACCAATAGAGAGGTGTTGACGAGCAAAGGTGTCGACGTCTTCGTGTACAAGAGGTTGGGGCTTGACGTCACACAATCCCCTACCCTCTTCTTTGAGCACCACGATGAACCTGCTACGACGCAATCCCGTTCCCTTCTTCTTCGAGAACGAGGCGACGAAACCGCATCGACCCTAACACTTGCCCACCTTCTTTTCGCACGACAAGGTGATGAACAGGCTACAATCTCGTTCCAGCGTAGAGATATCGAGGGCTACTCGAGTCTCCAGAGAGTCGCAACCTGAGTAAACCCTAGCTGACCAAAACCCATATATATATAATATGAGGATGCAGCGCGTCTTCGTCTTCGTCGCTCCGCAAGGGTTTCGCCGTAATGGCGAACCCTAGCATAGTCTTCATCCTCTGGTTTCGTCGACAGTCTTCGTCGACGAACGGGACTCGCGGTGATCTTCTTGCGGTGCCGTGTCTCGGCCGCTTCGATCTCGTCGAGCTCTGCGTCGTCTGCTCGATCCTTCGTCGTCTCCTACGA
The DNA here is from genome assembly GCA_022702705.1 of Papilionanthe hookeriana x Papilionanthe teres. Lineage (NCBI taxonomy): Eukaryota > Viridiplantae > Streptophyta > Magnoliopsida > Asparagales > Orchidaceae > Papilionanthe > Papilionanthe hookeriana x Papilionanthe teres. The sequence goes on from CM040421.1 coordinate 30,405,365, forward strand.
TGACGTCGCCTCACTGGCTCGCGCGAACCTCGCGTTTTACTGCGACGAGGAATCCTGCTCGACGCCGACTGCTTCCTCGCGAACGACTCGCAATTTGGGAGCTCGGCGCCTCGCTTTTTCCTTCGTCGTGCGCCTGCTTCGACTTTGTCTGCTCCTTCATCGTCGTTTCTCGTACTCCGTCTGCTCGACTTCATATGTTTCAGCTTCGACTGCTGCGACTTCGTCTGCTTCGGCCTCGCAAATTCGACTCCCCCTGCGTCAACTTTGACGTTGATTCCAGCTCCTTTTGAAGTTGCAGTCAGTGAAGAAGAAGGCTTCTGCGGATACAGCTGCTCTGCTGCGGTTCTTTCGGCAAGCTCGGCCTCTAGTGGAAGCTCGATCGCAGAGTGGCTTCGTCGATCGTTGAGGCCGCTCGGACTCGGATGGCAGCTAGGACGTCCTATCTTTGGAGTTGAGGCGAGAAAGTCCCACGATGATCACGCTCTTTCCGCAAGAATTTCGCGACATTGCGGTCGGCAAAACACGAAGTCTTTTTATCGAGCCGGACGCAGCTAAAGATGAGTAAGCACCGTCGTTATATTCAACTATGTAAATGAAGTTTCTATCCGACGATGTTAAATTTAATTTAGTTGGAAAATTCGACTTAAGGCACCCTAAGATGGATAAAGTCGGAAAATACTTCGAGAATTCAAGTTCTCGTTGGTGGATGAAAATTGGGAGTGTTAGATGGCGAACATCTCACTTATTCGGATACGAAAAGAAGATCTATCGCGACTTTTGCGTAACAATCGGCTTTGATTACTTGGCACTCAAATGCTGATTATCAAATGATTCCCTGATTTTGACCCATCTACGGAGCCTCCTAGTGTTCTATGTGGTTGAAGCTTCGGAGCTCCGCTTCGTTTGTATCGATCCACGTGTTTAGTACGACGATTAGCTGAGCTCTCAGATCTCCTCTTAGAGTGAATGATCCTCTTTTGATATGGTCTCGCGAGTGGTGTCGGGGTCCAGTGGAGAGAGATTTCACTCTCCACGATGTGGATCGTTTTGGATCACGAGATGGTGCGGATGGGTTTTGGCGGGAGGCTGCGGTGGAGAGCGGGCGCTCGCTACACGAGCGTTACGGAAATGTTTGAGCGTATAAGTGACACCGCTATGCATCTACAGTCCTCCTCGAGGAAAAGGGTTGTTAGGCCTCTGCTATTGTTGGAAATTCCAACTTGGACTTGACGCCACTACGGCTCGGGAGGCCAGGTAGCATACGATGCCTGATGATCGAGTGACTCGGCTTTCGGGGATCTGTTGATGGGGCTTGTGGGGAGATTCTCGAGCAGGGTTGCACCGGTTCACACCTACTGTGCCACGTGGTTGCTTGAACGAGTTGGAAGGGTGGCCCTTCCTCCGTAGTGCAAGCCTGCCTCGGCGGTTAGGGAACTAATCACTACGTCGACCTGCTCCGCATGCGGATCGGACGGCTCGCGGCTTCGGAGGATCGAGTGGCGAGTGTATACTGCTCGGGAGGAAGAAGAAGACGGAGAGTGCTTGCTTCTTGGGAATCTTATGGATGACACGTTGGTCTCTCACAGCGATGGGGAATCAGCCTGGAGCAACGATTATTGAACGCGCTGCGAACCCGTGGAAGAGTGAAGGCGCCTTAGCGACTTCGTCCATCGAAAAAGTTTTAATTCTTTAGTTTAAATTAGTCCCATCTTTTATACTTTTATTTAAGTTCTTTTTGTTTTGTCTGAGTTAGGTCCATCGTAGGGCTCTCTCATACTCTTTCTACTTATTTTGTAACTCACTCTTTTTATCTTAATGAAAATGGCACAGAAGCTTTTTTGGATATATATATATATATATATATATATATATATATATATATATATATAATTGATAAGTACTTATTTCGAGCCAAAAATAAGCCAAACACGAACGAACGAATCTTTGTTTGTGTTCGGCTCATTTATATATCGAGTGCAATAAAAATATTTGTATTCGGCTCATTAACTTAGCGAACGAATCAAACACGAACTTCTTAATGAGTCAAACATAAACTGTTCATGAACAACGAGCCGTCTTGACAATCCTACTCTTCTCTACATCAAGGCTTGATGTCAAGGGTTAACTTTTCATGAGGAACTAATCAAGTTTAAATCAAACCTATAATGATCTAGAGATGAGGCAAAACGCACAATTTTATCATGTAGGTTCATTAAAATGAAAATGACTAGATTGGGCAAGGGCATAAAAAACTAAAACTAGGATGGTGATCAACCAATAAGCCATATGTGCCAACAAATGCCAATAGGAAAACCATAAAATATAATATCCACATCAAGAGACTTATTTTTTATGCATCAAAAAATTGGGATCGACCTCAACTAGTTGGGATACGGATGATGATGATTAAAGCAATAGAGGAGTATTATATTTCATATCATCCCCCTCATCATCATTAGTCTTATGGCAACTACATGAGATAAATTTTACCAATCCTACACCAGTAATGCCTAATTGAGTGTTACAAAGTAGACTGATTTTATTTTGTGCGACAACGTTATTTATAAAGAGCTAGGCCATTTTCTTTAGTATTATGAATGAGGCATGAATAACTCCATCCATTATATTTGATGCAATAAATTCAATAAAGACATAGTTTTTGGCTCACAACAAGACCAGCCTAGCACCTAAACATAGACAATACCTAAATTTTATAAGAAACTAGACCTTTTATTTGCCCCGTTCTTGTTAAAAGTAAGGAAAAATTGAACGGACCAATGTGAAGCTGATCAATTGAGGGAGGTGCAAAAACCTACTATAACAGTCAAAACTCTTCCATTATTTGACATTGTTCAAGAACAAAGATTTTCAAAAATGAAATTTCTATCAGCATGGCTCGTCTTTACCAAAGAACCGCTTAACTAAAATTGAAAACACTAAGCCATTTGAAAGCTAATTTGCATGCATACACCAGCAAAATCCTAAAAGAATAACAGACAAATCAATATTTACAAGAAAAATCTATAGCAATAAGTCTAAATGACATACAGCAATAAGAATACTGCCAAGAGTTTTCTGCTAGAGATATACTTCTACGTGTATCCCATATGTCCCAATCTACCATTCAAACTAGTTGATTTTGGAATCGATGTATAATGTTCATTATTTTGAAAACATTGCAATTAAAACCAAATGATAATTGCCGAATAAATAAAATCTGGAAAAACACGAGCAAAAACATACTCTAAACAATTATCAAGAAGCTCCATTCATGCATAAAATTGAAGATTTAATAAACAGTAGATATTTTAATTAACCTTCATCATAGTCTCGATCTTTCCAGTTTTTCCAAGAAAAAGCAGAAGTTGATTTAGAAGCCCAACAGATAGTAATGAGAGTGAAACCTCCATATTTTCAACTAATTCACTCGCCGTTTTCCAATCCCTTAGACTAGCAAACACACACAAATGAAAAGTTAATCAGTCATAGCATCGTAGCTCGAGGGATTAGTCAATGTAGGAGCACTCTAAACAAATGAGAGTATCAAATCTCACTCCATTTACCACCAAATAAAAAGCTATATAAATTAAAATTATAATAAAAATATAATGAGTGGAACAACATGGTGCGTGGAACATTGCATGTTATGTTTTAACTCATTTTAAGCATTTCAATGTGGGACAAAAATTTTTAAACTTGGTTTTTGATACTTTTGAGGCAATTAAGTATTTACAATGAAAGTTGTGAAAAATTGAGCTAGCTCTCTTGATCAACCCAAAATTTTGTAATTTTGATAAGAAATAGAAAAGTTAAGCCCAAAATTCTAAGAGGAAGTAAAAAAAAAGAAATGAATTTTAAAACTTGATTTAAATGTCAAGTTTAATTATGATTAATGTGATTAATGTTATTTATGATAATCATTAGAAATAAATTAATGTATTATTATTAGTAAATTTCATGTTTGATGCATAACTTGTGAAAAAAAGATATGACTTTGTGATATAAAGCGCCACATGAAGTGAAGGAGAACTAGTTTTGTAGCGAAGCAAGCGATTGAAAGGGAAATAAATTTAGAGAAATGCTTTTAGAGCAAAGAGGTTGAGGAAGAAAGTGAGGGGAGTATTGGAGGTAAAAGGGGAAAAGGAAGAAGAAGCTAGTATATCAATTGGAATGTTTTTGTATGTCAAATTTATTAGAATATCTTGTAACGAACCACCAAAATGCGGCAATGAATTTTCACATAATATAGGTGATGATCTCCTAATCAGAATTACTGTATATTGTAAACCCTGACGAAGTGAAAGAATTAACGAAAACAAATGAATGTCAAAGAAATATGAAGACAAGAAATGACATACAAAGACAAACTAAATGAGATGTTATGACATGCTTCGCATTGTGTCACATGCCAGGCAATGTTCTACATGTTGTGCTTACTATGTATACAGTCTTCCACACTTTACAAAGCCATAAATAGAGGCAGATCTACTTGTATATCATGCTGTCAAATGAAACGAAAAAGAAATGGAGTTTATTCATCCTCGTAGCCTCTTATACATTTTATAACTTGCTTTAACTCTAACTGCTCAACCTGTATAACACATGTAATATGAGAAGCATGCTCTGGATATAAAGCTTGGAATTGCCTATTGAGCCAGGGACTCATCCCGATATATATTGACCTTCTTCAAACAGAATGTTCATCATGCAAACAATGACGGATTAGAATGTGGCATCGGATCATGGACAAGCTAGTTGGATATTGAATGGGTGCATCATTAACTAGTGGCAATGATATTTTTAGCATGGAAGAGCTTGCGTTGTTCTTTTCCTGGTTATATGCATTGTAATGTTGTGCCTTAGACCTTTGGAGAAGTGTGGATATCATAATTAGATTTCCATTAATGTACCCGAGGAAAATCTACATGATGGATTGGACTTAGTTGCTCTATAATTTCATTTAAGGATACAAATTGTTATTACATGCATCAACTGAATGAATTGTAAATTGTTAGTGTTGCAACCATCAAGTTATTAAGCTACTAATATTTTTAGAGCTATGAGGGCAAGGCGTGATAGATAATGACATAGAAAGCCAAAAAATGATGATAATAATAATAATTGGAAATCAAAGATGGTTTTACCTGCCAAAATTCAACTACATTGTGCGAACTTGCATACTACAAGCCAATTGTTACTATTGTCAAAAGGAGGCATGTGAATTTCAAGGGTTTTACTAACAAGGCATCAAATGAAGTAGTCATGCTAGCAACGTTGAAGGATATAATGACTCCGCATGTGATAAGAGTTATATGACATAAAATTTCAAAATGAGAAAAAGTGTCGAAATAGTCCCCAACTCTTTGCAAAATTTCATTTTAATCCTAGAGTCCATAAAAGTGTTGATTTAGTCCCCAAATTGAGTAGGGACTAATTTGATACTTATATATAAACACAGGGACTAAAATGACCTCATATAAACAATTAAGGGACTATTTTGACACTTAAACATTTCAAATTACATTAAACTCAACACTATTTTGTGAGCTTACATGCTACAAGCTGATACTATCTCAACGGAGGCACGGGAATTCAGGAGGATGTTTTCTTCTCTCATGACATTCACTAATTGAAGAACCATTGCTGGTTGGCATCCTCTATTGAGGACTTCCATGAGTGCTGAGCACGCAATGGGATCTGGTTGGATATTATTCACTCTCATTTCCTTGAAAACATCCCATGCCTTCCTCCAGTCATCTAAAACAATGCAAATTAAACAAAGACTATTCCCTCCCAATAAATTTTCACTAATAGTTCGTGTAAGCTATTATCTAAGTAGTGCTACCTGTTGTACGGTATGCACTTATCATGGAAGTGTATGTAATAACATCAGGCGGACAACCACAAGCCTTCATCATTGCAAAAGTTTTTTCTGCTTCTGCTAAGTTTCCCTAAAAAAAAAGAAAGTATAATGAGGACAGTGGGGCTATCTGATTTGAAATCTAAAGGCGTTAGTGAAACCCACTAACTTACCAGCCTAATATATGCACAGATTAAAGAGGAATACACTTCCTTGGATATATGAATGTTTAGTTCTTTCATCTCATCCAAAAACTCAAAACAGTGGTCAAATTTTTCTAATTTACAAGAACCACATATTAATATGTTGAATGTGGTAGAATCAGGTCTCACATTCTTCTCCATCATCATCCTATAGAAAGCTACAGCTTTGCCGTACTCCCCAACCGCCATAAAACTTCCGATAGCCGAATTATGTGCAATGGTGTTCATTTCAATGCCTAAGGACTTTGCCAACGAAAGTATAGAGTTGATCTTCCCAATCTGACCACAGCGGCCACAAGAAGCCAGGAGAGTACTCAAAGTGACATTGTCTGGTTGAATCCCATTCCCTTCCATTTCACGAAGCACTCGGACGGCCTCAGAAATCATTCCCGCAGATCCATAAGCATCAATCAATGCATTGTAAGTAATTATGTTTGGCCTGCATGAGCTCTTTCTCATCATGTCAAAGATTTCCCGAGCCTTTTCGTACTGTCCGGATCGACCATAAGCATTAAGCAAGGAAGTATAGGACACAACATCGGGTCGGTACCCTGTTTTCATAATTTCATCGAAAGTTTCAGAGGCTTCTTCATGCATTCCATGCGAAGCATAGGCCGCCAAAAGGGCGTTAAACGAAACAATGTTTGGTTTCATCCCTTCGGCAAGCATCATATCGAACACCGTCTTACAGTTTGCTACTTGTCCGCAAATAGAATATGCGTGCATGATGCTGGTAAAGGTTACAACATCTGGATGACATTCTGCTCTTTTGTTTATTAGCGAGTTGAATATATCTACGGCTCTTCCGTATTGTCTGAGCTTGACAAAGCAATATATGATGATGTTAAAAGTAAATATGTCTGGAGAAATATTTGTTTTCTTCATAAGTTCGAAGTAAGAGAGCGCTTTGGCATATTGGCCGCCACTTTTAAAAGCTGACAAAATGATATTGTGAGTAACTAAATCTGGCCCAACGCCATTTTCTGTCATTTTCTTACAAATTTTTAATGCCTCTTTCCAGTTACCACTTGATCCACAAGCATTGATCAAATTATTGTAAGTAGATCGAGTAGGTGGAATCTGCGAACAAAATTGACGAATTTAAACTAAAAGTTAAACGTATTTGAAACATCATTTATAATCAATGATACAAACTGCAAACACAGAGAAATAACGGATTATCAGCAGCAAAATAGAGTAGAGAAGTTGTCCTTAGAGTTTCTGTGAGCCCAATTTCACATCTGTCAAAATCCAAAATTGCAAACCTTTCGAGATTACTGACCATGCCAATAAGCTTGAATTGTGGTTCTTTTAAAGCCAAATTTAGTATATATTGAGTTTGTTGGTTTGGAGAATTGAGCCGAATACCTTAATTGATACAAAATATTAGCTTAAAAACAGCTTACTAGAAGTAAACTTAAGAAAGAAATAGCACTCATATTTTCAAGATTATAAAAATCAAATCAAATAAACTAAAATCAACACTCCTATAACAAGCTGAAAAAAAAAATACAAAATTAGGAAATAAAAGGAAATAAATAAAGTCCTAAAATAACTTCAATCACTACCCTCAAATTGAAACACATATGTCAATCATTTTCAACTAGAACTTGAAATCATCAAACAACGGGCAAATAAGATTTTTTGTGAGAATATCGGTCAGCTGACCAGCGGATTGGTTAAACAGAACACAAATCTAACCAGAATCAAATTTCTCTTCGATAAAGTGACGGTCAATCTCTACAGGTTAGGTATGATCATGTTGGATAAGATTATGAGCACTGCTAATAGTGGCTTTATAGTCAACAAAAAGCAGCAGAGAAGCGGTGACCGGCATATGTAACTCACGAAGTATGATGTGCAACCAGAGGGCTCCACACAATCCTAAAGACAGAGTGACACTCGGCTTAAGCACTACTATGGGAAACAACGGACTATTTTTTACTTTTCCAAGTAACAAGATTCCCTCACACGAAAGAGCAATAACCCAAGATAGATCATTGATCATGGACAGACCCGACCTAATTAGCATTTGTATAAATCGCAACAGAGCGGGAGGTGTGATGAGTGAACAACAAACCCAAGCCCGATGTGCCTTTTAGGTAGTAGAGGATCTGATGGATAACGGTGAGATGGCACTCGTAGGGGCCATGCATAAACAAACTTATAACACTAATGGCATGACAAATTTTCGAGTGCGTATCGGCAAGGTAAATAAGCTTCCTCACGAGGCGTTGGTAGTGTGTTTTATTCACCAAAGCGGAATTATGAACTTCAAACAATTTTTCATTGGAGTACATCGAGACAACTACCGGTTTGCAAGGAATTAGATTAGTCTCAATTAATAAACATATATTAGCACCGGAAAAGACAAACTACAGGAGATGTTGTTATTAGAGTATAATATTTGGGTTGGATTTTTACGACGAAAGTATTAGTTTCAGGTTTACGGTTGATAATCGAAGAATAATAAATTTTGATATTTGCGGTGGATTTTGCATCTGATTTGTGTCCAACAATTCAACAGAAAAAGTGCTCTTAAAACGACGAAACTTTTATTGGAGTGGCAACGAATTTAGCATCGAATTTACATCAAACAAAGTGACGCATAAACGTTACTTGTTAGCGCTGAACTAAGTCTGACACAAATTAGACGGAAATCTAACACAAATGACCTAAAATACTCATCCCGCGCGCATAAATTTCATTTCTTTCTTTGCGGTTTCTCATGATCTCGTCGTCTACCTGAAACCCTCACAAGCTCCCCCTCTCCCTTTTGGTTTCGTCCAAAACCATCGCCTTCCCAAACGAAGCTTAGTGATAGTCGCCATTAGAGCTAGTTGGGAGAAACGACGTTCGGCAGTTCAAGCTTACAGAGACAATTGAACTCCCTCAAATCATAAAGCATTGAAGGTGTGTCTATTTGCAACATTATTCTCAGTTATTTGTGGTATGTATTAAAGTTTATGTGTTAAGTTTGTATATACGTAAGAACTGAGTGATATTTATGAATTAAATGCATAGGTATTGTAGAATGTATGTATAAATTGAAGTTTTGGTGTTAGGTATATATATACAAAAAAGTTCAGTGGTATGCATGTAGATATTGAAATTTAGGAGTTGGTTTGTATATACATAAGAACTGACTGATATGTATTAATTAAATGCATAATGTGGTATGTTTGTATAAATTGAAGTATCAGTGTTAGGTATGTGTGTACATTAAGGGGATGTTATTGGTAGAACTCACATTGATTAGTTAAAGTGGAGGAATCCATCAGCTCTATTGTTAAAGTGATGGTGATATAGGGATATTGCTACTAATATAATTAGAGTTGGTTCGTTGAAGCAGAGGAATGCATGCATCGATCTGATATATTGTTCAAAGTGATGATGATATAGATGGGGATGCTATTAGTAGAATTCAAGTTGGTTGGTCGAAGTGGAGGAGTGCATGTGCTCTTGTTCACAATGATGATAATATAGATAATGTTATTAGTAGAAGTCACGTTGGTCAGTTGAAGTAGAGGAATCCATCGGGTCTATTATTAAAAAGAAAAACTGCTTCAAAAAATTATTTTATATATGGTTGACCAAGTAGTGTCGACTTCACCAGATACAAAGAACTACATAAAAAATGTTCCTGAGATCATTTTATTTGATTAGAATTAACTCTTACAAACCACTGAACATAAACATTTATTGTAGAGATTGATAAGTATTGCGTGTTTTTTATTTTCGTAATAGTTTTACTGAACTGTAAAACTATATCTATGCTCTGAGATGGTTATTAGTAGTTTGAGAGTTTGGATATATTAGGTTATATCCATTGATAAACAAGGCTAACAGATGATTTTTTAAATGAAGTTGATGAATTCATGTAAGTGGCATCACAACTGTTCATCTATCCTTTAGAGGGTAAGTTTTGGTATACTTATGTGAAACACAAAAATCAAGTGTTTCTGCCACTCGAAGAATTTAAGTTGGATTTTTACTGCAAGGGATTCAAACATAATTATTTCTATTGGACTGCACATGGTGAGCAAGAACCTGAAGTTCAGTTTGAGAAAGGAGGTTCCTCGACAAGTTATTCCCCTCCTATAGAGAAATACGATCTTAGCACATATGAAAAAAAGGTTCAAGATGTTCAAATAGCTCAATTAGTTCAGAGCGTTCAACACAAAGTTATGATTGGCGCTGAAAAATATTGATCATCAAATCTAATTTTAACATGCTCAAAGAAGCATTCAATCAAGTTGCAACACTATTGAAATAGATGAACTCCGAAGAGAATTTAGTGTTTGATAACTTGTACATAGCTAAAAAGTTGGTTTTAAAGTTAGGGTTACAATATAAGAAGATCGATTATTGTGTTAATGAGTGCATGATATATTACAAGGCCAGTCGAGACAACTTGTCGATTTTGGGGTGCGGATAGATTCAAACAAAGGAGGCGAAAGATTAAATCTCAGAAAAATACTTCATACACGTGTTTCTTTCATTTTATGCTCATATCCAGGCTTCAAGAATTGTTCGCTTCCACGCATACAACTCCTCAAATGACTTGGCACAGTACTGGATGAGTTGATGCTAACTTAATGAGTCGCCGTCACATGGTGAGGCCTAGAGATAATTTGTTCGTACTTACCCGGACTTTACAACAGAAACAGACAATGTTAGACTTTGGTTATGTGCGGATGGCTTCACCCAATACAGTCACGCTGCAACCCCATACTCATGTTGGCCAGTGATCATTACACCGTACAATTTGACCCCTATATATATGCATGATCATTTCGTTTTTATTTTTGACGTTGATCAAAGCAGGTTCACATAGCACAAATGAGAAAATCGACGTCTACTTACAGCCTTTGAATGAAGATCTTCAAATGTTATGGGAGATAGGTGTGCTTATGACATCGCTATGAAATAGTATTTTCAACTAATAGCGGCCCTTATGTAGACAATTAGTGATTTCTCTTACTATGCGATGCTAGTTGGTTGAAGAACAGCTGGAAAACTGGCTTGTCCTTACTGTCTGGATATGTCAAAGTCATTTACACCGAAACATGGTGCGAAAACAACTGATTAGATTGCTACTGAAGTTTTCTTCATCGAAATCATCCATTTAGAAGGAACAGAGATGCATTATTCAATACAGGATTGAGACGACGAGTCCACCCCGGGATTGCCGAAATCGAAATATCGCGGATGATCGAGATCGAAAATCTTGACATCGAGAGACCATAGCTAACTTCAATTCGTCTTTTGATTCGGTGTCACGAACAACTGGACTAAAAGCAATATATTTTGGGATCTTCCGTACTGAATAACTAATTTAATTAGACATAATATCGATGTTATGCACATTCAAAAGTTTTTTTTATAACATTTTCAACACTGTAATGGATATCAAGGGTAAGTTTGTATTAAAGAGAAGAAGATGAATCGGGCGAACCTGGCGAAGGAAGGGGCAGAGATGCTGCGCTCCAAAATTGGCGGATCAGTACCCCATATGGAAAACTACAGGAGGTTGGAAAGATTCTTTTAAATATTTAAAAATTAATTCAATTTTTGAAGTAATTTTGTAGTGCTAACTAATTTTGTGTGCTGCGTAGGCCAAAGAAATGAGTCGTGCTTCCCTCGTTGCGAAGCTGCATGTCTGAATTCATCGACGTCCGCGGAATTCCCAGTGGGTCTCAGAACATTCTCGATGCGTTGTTGTAAGTTAAAAACCTTCAATTAAAATTTATTTTAACAAACTGTTGAAAGCGTCAATTAAACACTGGTTTTAATTATGAAAGAGTTCGAGCAACTCCAGAAGAGGCACTTGGCCACGCAAGCCCAGTCTTCCGCCACGAGTAGTGGTAGACAGACTACCATTGCACAGTTTGAGTATGAGTTTTGGACCCAAGCGACGGGGGAGAAGGGGAGGTTTTATGGTCTTGGAGCAAAGAGCATAGTCTTCGAGGTCGAGCTTTCCTGTGCTCCCGTACTGTAAGTAGACCAAGAGGCTCTTGCCAAGCAGGTGGTTGCAATGAACGAAGAGATCTTCCAGTTGCAAGAGAAGATGCTAGAAGGACAACCTAGGGTCGAGGACTGTACAGCGCGCATGAAAGAAACTTTAGCAGATCGCGAGGCAAGCGACCAATGGCATTCGTAAAGGAGGAAGATGATGCGTCATTTTTTTTATGTTTTCTTTTAGTTGTAAGTATTATTTTGACCATTATTATGAAATTTTTTGTTAACTTCACTATTCTAATTTTGGACGATTTATGAAAGTATATTCTTTTTCATTAATGATCTTTTAAAAGCTTTCATATGTGATATAGCTGGATATAATGTGGTATGTGATGTAGCTTATATGTTATGTGAAGGTTGTGGAAATGTAATTGATCTTCTAAATATTTTTCTGTGCTACAGGTTTTTATCGAAGTACCGTCTGTTTTGCGTAGAAAAACTCAACCTAGATCGACATAATATTACGGCGTTGATGAATCTTATCTGTCAGAGAAATCAAAAATAATCCGACAATAACCTTTATCGTCTGATGTCTTCAGATGCAAAGTTCAATGCACGTGAACAATAAACAACTTTGACGCTACTACGACGCACAAGTTAACGCAATTTATTTGCACCGGAATATTTCGATGCAAAATAAACATAATTAGCATCACCAACACATGATTTACCTGCAAAAAAAATTTGGACATAAAATGAAAGCAAATCCGAAAAAAAAAACTCATCGAATTTGCCTTCAATTTACGTCTGATTTGGCGAACGCAAAATTGTTTAATTTCTGTAGTGAAGTGACGCAAGTTGACTGAGCTACTTTCATGCCTGATATATCGAATGGAAACCAAGTCTTTCATCTCAAAAAAGGTGGCAATGATGGCTTTGAGAGACTCAAAAGCTGGTAGATCGTTACTTGTGAGCACGATGTCATCGACAGACGATGAGGATGGAAATACAGTCACTGGAAAAATAGAGGAGTGAAAGCGTATGATCAGATTTGGCCTGAGAGAAGCCATAGCTCACTAAAATGTTGGTAATTAAACTTGTCTAACCAAGCCTTGGGGGGGGGGGTGTTGTTTTTAGTCCATAGAGATACTTTTGCAATCGACATATTTGTCCACGGGAAGAAGTTGAGTCAAATCCCGATGGAAGAGACAATGTAAGCCTCCTTAGCAAGATTGTCGTTAAGAAAAATATTCTTAACATCCAACTAAAGTAAGGGCCAATCCAGATTCTCGATTAGGGATAATAGGACCCGAAAGGTATCTAATTTAGCAACCGGAGCAAACGTTCCGTCATAATCAACCCCATAAGTTTGTGAATATCCTTAGGTGACCAACCTGCCTTGTTGCGTTCAAACTGAAACCCCAACAGTAAAGGCATTAATCTCGTCCATGAAGACACAACGATCCGTCAAGAATGTGGCATATGATTTGTGGGACGAAAATAGATTTTGAAACCAGTCATATTTCACAATGAGATTAAGTGGGTGAAATGTGCATGACTGTACCTGTTTGCGTAGCCCAAAGAGGAGATTCAAATCTTGACTCAGATTATGAGTGACCCCGGTAAGTGGATAGAGCATCGTACCGGAGACGTCAACCGGAGCGGACTCCAAGACCTACAGCGGGCATCGGTCTTGACGGTAGGGGCATTCGGACGAGTCTCAACATAGGGTTTAGTACGATGAGCATAGACATGGATAGAGGGTGGTGTTGGTGTTGGCTCAATTGGTGGGAATCCAACAGAGTCGAAGGTGCACCGGGAACAATGGTTGTAGGAGTAGAAAAAATGTCCACCAAAGTCGGAAAAAGAAGTGTCCAAAAAATCAAGCTCCCTCTCACTTGAGGCGGTTCTAACGAAAAATGAAACATTTTCAAAAAAATAGATGTCGGCACAAACATAGATTTTATTGGTGGTAGGATCAAAACACCAATGACATTTTGGAGTGGTGGAATAACTGAGAAAGATACATTTAACTGAGCGGAGATCAAGTTTACTACATGTTGGGATTTGTTTCGCGTAAAGGCTGTGCACCCAAAAATTTTGGGATCGAACAAGAAGCACTAGTTAGCAAGAAAGCATGACAGCAAGATGGATAATAAGTTCCAAAAGTTGTAGATTTTTATGGGAACTCTATTGATGAGGTTGATAGTGGTAAGCATAGTGTCATTCCAAAAACACTTAGGAACATTGGTTTAGAACATAATAGAGACATTCAAGAATGTGTTTATCTTTTTGCTCGGCTAACATGTTCTGTTAAGGGTTATCGTAGAGGAACTATGATGGAGGATGCCCTTACTAACCAAGAATTCTCCCAATATTTGAAATCCTCACGACCGTTGTCGGTCTGAAGAACTTGAGGGGTGTTTTTGAATTTGGTTAAAATGAATGAGTGAAATTTTTAAATGTTATAGCCGTTTTAAATTTATCTTTTAATGCATAGATCCAAGACATCCCAGTGTAGTTATCAATTAGAGTAAGGAATCACCATTTAATGGTATATCTCAAAGTTTAAAAGGGTATGAATAAGTGAAAAGGGGGAGGAATGAGTGTACGAATGTGGTGGATAATGTACGCATTGATGTTTAGCTAATTGACAAATTACACATTTGAAAGAATATAGATTTTTGTCAATGAACATTAAATGGTACGATTGTTTTAAATAATGAAAGGTGGGATGTCCAGACGACAATGTAAAAGTCAATTGGACATGCGATAGAAAGAGAAAAACTACATCTACAAAATTGAGTGTTAATATCATCGATGTCATTTCTTAGAAAAAACGGTCGAAATTACTCGCTTAGCTAGTTTCAATCAACCTCCCGAAAGATGATCCTAATATACACAAAAATCGAGGTCAAAATGAGCTACGGAATCGAATCACGTATTAAATTATCGTCCAACAATAGGTTACACTTAAGCGAAGAAACGTGTAACACAGATTCCAAATATGTTCGACTGCTAGTAAAACCAACCCTTCTACCTGCAATGGTATTAAAGAAGACGTTGAGAATTTTAATTGTATCTCGCCCGGATCAAGGAAAATACATTGAGAAAAAAATGAGAACACCTAGTCATTTGGTTCGTGACACCTGAACCGATAATCCACAGACCCAAAGAAGAAAAACAAGTGAGCCATCGAAATGTTGCTTTGACGGACATGAGAGGTTGATGGGACAAGCAAACGGCCATGAACTTCATCAAGATCTTTGTCCAGGCTAGCCAGAGATTGAAACACACGATCTTTTTCCAAAATATTATGGAAGAAGGAAAGATCTGCAAGAGAGTCCCAAGTGTACTCATAGTAAAGGTCACATTCCATTCATAAAACAACCAAGCCATTGTAGTATTGGGTCACTATCTTCGATCTTTGTTTAGCCTCGAGAATCTTATTAGAAATTTCATAGAGTTGTCCAGAATTACGTAGATATCGCGAACAGCTATCCAGAGGGCACTTGCAGACGAAAGAAATAGGTAAGAATAGCCAATAGAGATCTCCATAGAATTTATTAGCCATAACATAACCATGGAGTTCTCCACTTGGGTCAATCTTCGAAGGTTCTCGAATCGTATCCATGAGGTGGTCGAATTTAACCCAACCATTGACGAACAACAAAACAATTTAAGAACACTCGAGGAAATTGGAATCATAAAGTTTATGAGTGGTAATCAGGAAATTCATGTGGTGTTCAGACCCTCTGGTCTGTGGAGGGAATGAGATAGATGTCAAACATTTGGTGGAATCCAAAACAACATTGGATGGAAGCTCGGAGGTGAAGGAATAAACCATGGCTCCAACAGAGCCAAAGGAGAGTATTGATCATCGAGGTCCAGAAGGAGTCAATCCATGCATCTGGCAACCAGAATGGAAGAATTTTAAATTGTAGGAAGACGTTCCTGTCAGAGGAGGGACTAGAGCAGAGAATCGCGCTGCAGGGAGGAAAGCCAGCATTGGAGAAAAAAGGAGGACGATTTTTGTTGTGAGAAGAAGCTGGGAACTAGGGCTGTAAGGAGAAAAGGGGCCTTTAAGGGGGAGTTCCAGCTGTAGGAAGAGAATTCGGCCAGGCAAGTGGAGGTCCAACGTTTAGGATAAGATCTCTAGCTCTCATACCATATTGGTTTGGAAAATTGAGCCAAATACTTTTATTGATACAAATTATTGACTCGTGCTAGAATCCTAAACTTAGAAAAGAAATAGCATCCATATCTCCTAAACTTAGGAAAGAATCCTGAACTTAGGAAAGAAATAACACACATATCTCTAAATTTGCAAAAAATAAATCAAATAAACTAAAAACAGAAACTCCTATAAAAAGTCGAAAATGAAAGGAAACACATAAATAGGAAATAACAAGAAATAAATAAAATACTAATATAACTTCTATTAGAGTTCAATGCTCTTTTATCAAAAAAAAAAGAAAATTTTAATCTTCAAAAGGGACTTACAGAAAACCTTCAATGGTTATAGATAGGATTTTCTTAGTCTCTTATCCCAAATTTAGATATTGGAACATAGATTCATTATCTCATGTTACTTTCAAGATCATAATGATTGATAATCTAAACAAAAAATTCAAAAGTTCTGAAGGGTTTAGACAGGTGATGTTCTTCACAAAATTCATCATGTTGCTTTTTCTAGCAACTACGATAAGGTTCATTAAAAAAAAAATTTTAACAATCTTATTGAAAACTCTTTTCACTATAGGGACTAATTCAAATTAACTAAGGACAAAATTGGGGACATCTGATATCAAAACTCTAGCTGAAGTGAAGTTTTCACTAAAAGTTTGCAATAAATGTATCATGTCAGTCATGCACCATATTCATTATGGGGCAATTTTGTTGGAATTTAATTTAAATGTTTTTTATTTTATTATTTCTATAAAAAGGGGTAAATTATTAATTAAAATTGAGAACCATGCTCAAAGGCCTCTAAATTTTGAGTCTAATATTTCTATTATATCTTTTGAGTAGTTATAGACCACGTGACAGCATATTATCAAAGAGATAATAATAAAAAATTAAAAGAAAGAACGTACTTAAAAAAAGTTAACGCTGCTAATGATGATAATGAAGTATCTGAACATAAAAGGAAAGACACTAAATATAGGATTCTTAAGATATAATTTCAGCTATCATCGTGTATGACATCAACAGATGGTATTTCTAAATGTGCTCATAAGCTCAGGCAACAATGGAAAGCATTCTCATCACTTGTTTAAAAGACATTCAAAGCTTACACCTCAAGGTGCGCCTCAAATTGAGGGGCATATATCTCAAGGACTTTGAGGCAGTGCCTCGGTCTTATTCAAGAAATATATATTTTATATTATATTATAATATACGATATTATACTATATTATATTATCTTAAATATACATGATATAAAGCCTCAAAATAATAAAAAATATGATAAATATGATTACTTGATTATGTTATTAATATAATCTTTCATTTTAAATTATATTGAAATTATGATTAATCGTTAGAAAGAAGAAAATTATAGAGCATTGAAAGATTTTAAAGTCGCTAATGAGACAAAATTATATGATTATAAATATGATGATTCTTTTGAAGATGATAAAAGCAACGATGATGCTCCTATGAATCTTGAACCTCATGAAATACTTATATTTTAAGAGAAGTTCAACCTAAAATAACATTTCAAACTTCTACTTTATACCAATATTGAAGATTAAGATTTGTGATTTATGTATTCAAAATTAAAAAATTAAATAAATATATCAAAGGTTTGCATATTTATGAATTATTTTTAATTTTATGAGTTTTCTTTTTCTATTTTAAGGTTTATGCCTCGATTTGCATTGAGGCTTAAGCCTCGCCTTGCTAAGATAACGTCACGGTTCCCAATTTCATCTTTTTAAATTTTGTTCTAGTAAAATATGTTTTACATTTGAGAAATCAATATGTTAAAGATGGTATAGGGAAAGAAAAACAAAATTTGGGCACAAAGTTAAGCTTGCAAGTGATAATAATGGCAAAATTTTTATTATTAAAAGCATCTCTGTTGACCTCATTTTAGTGAAGTGCTTGACATTTCTTCACGTTAGGCCTCAGTGATCCAAACTTTTAGAATTCTTACTGAACCATCCTAGTGGACTAATCGTGGAGCACACCTCACATGAAGCTCAAACCATTAGAACCGACATTTTGTGAGACACGCGTGAGTGATCCCGATACTCGACTACTTTGTTGCGAGGACTGAAGACTAACAGTGTAGAAGGCTCGAAAATGAGTCCCATAGAGATAGACAACGGCGCTCAATCGCCTGACCATGTCTCGACACTACGTCAATTTGCCAACAATTTTGCCTTGTGCCGCAGACCGTCAGTGAGCTTATCAGAACGATCTCGGATGATGAAACTGGACCACATGGATCCGTCCAGGGCGATCGACTTTAGCTGGAAGCGTCATATTCTTCTGTGGATTCACGTGCTGTATGCAAGCAGTCGCGAAAATTGATGCGCATTTTTTTTAATTAGCGAGACACGGGTTCGAATTTCAGCCAGGGTTCGATTAGAGCCGACATGGTGAACACTAGCCCGTGTCATTTCGAATTCGAATTTTAAAATTCGAATCGATGCACATAATTTACGTGATTAAAATCGATTCGAATTACTATTTACCAGAATAAAGCCCACTATGTGAGATTATTCGATTTGGCGCACCGATCACAGCAACGGGACGAGACGCTTCCTATGGGATGGGCGGGATGGCTCCATTCTCACTATTCGACGTTAGGCTCCACGCTCGCGAGATCTCCCTGCTGAGCCCGCCTCTTTCCCGCGCACAACACCGACGCCCTGCTTCTCGTTCGCTAGTCTGCGCTCGCCGTGTACTCGTCTCTCCCTTCCACGACGGATCCTGCTCTCCTTCGACGATCGCCTCGCATCCCCTCGCCGAACGAGCTGCACTCGCTGCTTACTCCTTCTCGTGTGCGACAAGCGTTGCTCGATAGAAACCCTCGCGCCTCGTTCGACGCCGCTCGGCGGCCACCTGCCTCGTTTCGGCTCCTCTGCACCTGAGGACACCGCCCGTCTCCTCTCTCCGGCTCCTCTCTCGCAAGCCAGAAGCCGAGCCCCTGCTCCTCTCTTCCGCTCCGATCTCGCTCGCCTCTCCTCGGCACGAAGCTCGCCGGCTTCACCCGCCTCTTCCTTCCTCGTACATGAAGCCCGTCGGCCTCCTGTTCCCCGCGACGAATTGCTGCTCGAGCCAGCCGAAACCCTCGCCTCTTCCTCCTCGCGCACGATGAGGCTTTTCTCGTCTGGTTCCTTCCCGGATTGCGCCTTCCCGCGGCATACTAGCCCAGGTAAGTCGGGTAAAATCCAACCTGCTTCTTCTGTTTTGTGGCATAAGTGGTTATACGATAGATGATTTTAGGCATGATTTAACTCAAATTTCATGGTGGTTATTTACTGTTGTTGTTTGATCCTTGCTGTAAATCATATATTTCCCAAATCGAGGGAAGGATTTATGGGATTTGAGCTTTTTTTTTTTTTTTTTTTACTTATCCTGATTGCCATCTTACTCATTAATTCCTCTCTTTTCTTTAAATTAATCTTTCCGATTGGGGTATCTACATACATACCATGCAATTCTTTTATATCTAATGCCTAAAATTTTGACGTTCATTTATTGAAAAAAATTTTACGGCATTTGTGCGAAGATATATTCACTTTATTTTTCAAATTAAAGAGATTTTTTTTTGTAATACAAAGATTTGGGTGGTACAACGGAATTGGGTGGTATGTTTGCAAATGCCCTGAACATAAATTTGAGAATACTTGCCTGACTTGTTGCAACACAAATTTTGCTTCGTTAACCTTGATATCATGAATGTGGATGTTTTCACGTGATGTTTAGTGTTGCTATGTATTAGGGACTTATTCGTGCTTTCAAGTCCTCGTTGTTTTGGGTATTTTGTCTGTTGTTTTGGAGGGTTTTTGGAGGGCTGATTTGTTTTCAATTTCCTCACTGTTTTGGGTATTTTTGTTCGTTGATTTTGGAAAGCTTAAGACTGTTTTCTGCTACATGTGCTTGGTGATTTGAAGCTTGTTTCACTTGTTGTCTGGAATGTTTAAACCCATTCTTTAAGTATTGTCTAGCATTGGAGCTAGCTTGTAGAAAGTCTTGTGCTGAGGAGAATTTGAAGACTTCTTAGCTTCTTTGTAGGAGGTTTAAAAAAGCTGTTTGTCTAACCTGTAGACAGCTTGTTGTGTGAGGCTCTTAGGTCTTTGTTAGGTGTTGTCCAAAGTGTGTAGGTGATGTATGAGTACTGTTCGGGGTTTATAATTGTTGTGAAATTTGTCAAAGCTTCTTGTTTGATGTTTGGGATAGCTGTTGAAGTCTTTGTTTAGAATCTTCGTGTGAGGCTTTAAGTCTTTGTTAAGCACTGGAATTCTTTGTAGAAAGTCTTTGTTAGGCACGAAATTCTTGTAGAAGTGTTGTTTGGTGTACAGGTAAATTTATTAAGCTTCTTGTTTTGAGGTTTAAAATAATTGTTAAGTGCTAAAGGGAAGTTTGGAATTGCTATTGGAAGTCTAGCAAAGCATAAGAGTGTTGTTCGGAAGTTCGGAACTATTGTTCGGAGTTGCAAATCACTGTAGGATGCCGTAGAAAGCATTGAAATTACTGATTGGATCATTTGGAAGCTGTGGGAGAATTGAGGGAAGCTTGGAATTCTTTGTTTGGAAGAGTAAAAAATGTTTTTTTTGAAGAATATAAATCTTTGTTCGGTGATAAAAAATTATTGTTTAGTGCTTAAAACTGCTGTTTGGTGATAGTTAAATTGCTGTAAATGTTGAGAGAGCTTTTGGGATGTTGTGAGAGCTATTTGGTATTATTTGAAAGATAGTTGTGTTGATTGGGGCATTGTGTGGGCCAATTTTGGCATGGTTTTCAATATAGTTTGGGCACAATTTTGGCACTGTTTCGGGGCTGATTTTGAGAGTGTTGCCTACTGTTTGGGGTTCTTTTAAATGGTTGTTTGGGATATTTTGAAATTACTGTTTTTTTTAGCTTAGCTTGTTGTTTGAGGACTTATTTCGTGAAGATTTTGGGCGTCGTTTAATCATTTGATTCGCGTGTTGATGGAAAGCTTTTCGATGTTGTTATTTTGGGTCGGTCTTATTTCTTTTGTTTTGTTTCTTTTTTATTTTAACGGTTAAAGTCGCATAAAAAGAGGATTCCGGTTTAGAGCGAGGAAGGGTAAAAGCGACTTCTTGTCAGCTTTAGGCACGAGTCGAAGTGTATGATCCTTGGATTTAGGTGCACCTGCTATGTGAAGCCGCTTTACTTAACCACATGGTATAGAACTACAAGACGCCAGAAGCACGCGCTAGGTGAGCACTTATCCGCACTGTCATTAGCGTAGAACTACACAAGTTAGGAGCGCGCGCCCAGGTGAGGCCGTCGTCAGCTGTCCTCGGCGTAGAACTCCACAGAGTTAGGAGCACCTGCGCCAGGTGAGCAGCGTCAACATCGTCATCGACGCAAAGACTGCAGAGTTAGGAGCGCACGCCCAGGTGAGCAGCATCCGTCTGTCCTCGGCGTAGAACTACCAGATTTTGGAGCGCGTCCGGGTGAGAGCCGTCATGCCCAACGCCGAATGCTGCGGTAATGGCCAGGCGCGAGCCCGCAGTCTGGTGATTAAGACCAGTAGGCACGGGGACGCTATAGAGGCATGGTTCGCGTTCACTAATTAAATCGAATAATGAAATTCACAAAATGAGCAACCAGATAATGAACACCGTACTGCGGGATTTGAGAACGAACATTACGCTCGAATCACTCCTGTCTGCATGGGACGTTTGTTCTTGGCATATGGATCGTCGAGTCGGGTGTGAGTACGAGTGCAGGTGGCGGGCGATGAAGATAATGCTTTATGTGTCTTATACGAGGGATACGAGGGATTCGAGGGATGATTAGAATAGTATCTCTTCCGTCGAGGGCTTGATAAGGGAGAGGAAAAGGCAGGTAATCTTGTCCAGCGTTCTTCGGTTAGATTGTTTCCACAATCTTGGGTCGTCGATAGTCTGTGACGGTTGAGTGAGCCAGCGCATGGGCCCATCTTGCTTCGCAAAATCTTATGAAAAAAAATAATAATAAAATAAAAATCTGTACAACATTATGAAGTTAACATTGCCAAAAGCTTAAATAAGCTTTTGCGATGAAAATCGAAGAATTTTAAACTCATAAAATATATAAAAGTCGTAGATTAGTCGAGCTTGGATTGGAGTTAAGGATTCTTTCTCATGAGATCGTCGGGTTGGTAACTTCTTATCCAGAGTAGGATATATGTGATCCAATTTCTGGCACACCATGTGGCGCCGATGTCTTATCTTCGAGTCTTGATCTTCCATGTATGTATTCTGAGTTTTGTTTACGATTTCTGATTCAGTTTTTCTTTATTTTCGTGTCTGATTTTATCGCTCTCTACTGCTTCGTCTGTGAGTTTATTTAAGTCGAATTCTGAATCATCTAGCCTGGCTGTGACACAGTCTCTGTGAGTGTGCAATCGTGAGATGTGGCACGACTTTACGGTTGTGCTTTACCCCGATTCTTTCTTTATGATCATGACCTCACAGCTCATACATTTTACATGAAAATTTTAACTTTGCAATTCTTTCTTCTGCGTGTCCTGGCCGAAAGCAACCAAGCGTAACACCGAAAACGTTGAAACGCGTTGTAGCCCCATTTGAGCGGCCAGGCCTTCCGATTTCTTCGCGATGACTTGGGTAGCTAAATTGGTGTAACAATGAGCCTGGATCAAGCGAGGATCTTGACAATGGCTTCTTCACAGTTCGTAATGACGTATAGGTACCAATTGGCTACTTATTGTATTGTCATGTCATCGCCGCTAAAATTGTCTGGCCGTGTTAAGCGTAAATCCCTATGTCTTTAGGTTAGAGGTTAATAAATGCGATGCAATAAACCTCGTATCTATCACAGTATTCGTGATTAAGATATCTGATCTCATCCGGAAATAATAAAATTAGCGAGTTCGCTTGATTAATAATATCGTCTCCAAAGCCTTATTATGCAATTAGGATAGTTAGAAGCATTGAGGTTGCCTGAATCATCGACATACTCATTTTCTTTCCTTTAATTTCTGCTGAAAATATTCATTCTGCATTGAGCCACTCGACGTTTTTAATCCTAAATGGCTAAACATGGTCTTGAAAATGACAACGTCGTTAATAGAGTTTTATGATGTACAGGTCGTTTGAGATGTAATTAAGCGCCCAGCAAGGCACTGCATAGGGGCTAGAACGAGGTAAAATAAACATAACAGTTTTTATTAGGTAGGAAGCATCGATGGCCGCATCCGAGTTCGCCGGATCGAGCGGATGTCACGCCGTCTTTTAGTTAGCGCGTTCAAATTCCCGCCCGCCGAATCCATTCTTTCTTTCGAAGGTGTGTCTTTTGACGGTGCGCCCCGATGCGGTAAGACTCGTGATGTCCGTTTGTTCTGCGGGCGCACATGTGTGGCCCACGTGGTCTCGCACAATAAGAAAAAGCTAGGTGCTGCGCAGGTTCCGGGGCCCGCCGCCAGGAGCGGCCCTGCGGTGGTGCATCTCGAATGGCCCAGTGTCGACGAAAGCTCTCGACAGTAGTCGTTGTTCCCATGCCGAAACCGAGGAACTAGCCGCGGCAAGACGTGCGCGCGTTGGCCGGAAATGAAGACGATTTCGAAGTCCCGGGGAAGAAGGTGGGGATGTCGCGAATCGAGCGCTTTGATGTCGGCTATCTGCTGGCCTGCGGTTGCGTTTACAGGAGACGATATTATTTGAATTGTTTAATCTGTCGATTTTTTGACCCGGCGGAACTGCGATTTGCGTAATGCGTCGATGCCGAATTAGCCGCGTAGATATGAGGGTTTCGTCGTCTTAGTACGACCGCCTCGGAGCACAAGAGTGTTAGAATGCATTTGCGCAACGCGGTTGCCTTGAAAGCAAAGTGAGTGAAGGTTCTGGCCGCGCGTGCGCCTTCTGCCAGTGCATATGTTGTCGTTTAAGCGGGAAGGGTGACGTTGAAGACTCACTAACTTCTTCTCGATGTCGGCTCACTGTCGTCTTCTCGAGTTAGGCTCGAGCTATCGCGTCGCCGTCTGGAACCAGCCGATTTTTGCGAGTGTGTTCCGATGTTTTCGGGTTATGTTGTTGTTTTCGGTTTTGCGTCTTGAAGTAAGTGCCGAAGTCGCAGAAGGCGACAAAGTGGGTCTGACAAAATGAATTAGATGTCCGCATGGCATGTGAAAACATCTATACTTAGATTGTATAATTTGTATTTAGCAGTGTATAATTGCAATGAACTAAATAAACATGACAGCAGCAATAAAATAGAACAGAAATAAGCAGTAAATGAAAATATGACAAGCACAAACAATTAAAAATATCAGAAAATCGAAGCAATATAAAGAACATTGAAAAATCAAACTTCAAGCTAAACTAATATCTATCTCACTAAAGTGCAACTGTGACTCAAAATATCATCAACACTATATTTTATAAGAAAAAATTAACATTTTTAAATGCAGATATTTAAGTACATGCGAAAACTGTGTAACAATGATACCTTTATTATTATTTTTTTGATATTTTGTGAAAATATTATAATCCCATAGCTGAAAACCATTCCCAACAAATCAGCATGCATCAACAAAATTATTAGAAACAATACAGCAGAAATAAACTGACCTCATCTCAGTAAATCTACTACACCATAATAATCACTGGCAAAAATCAACATTCCCTTTCATGCCGAATCACTAGGTATACACCATATAGCACATAGCATTAATATCTCCTTAAACTATAAACACCGAACTTAGCCAAATCAACAATCACATATAATAACTTAAAGCAAATATGCATTCTGAGAACAGCCAATATTAGCTAAATTGACATTAGGCTAAATTGACAGGCCAAATCATTTAGAAAATTTAAATTATTTGATTTAATTAGGAAATTGTGAAGCCATGCCTAAATCACATATCTAATGGAAACGTATTAAAAACACGTGCAGATTTAAACATCGCATTCGAAAAATTGAATAGATAAAGAATTTTTCGCTTGGGATGTTCGAAAATAAAACTATCGAAAATTAGATGAATAAATTCACCGCTAAAAATGTATGCCTTCTAGAAGCTATCTTGAAAATTAAATGTAGATAAGTGAATGGAAGCAAAGCAGGAACGTACTCTAGCTTTAGGAAGCTTATCTTGAAGAATTAGATGGATGGATTGGCAAAGTATGCTCTAAAGGAAACATCTTTGAATAAATCAGATAAAACCACTGATATCTTCCAAAATACAAAATATCTTTATCAAATTAAATAAAATTCCAAAATGTCTGCCATCAAAGATCCTCTGCTTTTTTCGTTAAATGGTGAAATCTTCCACCGCTTACTCATCGAAATCCGCAGCTAGCACCAAAATAAAAAGCGAAGCGAAAGAAAGCCAAGCATCAACGTTGAGTTTCATCAACAATGAATCGATGATTAAATGATGCCGAAAATCTGGCGTAGTAAGCCTGAAACAGCGATTTTGAAGATTAAAAAAGCAACTGATATTTTCGAAAATATCTGCAATCAGCATGCGGCCACGACTGGCGTCAGGCCGGCGCTCTCAGAAATCGCCGGCCGGCGGTGCCGAAATACGAAATGCCCAAGCGATATTGAAACCGCTGCCGAAATTAGCATATGATGCACACTATGCTATTGTCTTCGAATGATGCAATACCGCCATTCTCACGAGCGTCTCTGCGCACTATGTCTACCGCGATTAGCCATCGCCGGCAGCCCATGCCGATTTTAGGCACACTAAGCATTTTTATCGCTACATTTCTTGACTATATTCTTGAGACAAAAAACATTTTTCTATCTTGGCGCAGTGCGATTCAACTCCACCGGTGCCTCCCGCAGCTGCAGATGATCCGTCCGACAATTTCAATGCTTCTACTTGTAATCGCTGATGATTTACTGGCTTCAGACTGTCCGGACCAAGACTTCGGCTCTTTCCTCCATAACACCGATGCTGTTGGAAGCTCCTGCTCGGTCATGCCGACGTGCACCTGTATTTTAAGCCAACGGCCAGCCAGTCGCTGCCGGACACGTGCAGCGACTAACCCTGCCGACAGTGCGGCAGCTTTCAACGGCGGCAATTCGAGCTTCTGCCTTTAACTAAAAGCTGTACGGCGGTGACGGCACTTAGCATATCCCAGCATGAACTGGCGGCTGGACAGCCTGTGACAGTACTCGTGCCGACGCATCATCACACACTCGAGCTGACACCACACGGGCAACCACAAGAGCACTGGGGCACGGCTGACTACAGGAGTTAGACGACGACTCCATACCTGCGGCCATTCGGCAATGCCAGCACTGCCTTCACCGCTGCCGCAGTCAGTATCGTAGACAACCGCGAAGAATGGAGTTTAAACATTCGAACAACAGATGAAACGAAACGTCACGAAAGCATCATGACATCAACGAGCGAGCTTGAGGCACCAGGCACAAAATCACCGAATAAACGACGAAATTGGCAAAATCGGCACGCTCACATCAGCTAACGGAGCAAAAATACCCCAACCGACGGAGCCGAACGCATTAACGCCACAGCTATAGCAACACATAAACGTCGTGAAGCAGCATGATATCACAGGCGCAATGGCAGTACAAATGTTGCAACAAAACATTGTCAGATATCTCAGGACGATCTGAGATTGCATTTGCATAAACATACCACCCGATTCCGTTGTGCCCTTAAATCTTTGTATTCTGACAAAAATCTCTTTTGGTTTGAAAAATAAAGTGGGGCTCTCTGCTCGCGCGAAAATCTTGTAAAATTTTTTGATAAATGAACGTCAAAATTAGGCATTAGATATAAAAGAATTGCATGTAGTATGTAGACTACCAATCGGAAAGATTAATTTAAAGAAAGAGAGGAGAATCAATGAGAGCGGCAATGGCAACCGAAGTAAATAAAAAAAAAAAAAAAGCTCGAATCATCAAATCCTGTTCACGGCCAAATATATGATTTAAGGCGGGATCGAACAACCGGCGAATAGCAGCCATTAATGATTAGAGTTAAATGCGTGCACAAATCGTCGCATCGGATAGCCACCATGCCACAAAACGAGCCAGAGAACGAGTTTGAATTTTGCATCGACACTGGAAGCTATGCGCAGCGAATGCGTGAAGCCGGGCCAGAAAAGCCTGCGTGCGTGAGAAAGAAGAGGCGATGGTTTCGGTGGGCTTCGGCGAGGGTCGCAATCGACGAAACAGGGGAGCCGACGAGCTTCGTGTACGAGGAGGAAGAGGCGAGGTGAGCAGCCGGAGCTAGTGCGCTGAGGAGAACGCGGCGAGTGGAGCGGGAGAGAGAAGCGGGAACTCGGCGTAGGTTTGCGGAAGGAGCGAGAAGACGGAGTCTCGGTGCGGAGGAGGCGGAACGAGCCGAGATCGTCAGCCGGCGTCAGAAGCGAGACGTCAAGGGGTTTGCACTCGAAGCCGAGCGCTGGGTCGCACAGCAGAGGAGTAGCGAGCGGCGAAGCCATGCGTCGAGTCGGGATCGGCGATCGTCGAAGGAGAGCGTGCGTGGCAGCGAGGCGGGCTGGCGGCGAAGCGGCGAAGCGGCGTCGGTGTTGTCCTGTGAGGAAGAGGCGGGCTCGGCGGGGAGATCTCGCGACGGGGCTAACGTCGAATAGGGAGAAGGAGCCATCCCGCTATCCTATAGTAGCGTTCGTCAGATTACTGGTGATTAGGCGCCGAGTTGAATAATTTCCAGTATACGGGGGCTTTTATTTGGTAAATAGTAATTCGAATTAAGTTTAATTGACGAGTATGTGGACGGTTGAATTTTAAAATTTGAAATTTGAAATGACACGGGCTAGTGTTCGGCCTATGTCGGGCTCTAAGTGAACCGGAGTGAGTCCGAACCGTGCCCAGCTAATTAAAAAAATGCGCATCGATTTTCGTGTCGTTCGCGCGCGCGCGGAGCCGCGACTGATATGGGTGCGGCTACACAGCTAAAGTCGACGTCCGGACGCATCCGTGTGGTCGCATTTCAGTCGTCAGAGATGGTCAGGACAAGTTCGCCGACGGTCGGGCGAAGGTGTCGAATTGTGGTGTGTCGAGTGCTCGAGCGTTGGGGTTCTACTGGCCGTCTGCACTTATGGGAGCTCGTTTCGAGCACTCTACGTGTTAGTCATGCCACGCTACGACGAAGAGTCGAGTCTTGGGACTCTCACGCGTAGTCTCGCAAAATGGGTCTAGAAGTGGTTTGAAGCTCTATGTGAGGTGGGCTCCGTGGCTAGATCCATTAGGATGGTCGATAAGGAATTCACAAAGGCCAGATCACAGGGTTTAACGTGAAGAAAGGTACAGGCATCGCTAAAATGAGGTCAACAAAGGACCGATAGGTGTGGTGTCTTGATGAACGAGCACACGCGCGTGGCGTTGGCCGAGCGATCAACAAACCAGAAGAATCTGTTTAAGTATACATGCTTAGAACGGATCGGAACGTCGACCAGGGTTCGATAATCGAATTTTAGTTGAGGTTCCACTTGGGAAAGCCCGACTCAAAGAAGCTTCAGTGGAGAATTTATAAGTATCCGTTGAGGATTAGCAGTGTGTTTTCAAATTGTGATTGTGAGTTTGACTTTTCGAGATTTGAATGTCGGTTTGGTTCGCTTTGATTTTAGTGGAGTCGTATCGTGGAGGAAGGCACAGGATGCATATCCGGCACGAGGATCGATGTCGAAAATAATTGTTGTATTGGGAAGGAAGACAACTGGAATTCACATCCGACCCGAGTGGGTGTCGAAGGAATGTCCTGCTACGGTGGGGCGAAAAGCACGGGGTCTCACATCCGTACCTGCAGATAGGCGAAGGTATTGAAAAAAAATGTTGTCGCAAATTCGTAGAAGTATTTGTGGAAAATATTTGTAGAAATCGAGTTGAGCGGAAAGCACGAGGTGCGCATCCAACCCGAGAACCGATCGAGAAATGTTCTCTTCTGTACGGAGAAAGACGATCAGGGCTTATGTCAAGCCAACGAGTAGCGAAAATGTCCATCACGATAGGAAGGAATCATGTGGGACTAACATCCAACCTACAGCGATGACGAAAAGAAAATCGAATGAGTGGGAATGCACCTGGGATCGATATCCGACTCAAGAGCCGAAGGTGTATCTTACATTGAGGGAGGAATGCGGCTGGACTAATATCCAACCCTGGAAGTAAGCGAAAATGTCTCATCACGATAGTGAAGGAATGCTCGGACCAACATGCCAACCTAAGAAGCTGATCGAGGAGG
Organism: Papilionanthe hookeriana x Papilionanthe teres; assembly: GCA_022702705.1. NCBI lineage: Eukaryota > Viridiplantae > Streptophyta > Magnoliopsida > Asparagales > Orchidaceae > Papilionanthe > Papilionanthe hookeriana x Papilionanthe teres. The sequence goes on from CM040421.1 coordinate 30,434,781, forward strand.
AATGCGGCTGGGACGATATCCGACTCGAAAGTAGCGAAAATATCATCACGATAGGAAGGAATGCACCTGGAGCTAACATCCAGCCTGCGATGATGACGAAAGAAAATCGGGATGAGTAGGAATGCACCTGGACCGTATTATTCAACGCCGAAGGTGTATCTTTACGTTGGGGAGGAATCGTTACTTGGGACGATATCCAACCACAGAAGTAGCGAAAATATCACATTAGGAAGGAATGCGCTGGGAGTAACATCCAGCCTATAACAATGAGAAAATGATCGCATGAGGAATGCACTGGGATTGACTTCCGACTCATGGATCGATCGAGAAGATTTCTACTATGTCCAGGAGAGAGTGCTGCTGGGACTAATATCCAACCACTGAAATAGCGAAAATATCGCATTATGAAGAATGCCTCTAGGACCGACATCCAGCCTAGCATGATGACAAAATGATTAGTATGAGGGAATGCATTCTGGGATCGACTTCGGACTCATAAGTCGATCGGGAGAAGATTTCTACTATTCAGGAAAGAATACGGCAGACTAATATCCAACCCTTGGAAATAACGAAAATATCACATTGGAAGGAATGCGCTCAGAACTAACATCCAACCTAATGATGATCAAAATGATCGAGTATGAGGGAATGCACTTGACCTGACCGACTCATAAGGCGATCGAGGAGAAGAAAATATTCGTATTGTAAGAAGTTTATGGATAGAAAGTGAAAAATTGTGGAAGATAGGAATGTAAATGCGAGAGATTTACGAAGGTCTGTGAGTGCGGAGACTCAATGCTTCTATGGAAGAAGACTTTATGCCGAGGAGATGACACTAGCGATGGGTCGAGGAGGCTCAACCTAACTGAGTCGAAATTGGAACGTGGTTCGGATTCGAAATGTTTTGATTTGATTTGTATTGTGTTTCGATCTTGTGTCGTGGAATTTGAAGGAGTCGGAATCCCTGCACCGACCCTGAAATTTGATTTTGAAGGATTCAAAAGCCTTAACATCCATTGAAGGGGGTCTCATACCGAGAGAAAGATTTGAATTTATGAATTTGTGAGAAATTTGTGTAAATCTTATGAAACTTATGGAAATTAGAAGAGTTGTGTAAAAAAGTCAACCGAAAGAAATCAGATTGAGAAGGAATGCGAAGAAACTCACATCCAACTCAATGGCTGATTGAAGAAATGTCCGTGTGAAAAGAGATGCAGTTCCAATAGAACCAGCCAAATCTCATGCATACCAGACAAAAAGGCATAGAAGAGCGCGGTTCTATGTAGATAGAGCGACTGGCCTCTTCGTACGTGAAAATAGGACCAGAGTTCTTGTGGAAGGAAACTTCGGCCGAGAGAATCGACGTAGGGATGGGTCGAGGAAACTCAACATATCCAGAGTCGAAATTGAAGTTTGAAAATTTGATATCGATTTTGAATTTCTTGGCTAGTTTTGATTTGATGTCGGGTTTTTTTTGTTTTGTTATGGTGGGATGTGATTTTCATTGAAGTTTTGTGAGTTTTTTTTTTTTTTTTTTTTTTGCACTGCTGTTAGGATTTGGACTCGGCTTACGTACAAGTATGTCATTAGGTGCTTCTAAAAGATGCATGTCTTTGAAACCCCATGTTGCACAAAGCTATTCGAGGTACCATCCATTGTCATGGACACGTATCTAAAAGTAACTCATTCTTTAACGTATCTATCGGAATCGTATTCTTTCATGCACATAAAGATGTCGTTATTTATAAGGACATCACATTTCAAAGGTTGTAGACTTTGTAGATCCGTTGCTGGCGATCATCGTTTCCTTATCACCGCTTTGTAGAGATTAGTCGCATTGATTTGAGAGATTGTTTTAATGTCGCTTTAAATCGAGGATGGAGTTGTATCATCTGACGATTGAGAGATATTCTTTCGGGATCGAATTTCATTAATCGCTAACAACATGGTCCTTTCTTTAGTTCTTTCTGTGCCTCAAGCAGATTTCAAAATTCGGTTCATGTGATTTAAATATTTTTCATCTCCCGAGGATATTTCGAGACTAATTAATAGTCGACCAAACGACATGAGCGTCGACTTAACGATTTTCGGAGTATAATATCGGAGAATTTTCTTAAGAGACCTTCAAGTTTTATTAATTCGGGGAGATTCAAACACCAATTTTTGATTGCTCACCTCGAGCTTCTTCCTAGGAGTCCTTTTTCTTTTTTTCTTTTTTTTTTTTTTTTTTGTTGTGAGCACGTGTTAATGATTTTGAACGTTCGAATCGAGACACCAATTTTTTATTTCTGTATCAACCTCAAGCTTCTTCCAGGAGTCTTTTTTTTTTTTTTTTTCCCTGTTTTTTGAGAATTACTTATATCCGGTAGAAGCGATTTTAAAGATTTTGAATGTACGAACTCCTCGATTAACAATTCTCGAATATCTCTTAAGATAAATCCGGGATATTATAAGCTATTCGAAAGTCGAGGCCTACGGCATATGACAGAATTAAAAGTCTCGTGATATCCGCCGACAATTACTCGTATTATGATCACACCGACTTTTTTGAATTTTACTTGGGGCCCGTCCGAAATTTTAAAGTGAAGGACCCAAGTCATTAGTGCATTAATTTTATTTTCCTCGAAATCATAATTTCATCACAGCGCCGAAATTTTTTATCTTTGATTACCCCTTTCTCAGTTGTCTTCCTGCTGTGCTTTGAACATTTTGTTAACCATGCTTTCCAAACATTGAACAGTTTTGCAAAAAACAACAAGTTTTTTATTAATTTTATTGCGGTGGGAGGGAAGGGACAGACAAACATTGATACCATTAATATTCATTTCAAAAACAAAAGTAGTACTGATAATGAATCGAGAGATGCTTCATCCTTCGTCAACTGATCGGAGTCAATCGAAACATCTGGTATCGACCGAAATCATATCGATGGAACCTTTCTGCGTTCTTTCAAATATTCTTCCGGGATCGTTATGCTCCGATTCTTGACGTTCTCACTCAAGCCAATCTTTAAAAGTGAAACAATCTTTTATGGTGTGTCCGATCAGCCCGTGATATGAAGCGATATCTTGGATGATCTTTTTCATCAACTTCGTTTGGTTTCTTCGGTTCGGGAGCTTGAAGTCGGGTTTCTTTATCGGACTGCGAACATTTGTTTCTCTCGCTTCATCCTCGAAAGGATATATTTTGTTCAAACGATTCTTTATGTTCGAGGTCTCCCATCTCGTTGGATAAGACTTCGTCGAAACGATCATCGACCGTTCTGCCGAGGACGTTAGTAGATCTGTTGGAGACCGTTCGGACCTGTATATCTGCCGTCGCTCGCCCTTACCAACCACTGCTATCGTCCCGAATTTCTTCTCGGATATCTTCGATGGTTCTAACTTCCTAGCTTTCTCGAGAAAACTAAGTTGCTTAGCTTCTTTTGGAGATTTCCGACCTTTTTAAGCGACTTCTCGAATGTCTTGATGGTGAATCCCTTGAGTAAGAAACCTCACTTGGACCATGGATGCTCTTTAGAGTATTTCAACCGTATGTCGCTTCTTGGAGTTGTGAACTACGTTTCATGCTTCAGATTTCTCCATCGCGGAATATAGTCCATCGATGTTTCGGGTGGCTTCCGTCGTTCCACCACGAGATCACCGACGGTGATATGGTGTTTAGCTCCGATGAACCGCTTAACAAAGAGGTCTTCCAGTTCTGCAAACGTTTTCCCGAGTCATCGGATAGTTCGGCGTACCCGTCAAAGCGATTCTCGAAAGATCGCTCACAAGCCGACGACACAACAATGCATCACTACTCCCCGCGTTGGCAAAGAACTTGCTTGGAAGTGTGCAACATGCTCTGTCGGGGTTTCCGTCTCATCAAATGCGCTTGAACAGCGGTGGTACGAAGCCTCTGGGTATTACACATGATCAAATTCTCGGGGTAAGGTCCACCCTTAAAACCAATGCTCCTCTTTTAGGATCGAGTTAAGAGCTTCTCTCACTCGTCGCTTCAACTATTTGCCTGATATCCTTTTCCGTATTGTGTTATGGGTCGACTCTTTGTTTTCATTTGTAACATGAATGATTTACGGTAGCCCGCCTCTAAAAGCGACTGCACTGGTGACCAGGGGTCTGTTTTGTAGTTCGGTCATGACAACCCTCATTTCCTCCATTTCCTTTTCCATTTGCACCGATTTGTTCATCTCTTTCGTTGAATGACACATCGCCACTCATCGACAGTGTTCTCCTCGGCGGGTGATGGAGCATCGCGCAGGTGATAACGAGGCTCGTGCTCAACAATCGAGGATTTCGCGAAATCTTCCATCACATAATCCGACGGATCGTAGAGGTTCATCGCCTATATCTTTTCTTTGTTCTTCGAGACAATCGTGCAATGTCGGCTAGAAGCCTTTCCAACTTAGCCTCAATCGAGTTTCCTTTGATAACTTTAAGGTCATTTGGAAGTGTTTTATCAACATCATATTTTTCGTCGAGTACTGGTGTAGTCATGTGGAAGTCAAGTGGAACAATTGGCTCGATCGAAATCGTATTGATGGAACCTTTTTGCAGTTCTCTCAAATATTCTTTCGGGATAGTTATCCTCCCATTCTTAAGCATTCTTTTCAAGCCATTCTTTGAAGCTCGATACGCTTTCATAGTGTGTCAAAGCGATCCGTGGTAGGCAACGATAGTTAGGATGGTCTTTTTGTCGAAACTTCATCCGGCTTCTTTGCTCTCTTAACCCGAATTTAGGATTCTCGATTAAATCCTCGGAACATCTTTGCTCATGACTTCTTCTTTGAAAGAATATACTTTGTTCAACTCGCTTAGCTACAAGTGAACCCCGTCTTTCATCCATCCGATTCGGCCTCTGCTGGAATGACTTTTGATCGTATTGCCGAGAAGGTTGAAATCCCGCTATGATCGCTCGTCTTTGTCAATTCTGTCATCGTCTCGCAGTTGCTCTTGGAACGTTGTCATCGATCTTGGACCAATATGGAGAGATGGTGGCGTAACGTAGTGGCAACCTTATAGACTCCATCCTCTCCCAGTAGGTAGCGCAACCGCGTGAAACCTACTCCCCCGAGTAGAGGTGAGGCCTCGCGTAATCCTGCCTCATCCAGTCGGAGGACGATGTCGCAGTAGCGACTCCGTGGCTTTCACCTTCTCGGCCTTCGGAATCTTCCCGTTGTGCCTCTTTTCCCAGTGTCTTGGTCGGTCGCACGTACTTCGAATTGGACCCAATCTCAAATACGGAAGACGGTGAGGCAAAAGCATTGATCGACACTGCTTCGTAGAATCTCCTTCCTTCGTTTAGCTGGAGCAACTAGTGCGATGGCGGTGAATCCGTGGTAGAAGGAAAATCGATCCCGTGAGCGATCCCAACATTTATAATGGCAGACTTTACAAGAATGGTAGGGTTCTTTTCCATCAACACCCTCTTTGGAGCGGGAATTCCTTAGCAGATTTCGAGTTGAATTCCACAACAGGCTCGACGGACTTATCCGTTTCGATTCCTTCTGCTGACGGCGACATCCCCAAACTCGGCTTCAATATCTTCGAATCATTGTCCAAACTTTATGACCGTCAAGTCAGTGCTCCACTACTTGTAACAACAAACTCAATTCCGTGCATGAAAGAAAAGATCAACTTTAGCGAAGACATTGTTCCCGTCATTCGAAGAATTTCGAAAAGTCGATTGGATGTCCACATGTTTTTTTATTTCAATGGAGTAGCTCAAGTAAACACACTCGTCTTATAAACCTGTAGCCTGTGAATTTATTCATGTGAATTTTATCTCGAATTTTTGTGTTTTGGTTGGAGTTTAAATTGAGGATTGTGAGAGAGAATTTCAATTTAACTTGTTCGCGACAAGTCGAACTCAAGGAGGAATGAAATGTAGGACCTGGTCCGAGATCGGAAGCGAGTTTAACATCGCATCGAACACGTTTCGATAAACCGCTCTTAACCTACCACACCTATTGGGGGTCCACCCCACTAAACCCTAAGGATTCCTGAACCACTTTGTTTAATAGTGATTAAACAGATGGCTCCAGAATCCAAAAAGAGTTGACTATACTGGCTCGGCGAAGAAATGAGCACAAGATGTCAACGTAAGAACAACAATCGGCCACGAGGACATGCGGCTCACCGTCGATGTATGAAGATAAAACCTCCGATCGAAATGGAGAGAGAACTAGTCTCACGTGGAGTCGCAGAATTTGTCGACGCATTTTTCTTCGATTTTCGAAAGAAGTATAAAAATCCGATGATTTAGTTTAATATAAAAAGCGTATATGATTTTGAAAGTAGTTTTGAAAATAGTGTATTTTAAGTTTGAAAAACGAGACCGCCTGGATCTCGTTTGTCCAGGTAATTTGCATAATCGTGTCTCGGTGTCACAAATGATACACCTTCTAAAAAAAACGATATGATCTTTGCGACAGTAGACCCAATCATACTGAATCCAAAGGATCGTGAACCTTTATGTGTGACCGACAAGCTTCCCTACACAATAGAAAAGCTAGGTAGGATTTATTTTACCTGCGGTTCAGAGTTCACTATGAAATGAGCCCTATAGTTAATTACATCTCGAAATGACGTGTCACTCGAGAAACTTCTCGATAAAGATCGGTGGTTCGTCTTCGAAGATCAGGGTTTAGGTTTTCACGGTAGGACGTGGAAAAGCAAGTGGGAGTGGCTCAAATGGGAACAGTTATTTTCAGGAGTCCAAAAGAAAGAAAAGGTAGGAGATGTTACAGATCTGAGGCGAACCCCAGTGACTTCCCAACTATCCTATGGTATGGCTGCGTTTTCGAAACGATGTTAATTAAATGTTTAATCCTGCCAATTTTATTATTTATGACTTACATTTGCATAATACCCGATTATGCAAATAGCCCGCAGAGATAGGAGGGTTTATGTCGTACCGTACGACAACCTCGGAACCTAAAGCGAGTTAGGACTTACGCTGCGCAACACGGTTGCACAGAAGCCTAAAGGGTGAGTGAAGGTTTACGCCGCGCTGGACGAGCTACCTCGAAGTCCTATATGTTGTCATTTAAACTAGGAAGAGTTTTGCTGAAGAAGATCCTCTTGCTTCTCGATCCAAGCTCCACAGCATGTTGTTGTAGAATGTCGACCACCTTCGCTTGTGGTTTGTTCCATGCTCCTTGCTGAAGTAACAGTCCTAAGGTCTAAGGTTCAAAAAGGTTTTGCCAAATGTGTTTCAATGTTTCAGGTTTTGTTGTTGTTTTCAGTTTTGCATGACAGAGTAAAGTAAATTGCTTAGCGAATAAAAGTCTTTGGAAAGTAAAGTCGCGAGTAAAGTAGACAAACAAGAATATCGGACGGATAAGTAGTAGAGATTAGAAAACTAACACAGACAGCAAGCCATAAGCTCTTACGGTCAATACCTCTCACAATTTTGAGAGGCGGAGAAGACTCAAGAGGGGAAGAGGTGGTCGAACCTTAGGATTTTTTTTTTCTTTCTTTTTTTTTTGAAGAGGAGTCGATCCCAGCAGCAGCAGAAAAGTCGCACGAGAGGAGGGTGGAGGGGATCGAATCTGCTGAGAGAGGAAGAGGGAGCTGGGGAAGTCCGCCCGTCTCTCCCTCGCCCGTCTCTTCCTCGCTCGCCTCCTTCCCTGCGCACGACTCTCACGCTCGATCCCGCGTCTGAATCCGGCAACTGCTCGACACCTCCGCTCGCCTATTCTGCTCGACGAGCCGCTCCCCCAGCTCCCTCTTCCTCTCTCAGCAGATTCGATCCCCTCCACCCTCCTCTCGTGCGACTTTTCTGCTGCTGCTGTCACGGATCGACTCCTCCTCAAAAAAAAAAAAGAAAGCAAAAAAAAATTTCTCCCTCTTTTTGCAATGACTTTTTGATTTTGGGTTCAGGATTTCTCATAAGCGCAAACTCCAATAGTTAATTACCCCTCTCGATAATGAAAGAGCACTTTCGATTAAGACTAGTCATTTAGAATTTAATATTTAGTCATTTGTGTGATAGAAAAGTACCACTTAGACTGAAAGGAAAATTTTATAAGACGATGGTGAGACCTGCAATGCTCTATGGCACTGAATGTTGGCCTTTAAAAAAGAAACAATACTGAGTTAAGTGTTGTCGAGATGAGAATGATTAGGTGGATGAGTGGCTTTACACTTAAAGACAAAATGCGAAATGATTATATCCGTGATAGGTTTGGTGTAGCTCCTGTGGCGGAATAAATTAGAGAGAGTCGTCTTAAATGGTTTGGTCACATTCAACGTCGACCATCTAACCACCCGATTAGGAGAGTAGATGTTTTAAAGTAAACTTATATTAAGAGGCAGAGGTAGACCGAGGAAAACTTGGGGCTAATTGTATAAAAACTGATCTTCATATATTAGAACTAACTGAGAATATGACTCTAAATAGTACACAATGGAGAAAAAAGATTTATGTAGCCGACCCCACGTAGTGGGATTAAGGCTTTGTTGTTGTTGTTGTTGTTGTGGTCATCATTGGGGAAAGTTTATCTTTAACTCTATCTACTCTGTCTCGCTCACAGAGGATCAGATTTTGTAATTAAAATAATTGAATTTTAATTATACTTTAAAGCATAATTAAAATAAGACCCTCCTATTGAAATCTTCTATCAACTCAGTCATCATCGGGTAATTGAACATTTAAAATATTTCTATTTGAAGGGACATTTAGTTTTGTTAGTATAGACTTTTGGGGTATGAGTCATGTCGACTCTTGTACTTACAAGGAGAAGAATAAAACTAGGTGATTTGAACTTATCAATTCTTATTTTTTTTTATTTAGACATTTATTTCAAAATTACTAAATTAGTCAACTCTAGTCCTTGCGAGGAGTATCGACTAGTTAGGCAGGGCGGCTCAATTAGCCCACGCAGCATTCTCTAACCTAGTATTTGAGCATTCAATACATTGGTTGGAGTACATGATGGCGTTTATATTTCATATATTTGAATAACTTAAAAGAATTTAGAGAATTTGAAAGCTTGTGAAACCTTAAAACTATAATATGACTTGTAAATTAGGTCGAGAGATTTTGAAATCATATATTGAATTCTTATCTATATGATCTCCTAAGGCATAGACAATTTAAGATAGTATAGCTAGGTCTCGAAGCATTTTCATATATTCCAAATCATTGCATTTGACTTAGGAATAAGCTTATCTAGGCTTTAAAGACTAGTCATTTTGAAACTATAAGCTTTTATTTTAAAACAATCACATGCAATGTTACATCTTCGAACTTTAACAGAGACCGTCTTTCGCTAGCAGTTGTAGCATGAATCTCGAAATATTTTCATCCCTAAAAGCCTAGGTCCATAAACCTAATTTAAATTAATTTTTTCAAACTCTAGAAGCCTAAATCTAAAGAGCTTGCTTTTAAAATATTTTTATCTTATGAGCTTAAATTTTTAAAAGTCGAGAGGTTTGTTTTAAAAGCCCATAACTTTTAAATTTTTAAAACCTAAAGAGCCAAAATATTAAAAGCCTAGGTCCCCGATATATTAAACCAAAAGAGCCTAAAATTTAAAAGCTTGAGTTTCAAAATCATTTTAAAATTTAAATGAGTAAAACTTTATTTTATTTTATAAGTTCAAAATTCAAAAACTTTGAAATTGATTATAAGTCTAAATCACCGAAAATTCTACATACCTCTCGACGTCAACACCTGTTCGGGGGCACGAGAGATTGTTGGTCTTCCCAACTATCTCAAACGACTCTTTGGTCAGTGTTCTAAGACACTGCGGGCGGGAAGCAAAACTGAACATTTAACTCGCAATATCAAAATATGCAATGGGTCTTCAATATAACTGCAAAAAATGTTAAACCGAAAATAAGCATTCCTCGGACGATACTTTACTTTTCTCAAACGATACTTAATTACCACAAACGAGTAATCCTTTTTTTTCACGAACAGGTACTTCAAAACCTAAATTTTAAAAAAGTTCTCCAAACAAGTTTGTGATTTCCCTGAGCGGTAATTAATTCTCATGAACAAGTACTTATGCTCTCCTCAAATGGAAATGTTTGAAAGTTTCTATATTACCCTAAAGCTATACCTTTCCGAGCTTCGATGTCGTTGAAGGTGACGACAACAATAACAACAACAACAACAAAGCCTTAATCCCACTAAGTGGGTCGGCTACATGAATCCTTTTTCTCCATTGCGTCCTATTTAGTGTCAAATTTTCGTTTAATTCTAATAAATTAAGATCATTTTTTATGCAATAAGCCCAAGTTTTCCTAGGTCTCGCCTCTGCCTTTCTTAACATAAGTTGTATTTAAAACATCTACTCTCCTAATCGGATCATCAGTGTGGTCGACGTCTAATGTGACCAAACCATCTAAGGCGACTCTCTCTAATTTTATCCGTCACCGGTGCAACTCCAACCCTTTTACGGATATATTCATTTCGCATTTTGTCTCTAAGTGTAAAGCCACTCATCCACCAAATCATTCTCATCTCGTGCAACACTTAACTTAACATTATGCTTCTCTTTTAAAGGCCAACATTCAAGACCATAGAGCATCGAAGGTCTCACCACCATCTTATAAAATTTTCCTTTCATTCTAAGCGGTACTTTTCTATCACACAATAAGGCCGACGCATTCCTCCACTTCAACCAACCAACCCGAATTCTACTATTAACATCCCCATCTATATCACCATCGCTTTGAACAATGGACCCGAGATATCTAAATCGTTCACACCTTTTAATAATTTGATCACCCAAAGTTACACCGTCGTCACTAGACCTACTATTACTAAAATTACATTCCATGTATTCGGCTTTAGTTCTACTCAAACGAAGACCTTTAGACTCCAATGTAGACCTCCATAATTCAAGTTTTTCCCGGACTTTTTCTCTTGTCTTATCCACAAGGAGGATATCATCGCAAAAAGCATACACCAAGGTACATCCTCTTGTAAATGCCCAAGAAGACCATCCATAAATAAAGCAAAAAGATATGGGCTTAAAGCCGATCCTCGATGTAAACCAACGTAAATAGTAAAATACTTGGTTAATCCTCCTTCGGCTCGAACACATGTAACAGCCTACAGCATACATATCTTTAATGACTTGAATATAAATCATATCAACACATTTCTTCTCAAGGACTCTCCAAAGAACATCTCTAGGAACCTTATCGTAAGCTTTTTTCTAAATCAATAAAAATCAAATGTAGATCCTTCTTATTATCTCTGTACTTCTCCATCAAACCTCTCAATAAATATATAGCTTCCATGGTAGACTCGCCCGCATAAATCCAAATTGATTATGAGAAATCTTCGTAATACGTCTTAACCTATGTTCAATTACCCTCTCCCATAATTTTAAAGTATGACACATCAATTTAATTCCTCTATAATTTGCACACTCTTGTGCATCTCCTTTATTCTTAAAAATGAGGACCAAAATGCTTCTTTCTCCACTTCTCGGCATCCTTTTAGTTTTTAAAATAATATTAAAAAGTTTAATAAGACAGAAACCCCCAAATCACCTAAACATTTCCACACTTCAATCGGGATATCATCGAGTCCTACGTACTTTCCCCTTGGTTTTCTTTAAAGCCTCATCAACTTCTTTTTTACTAATGCGACGGTAAAAACGAAAAGCTTTTATTATTATTAACAATATTAAGATCACTAAGGTCAATCGTACTTTCAAGATCATCATTAAAAAGTTTATCAAAATAACTCACCCACCTATGTTGAATATCTTTTTCTAAGAAATGACTTTTCGATTTTCATTTTTAATACATTTTACTTGAGTTAAATCTTTACATTTCTTTTCTCTTTGTTTATGCAGTTTATACATATATTTTTCACCTTCCTTAAGTATCTCAACATGTTATAAAGATCACTAAAAGCGAATTTTAGCGTCATGTATTATTCTTTACACTTCCTTCGGCCGTTTTATATTTTTCTCGACTCTCTACGCTTTTACATTTAAACCAATTTTTATAAGACAACTTCTTATATTTTATCTTTTTCGTACATTATTATTCCACCATCAACTATTTTTATTTATGAAACTTTTCTTTTGATTCTCCAAGACATCTTTTAGCACTTGTTTAATAGTATTAGTTAATTTTTCCCACATAACATTCGCGTCTTCATGAACATCCCAAATATTTAAATCTTGAATTTTAATAGTTGAAGGTGACGACAACGAGACGACAAAAAAATACAACATATGCTTGTTAAAGTATGAACAGTAAAAATAAAATAAAGTTTGAGGGATAGCTCAGGTTTAATAAGCAGAGACTTCGGGTCGAGTCACACGTTCTTATGCAGCAGAGTGGGATCAATCGCGAAGGAAAGCATGCACACAAGGAGTGGCTCAGGAATTAGGGCAGAGGAGGGAGAGGGTTCAAGAGGAACAACATTGGCTGGGGGGTTGGGGGTTGGGGGTTGGGGGCTGGGGCAGAAAAGATTGCGTGATTAGGAAGATTAAGGCCAATGGTGCGAATCACTTGTGGCTTCATTGTGGAGAAGATGGAAGAGAAAGCAGTGATGGGATCAAAAATGGGAATTTTAAATCTATGTATGCTGAAATCCCAAAGTTTCTTTCCCGAATATCTAATTGCGACTATACCATGAAGGTTTCGGATACAGGGAACACATAAGGAAGCGAGTGTGGTGGAGGAAGAAAGGAAATTGCAGAAAGCTTGCGGTTTCGATTGCTACAAGGAAGCAAAAGACAATGGAGACGATCGCTCGATTTTGTAGCGAAATGGGGAAGTGTAATCCACAGCAAAAGAAAAACGAAAAAGGAGGTGGTTTGTAGCTTTGTGAATAGAGGGATTTGGTCTCGTACACACAGAGAAAAAGAACGACTATGAAGGTGAAAGATTGACATGAATAACAAGCAATGGTGTGTAAACAGTGAAGAAGAAGCGCCGAGAAAATAGGTAAAAGATTTTCTCGTTCTGTTGTATGACTTTCGAACAAGAGAGTAAACGAATAGTTGATCGCGAGAGAGGGCATTGTGCGTGACCAAAAAATGAGTGACAGAAAGACGAAGGGTTTTAAACAGGGAAGTTGTGGCACAGAAAACTAACACGAAAGCGGAGGGTTACCAAGCCAATAGTGTGGCTTTTACTTTAGATAGATATTTGAGGATTTACTATTAATTAAGTTTAATTAAACCAACTAATAAACAGTAATTAATTTTAATTACTTAACTAACAACATTAATAATTATTAAAAATTTTATTAAACGTCAACAATTCTTTCTCCACCACTTAGTTTATTTTTTACTGTTCTTCCATCATTCAAACTAAGGGAGGGGAACTCTAAATAAAGGAAGAGCTTAACTAGCTTATGAATGTAAAAGGAGTTATTCTAGTACTTTTTAGAGTGAAAACAATAACGGACTATCTAACTTCCTAAAATAGCTATATAGAAGATACGTCTACTTTCCCTTTAGGCTACATGTTGGAATATAGGAAGTCTCCATTGTAATAAAACTAACCATAAAATGCTAAGTAGACTGACCCAATCCCTACACGTAAACTCCCCATTCCCACATCTCTCCTAACTTTCTCATATTACCCCGATCTTAATGTGCCTTAACTTGCAATCAATGTGTGAATCTCATGCTATCTCATTACTACCTTAGCTCACTCGATTTAAGAAAGTCAAGGCAATGTCTTCATCCTTGTTATTCCCTCCACCCCCAAGTCTCTACAATCGAGCCCACCTCCCTTATATTATGGACCTACAACATAACCCATCTCAAAAAACAAAGCCATTCCTCATTTTCTTGCCATCAAGCATAAGACAATACCACGTCTATACAATACCACCTCCCTTATATTATGGACCTACAACAAAACCCATCCTCCAAAAACAAAGCCATTCCTCATTTTCTTGCCATCAAGCATAAGACAATACCTTAGCTCACTCGATTTAAGAAAGTTAAGACAATGTCTTCATTCCTTGTTATTCCCTCAACCCCCAAGTCCCTACAATCGAGCCCACCTCCCTTAAATTATGGAGCTACAACAAAATCAAACCTCCAAAAACAAAGCAATTCCTCATTTTCTTGCCATCAAGCATAAGACAACCCCACATCATTTTTCAATTGTAGTTCATCACTATTACATTGTAGCACATCATTCGTCATGCCAGGGTACCAAAAAACATTTTGAGCTCTTAATTTTTTTTGTATACGATAAACAGAACACAGTCCAATTCAAAGAATTTATTGTCAAAGCTTTGATCTAAAGCACAAAGCCGATCTTTAAATCTCAATGTTAAGATAACACTTCTTAGCTTTTATTACATAGTAAATTGTCTCTTCTATTGTTCATATTGCATGCTCTAATATTTTAATATTTAAGTTTTAATAAATAGGTGTTGTTTATTAAGTTTTGAGTTATCAAAACCATGAGTTGCAAATTTCTTGTAATAGGTCCTGTTTGGTTGCTTGGTGGACCAACATTGTAGATGAAGAATCTCAATTGTAGTCTTATATTCATTATTTAATTTTATTTCTATTTTATTTATAATATTATTAGATTTAGGTATTCTTTTCTTATATTGTTATTTCTTTTTTTATTATAATTAATTATTTATTTGTTTTTTTGTTTTACTAATGTTATAGACTCCATTAATAAAATAAAATATTATATAATTTTTGTTGCTTATTCTTACATATATTATTTATGACTACTTGAATATATTTTTTTCTATTTTGATACAAAACAAATTTACTATAGAAGTTCAGATCAATCCTTTCATCATTTCAAGCGTTACATGAAATTAAGCATAAATAACTATCAAAACTACATACATACAGCAGCACGAAGCATATCTTCCACTATATTCGTAGCCCAACGCCATTGACCAGCTCGTGCGTGCACACTGATTAATGAATTGTAGGTTTCAGCATCAGGTTTGCATCTATTACAAATAACAAACACAATGAGATGATGCCACAATACTAATAAATCAAGAAAATGTTGTTTAACAACAGAAAAGGTTAATGAGTAGGCTGGTGCATAAGAATGCTTCAAATCAGAATACAAGGAACGATGGAGAAAGCAAATATGTGGGCAACAACTTGACTGCCCTCATTGTGACTGTAGGCTACACATACAAATCAGGAAAACAAACCCAAGGGTAAAAATCCACATACATTCCTCTCCCAATGCCTCGCAGTACAGATGTTTTTTTTTTAAGGGAAAATTTACATAAATACCACACAATTCTAATGTATTTACATATCTAACACCCAAAATTTAATATTTACGCTTATAAGACATTGGTGTCATAAACCTACGCATGAAAAGGTGTACTCCACTTTTAAAAGATGGTGATTGTAGTATTTTTGATGTGATGCTAACAGTTTGAGTGGTATACATGTAAATATGAATGTTTAGATGTTAAATATGTATAAAAATTGGGTGGTATGTAGGTAAATCCCCCTTTAAAAAATTGTGTAAAAATTTTAGAAAAGATACTAGGTTTGAACCCTGCCAATTAAACTAAATTTCTTCCCCCTATTTTGTGCCTTCATTGCTTCAACCAACTCCCTGATTTTCTATTAGTTTATAGTTTTCTCATTCATCATGTATCTTTTCTGCTGATGATATTGTCGAGAAATCAAAGTCATGTTGTGCCCTTTTGTTTTTCAATATACCCATGTTTGACCGCACTTAACTTATATCACCAAGATTTATTTCATATTTGCATATGCAACCCATTTAAATTGCTCCTAAACTTCTCCATTTGATAGCAGATAACTTCATAGTTTGTATGATACTATGATCCAATCCCATGGCCATGCAAAGATTAAAAACCAAATAAGAATAGTTATTTCAGCCATAGAATATATTTGCTTTCTTCTGTCATAATAATTGTCATTTCGGCAAAGTGTTTCAACAAGGCCACTGTATGAAACAATAACTTTACAGAATTTGTGCTTGTTGTAATCCTCACCGAGTATCTTATGTGACTAAAGCTCCCCTCTTGTTCAGAAAAATTTGATGCAGCTATTTTTACGGTTCAACTTTGCACCTAATGAGTGAGACCAAGATGAAGAATTACTTAAAATCAAGCGATGATGCAAATTTGCACCCACAACCAATCTTTCAAAAATGGATGACCACCTACATTTTTCCCAAGAATAAAATGTGCTCTTCAAAGTAAATGAGGCGCAATTTTATGAGAATTTATACCCAATAAGTTAAGTCACTCACATAAGATTTGTTTTACTAAAATAGTTGAAAATTGAACCTCGCATGACTACACAAGGCTCTAGTACTGTATTTGTGGTTAGTCATCACCGTGTTCACTCATGTTGTAACCAGCCTAGCTTGGTCCCTCAATGGTCCATTCTTCTAAGAAAGACCATTAGATTGAGACACTTGAGCTCTTCCTCAACGACATCAGTATCCTGCTAAATATCAACATAGATTAAAAATCAATAGTTCAAATATAATGATATTTATATCCATAGAAATGATTAAGCATTTTAAAAAGTAATACTAAGGTTTGTTATATAAAAGCTAGGACATGTTATTTTAATAAATAGTTGTCATCTCATTTCAAACTGCATTATTTGAAAGAGTAAAAGTTACCTCCAAAAATATTTTAGCATTGAATGAATTTCTTGGGTTGGATGATGCTTTTCTCATCCTCTACGAGTCATAAAGAGTGATGTGAGACAGCTTACTCCCCTATTCCTAGGTAACTTTTATGTTCATCATCTCAACCTCCTATTACTCAAGCTATTGGCCACCCATTTTCCTTCCCTTCAAACCCCCTTCATAAATCTGTGATTTGGTTCTCAAAACAAAAGTCAACCAAATGAATAGAAATTCCTTGCCTTTATCATTCACTAGACAAATAACCAACTCTTATAACCACCGCCACCACCACGTTAAACGATATAATCACCAACATTATTATTACCACCACCATCAATCACTACTACCATTATAACAACAAACACAATCACTATAATCATTATTCATTAATCCAAACCTAACCATAACTCTTCCTATTGTCCCTCTGGCTCCTAGTTCCCCTATTCATAGATTCTTCCCAATCTCCAACCTTCCAAATTCATATATAATATTAAATCCACAATACCCTCCTCAAAATCATACATTTGAAAACAGAGAATGAATTTACAAATTCAATTTTGAATATTGAATGTAAAATTACTCTTTATAAACTTGATCGACCTGATGTTCAGATTTTTTAATTCAAATAATTAAATTTGGTTTCAACTATTTTAATTCAACATTTTGGTCATAACAACTGTAGCCAACTTATAATTTCCCCAACCTTCGTCAGTTGTTTAACCCTATCCTAAATAATAATTTTTGATCAAAACCTTTCCTCCGTGAAATTTGACCAAATAGCTAAAGCTAATGATGATGATCCTAACGAGTCCTCTCTTAGGTCAAGCCACCCACCACTACTTTTCTTGGATGCCATACATGTGGTTCTTCTTGTTGTGACATGTGATCCTTATTGTTGCTTACAACTACAGATCGCTGTCAACAGAGGGCGGCAACAAGCTACTATGGTAACTCTTGCTATTGTTGTGTGGATACACCAACTATTATCACCATTACATTGGAACCTCAAAACTAGCTATAAATTTTCTATATTTTTGTTGGTCTTGCCAATTACTCTAGTTGAAGACAATACCCCCTACTGTAAATTCTTTTACAATTGTCTATATCATTTACAGAAGTATTCATCAAGCTTCATCTAATAACTTTTTAGCATTTTTTGTTTTAGTGATCCAATTCAATAAAAAAAGGTCTATAAATTTATTTTCACCATCATATCATACACTCCGCCATAAAGAATGGGGTTGTCTTCGCCCATAAGCATAAGATAGTGGATTATCTTGCATTTGAAAAATAATAGAGAATATACTACGTTGGTGCCTAACCTAAGGTCAATTTTGTCTTTTATTAGCAATACAGTTGTGTTGCAAAACGAGCTAGCTAGGAAGAGGCCGAGTTGATCGTTGCGCTATGCACTCCCTTGCGATAGATTCATGATTAGAGCAAGCTGAGAAGGCCATGTTGGGAACACAGGGTACAAAGGCCCAAAACTTCCATCAATCTCCTGAAATCGGTAACATAGAAATTAGAGGACATGATTCGAACTACCTGGGAATCCATCGACTGCATTTCAAGATACTAAGCGTGGCGGCAAGGAAAGTGGATGCTTTGGTTATGTTTTTTGTATGATGAAGAATTTGCCCCAATGCACTGTTGCAATGATCGAAAATTGCAGGTTCTCATATCGGGTGACAATGAAGCATGGGAACTTCATCAAGTAGCAATTTTCTTTTATCCAGGTTGAGGACAAGCTGCTTCTTTAAGACAAGAGTATTGTTACGCTGATGCCTAGCCTAAAGACAATTTTATTTTTGTTAGCCTCAAGACAATTTAGACTTTTATTACTAAGTATTTTTTGTTATAATGGGGTTTAATAGTTTAGGGTTAGGGTAATAAATGAGATTGTTGTCTTGAGTGTTCGGGTTAAAGTTTGGGAAAGATTTTCTACCTCTCGATTTTTAGGATTTGGGGAGATCACCTATCTCTCTAATTATAGGTGCTTATCTTTATGTATCTATATTGTATTGCTTTGATTTGGTGTTCATGAAATAAAATATGTGGTTACCCTAATTTCTATAAAAAATTCTCTTGAATTGTATTAGATTAGTTCAACACTTAAATTATAAAGAAGAGGCAAGAGATAATGGCTTCTTTGTCTATAGTGTCAAATGAGAGAGTTCATTATATTTCCAAAAAGAGAAATGGTTTGGACAAGAATGTAGTTTTGGAGTTAAACAATATTATAAGAACTTGCATTGTCTATATCTATTTACATGGACTTTACATGTCATGATATTAATACATGCTCGTATTAAACTTGATTGAATAGACCTTCAATATCATGCCTATAGTGTTACAACTTTGTGTTTATAAAAAATTCTCTATTACCTCAAAAATATTGTATATCTTAGTGTTCGATGTGCTTATAAGAATCTAGCTTATGTGATTGAGCAGATCATTACTCCTGTGCTTATGAGTTGTACCGATCACACGTAAAGTTTTCTATAAGCCACAAAAAAAACATCATCTCCTATCTTAATCGTACTTCTATTGATTTCTTTTTTATTAGTTATCTATATGCTCTAGTGCATAACGTGTGAATTTGAATTGAAAGAGTTTACAAAAATAAGTCAGCACTTGAATTAGAGAGATTCATTTATTTGCTTTATAGCATTCATTGAATTAGTCATGGCTCCTTCGGAATAGTTTCTTAATTTAGAAAACTTAAAATTATTGATAAACTTCGCATACAAAGGAAAATAAATAGCATGATAAGGCTCCCTCGGCTAAATTCTATAGTATATATTTGCTCTGATGGTGTGGTTTGGCATACATGTTGAAAAATATTTGAGGTTCAGAACATTTTACGTATTAAGAAAAGATTTCAACATGATATATAACACATTTAATATTTATACCTCCATTCTTGCATCTCAAAAAAAAGACCGCGTGCTTGATCAATCCGGTTATGCCTGGCATGCATCCTTATCATCATGTTGTAAATGTTAGTCTGAGGACAATAGTTCTTTTGAGCTTTCATCCACTGAAAAACTTGAACAACACGTTCAAGGGAGCCATTATTGCTCATCTCCTACGTCAGAGACCAAAAAGATGAAAAAGTACAAATTTCTAAAAGTAAACTAAAAAACAAATAGATTGTTTTTTGAGGAAAAAAAGCAGAGACATGAACAGAATTTGTAAATTAGGTAAAGCAATATAACTTCAAAGAGATATATCTTTCCTACAAAAAAAAGAAGATTTACATACATTTCATTCAATTCCTCGAAATTTACATATCTAACATGTAAACCTTAATTTTTACATACATACCGCCTTATGTACGAATGAAAAAAAAGGTGTATTCAGTTGTTAAGAGTTAAAATGCTGGTACTTTTGATGTGATATGAAAGATTTGGGTGGTATAAATATAAAAAACAAAGTATAGATGTTAGATATATAAATACATATGAATTGGGTGGTATGCCCCAAAAATGAAAATAACAATGTCCTACAACAAATAAATCAAATAAGAAACATATCATGTTTAAACCAATAGCGATGAACTAAATCTCGTTAAAAAGATTGCCTATTACATAATTAAAAGCTCCCAACAAAGTGACTGCAACAGCCAAAAAACTATCATAGAAATCAAGTACACGTCTAGTTATCAAACTTCAGTTAACAACTATCCACAAAAGAGCATTAGCTCAAGTGATATGTTTGTTCATCAAATCCTTAGGTAGAGGTCACAAGTTTGAGTCCGGCTCTTGGCTTTATTTAACTAAATATTCACAGCTCCCAACATCTAAAATTGCATTGTGTCACCCTCCTTTGTGATCAGACTCATGCATGATATAACAGATTTTTTGTCATACTTTCAATTAATTAAATATTTGGCATAAATTTATATCCTTTAAAAAGCAAAAAAGAAAATAAGTTCTAAGAACATCTATAACTCCTTACATACAATGACGAAAAAGGAGGAAATTCCTTCCTTCGTCCAAATCTAAACTTACATAGCACGAAAAGCTAAAAGTACAATAATTTTATATAAAATCAAAGGTGTCAAATGCCATTTTATATAATGTTTACTCCAAGAGCTTGATTATTTTACTAAAAATGGGGATGTAAGCGAGTCAAGCTTGAACGAACGATGACCTTTTTTGACAGCCCAAGCTAAAACTTGTCATTGTAAGGGTTTTCTAAATTGGCAAAACATTTAATCATAATCACATGGATGAAACAACTTATGCTTCAACTTTGTGCAAAATTTTTTTCCATTGTGTGTGTGTGTGTGTGTGTGTGTGTGTGGACAATTATGGGAGGTGGCTTTGTTCTACTTCTGCTTCTTGTTAATGTCTCAATAAAACCCGCAGGCCACTTGCTGCCTTCTATAAGAGCACAAAAACACCCTAATGCTTTAATCGTAACCCTGAACATGTATGACGTGCTTTTATAGTAATTCAAGTAACGCATTACAGTGTCATGGTAAGTTTCACGTGAAAAAATCCACAGGGAAGATGGAATAAGGGCTTTGACAACATGAGCTTTTTAGTATAACTCACTCTTGTGAAAGAAAATATTTCTGGTAAGATTAAGAATCTATTCATTCTCTCCCAACCTGTACAAAAAATCAAGTTAGAATTATCACTAGCAGCAATGGCATGGCTGCAAATTTTTCTGCTTCCAGCACCGTGGCAGCAAAATTATGTATTTCATATATACCTATTATGTTCTAATACCATCAGAACAAGCAAAACCAAAACCTTCACACTAATGAGGATAGAACTTCGGGAAAATACCCTAATAAGCAGTGCAAAATTCTTCCTTGCGAAGCGGCCGACCCAGCAATTGAGGACGGCGTCGACATCGTCCCAGTGGTTGAGTCTGAGCAGGCGCTGGACCACCTCCGATACCTTCCAATCCTTCTGCAATCGACTACCGTAAACACGGAGACGATATCTCGCCGGTATCTGGTCCCGGCCAACGCCGGCCACCTCGACGAAAACGCGGCTCTCGCCCTTGTCGTAGTCGACGGAGCCCACCAGCCTTCTCTCGTCCCATGAACTCTTCTTACCAGCCTCGGAGGTCGGGCGCAGGGTTTCAAGGTTGGTCGAGGAGAGCCTTGAATGCGTGTGCTTCTCAGCCGGTAGGGGAGGAAGCGGAGGTTGAGGAAAGGGGCAGCTCATTGCGAGTGGAAGCGGGTAAGATAGCACTCCTGCTTTTGGTCGTGTGCTGCGAGCTTTAAAAGGGTGGGAAATTTAACTTTATCTGTCCAATTAAAATAATTTAACAAATATATTAATAATTTATTTTTTAGGGAAATATATAATTTTGTTTTGGGCAGCTCTAGCTTATTGAATAATCTGCTGATAAGCTGATTAAAATTAAGATGCTAATAAGCTAGTTGCGGTTGCTATTACAAATTTTTTATTTTTTTGGAAAAACAATATCGCAGTCAGAAAGCTCCCACCTCACCTAGGTAGGTGCGGTGTGAAAATGTTGTTTTCAACATTTTGAAAACGCATAAGCTGTTAAAACGCAGGTTGCCCAAACAGGTCAGGTGCGTTTCAAAACGTTACCGCACCAAATAAACTGTCCCAAACGGACTCTTACTTTATATTCAAATTAATGTATTGTATTTGTTGACTATTTTTAAGTTAAAATATGAAGTTGGTGTGAAGATGATTTGACTATTTTTAATCAATTAAATTTGAGGTTCAAAGATGATTGAATCAAATATTATTGGATCGTGATCTTAAGATAATATGGTCAAACTTCAAAAGTGGTTTGCTAATTATTTAATTCTGATTCATAGATGATTTGATGGTGGTTCGAAGATGATACAATGATAGTTCAAATACTATTTGATTATTATATGATTGTGATTCAAAGATGATTATATTGTAGTTTGAAGATATTGCGGTCATAGTCTGTAGATGATTGATTATTTTTTAATTATGGTTCAAAGCTTATTCAAGACATATGGGTTGATAATAATTAGATCATTATTTATATTTTGCTTCATCATAGTTAGAGTAGTAATTATCTATATGTCGATCATGGTTGTAGTGCAGGTTGATATAAGGAAGAGCTTGATATCATAACTATAGCACAACAGATTATTAAAAAAATTAATACAACAGTCATAATATGATATAGTATATTTCAAATCAAATATATCAAAAAGATGTATTGCATATACTCTACAATCTCTACTACAAATAATGTATAAGATAATCATTATGCGCAAAGGCTATTTAGTTTTCATATATAATATATAATTAAACATTAAAAATAAAATTGATTGTATTACTGGTCATATGGACCTCATATAGGATAGCCCTCATCTACTTTCAAAAAAGTTTAGAAGATGAAAATTCATGTCACTTTCCAAGTAACAGTGACTGCTCAAGCAATAAAAAAAAGATATATTTATGACTATAAATAGTGTATTATAAAACTAAAATAGTATGAAATAATAATTTCTAGTTAGAGATAATTACTCTTCAATAAATAAATAGTTAAAGGATATAATCATAACTGGTAAACATAATACTTTATAAGAAAACAAACTATATCCTTTTTAAGTATCAAAATATTTGATGCATTGTGTTAGTCAATATTTGCTATGAAATTACTTCCTTTATTTTCATTCTCTTTCTCATAATGTTGGGCATAGCCTTATAAATTTCATAATATTCAAACAGTCTTCGACAATTTATATGATTTGTTTATAAAATTTGGAGTTCAACTAAGAAGATAATTATTAAAGGCCCCGTGATTCAATGATGAGCATTATCATACCAATTTTACAATTTGCATAGGGTGGTCTTCATTTGCCAACAAGTCCCAATTGACATTTTTTTTAAGCATTTTCTTGTTTTTAGCATTATTATGAAAGGTAATTAAAATTGAAGTTAACATTTGAGTATGAGAATATGCATAGTCTATTATCAGGCTTATATAGTATCAAATAATATTAAGATTGTCTATGTTCAACATGAAAATAATTAGTATTCACATGTGCAAAAATGATCAAATATCACGGGCAAACAATAGTCTTAAGAATACTCGTCACTTCTATTAGAGATTAAATTCTCACCACAATTCAGGGACAAAACCAGGTTATGTCTCAGATGAGCAATACAAAATTTGAAATTTCTTTATGTGAAAAATAAAATTTAAAAAATTTTCTTCTATAATTTAGAAAATTTAGTAATTTTGTAGAGAGAGAGAGAGAGAGAGAGCACTTGCAATAATTGAAAAAACAACTACTCTAGGAGAATAGAGAAACATCAATTGAAACCTAAACCAAGTGGCAAACCAACAATTGAGAACACATAACAACCAAATCTATACATTAGATGGTAACTCACACACACTACAAACGTCAAGTTAGCAACAAGACTACAATATTCTAAAAATCTAAATATTAATTTACTCCCCTACACACTAAAAAGAAAACTAAAATAAAATTTACAACAAAAAAGGGGCAGCAGCGAAATAAATCACCTGCATCCACCATCACCATTGACCGGCAAGAATCACCTCAGCAGCAGCCCCCATTGCCTCAACCCCCCGCTTCCTGAGCAGAGCAAGAGCAAGCTCATCCTGATTCCAGTTCCTCAGCCCTCTGCTCAGCCTCTTCACCACCCCCAGATTCACCTCCATCACCCAACTCGCCGCACATTCCACCACCAACCCCAAAAACCCAGACACATAAGCCCTCCACAGAGACAAATCACACCCAAGCGAGATCTTCCCATCCAGCGCGCTCGCAAGGAACTCCATGTGAGCTTCTATAACCCTCGGCCTTCGCTTCGAAGGCGACGTCTTATCGATTCCCCATGCAAACATGCCGCAGAGCAGAGTGAAGTAGGCCAGAGCATAGCCTCCCAAACTGTAAACTAGACCTCCACTGTTTCCTTCCTCATCCAACTCATGAACAGAAAGGAACCATGATGGAAGCATCTCTTGGATGAGACCTTGTATCAGACCTGATCCTCCTGACAACCACACAAAAGTAGCACCAAGCGCAGCGGCTACTTTCACCTGCGCCATGGCGGCGGCTAACGATACTTGCCCGTATCGCAATCCATGCTTCGCCTTCTTCAGCTTCTCGATCTTCTCTTTGGACACAACAGTATCTGCAATCTGTTTCACTGATTGCATCATGATGGACAGGATGTCTTCGGTTAGAAGGACAATGTCTTTAAGGCAACGGTAGACTCGAAGGTATAGAATCCCGGGAGCGACGGGAGAAAGACCGCCGCAGAAATGGGAGCCAAATCCATGGCCGAGAAGGCTGCCTACACTGCCATTGCTTGACAGTTGATCGCCGGAGAGGCCTAGTGTGGCGGTGAAGCAGCTGCGAAGCAACTGGACGATGGCGTCGTTGTTGTGATGGAAGACAGTTCGAGATGCGGAGAAGATGAGGAAGTCGCTCCAGCGTTTGACTTTTTGAGTCCACAAGGCTGCGACGATGGGCATGCTTGGCCATGGACAGCTTGCGGCGAGGTTCTCTAGAGCTGGTCCGGCGAGGTTAAGGAACCGTTCAGATGCTTTATCAAGCTTGTATGTTATGGTGAGGCTCACAAAAGCTGCCAGAGGTAACGGAAGTGTTGCTTGGGGGATTCCTCCTGCCATATAAAAGCATGATTACTTGTGAATACCAAATAGTAGAAATGATCTACTTTGACTTCCAGATTTTTGTTTGAATGGAAGTCTTTCTCACTTCACTGTGCCAGAACTACAAAATCTGGCCTGCAAGTTCTAATTTTTATCCAGAATGCACATCACTCTCCAGATCTGAAAGAAACAGGTTGGCTGGAAGCACACCGAGAGAGAGATATGAGGCGCAAGGAAACTTAATCATTTCACCTTAAGCTGGCAGCATGATGCTGGGGCATTTACATACATACCATCAAATTCTTATGTTTCAACTTGAAAATTAGTGCTTTATTTGGGTTTTAGAAAAACTGAAGGAAAAAGAAATAAAATCGAAAAGAACTAACGTCACCAATTGATCTGAGGTTTTACACCTTGATTTTTCATTTCTTTCCACACAAATTCCCAGCATCCAAAAGCAACCTAAGCTCTGAAAGAAAGATCATTGGAAACCATGTGACTCTGATATAAGGAATCCAAGAACTCATGGAATTTTCATGAATTTGCCTTGTGTTTTTCTAATCAACCCTCATTTACGTTTGAATTAGTATGTCTCATGGGATTATATGAGATTCAAATACCATAAACTCAAATAAATTTGTTAAAAAAATGCAACAAATAGTAAATTAGCATCATGAACATACCAGCAGCAAGGCTAGGAACATCAACACCGGTAGTAGCAACAATTTTCCTGATAAGTTCTTCGACTGTCGATAGGTTTGCAGCAGGACTGGGCCAATCAGTACCATTCATGAAAGCAGGTTTCCATACTCCACGAGTTACTTCAGCAGAAAAATAGCTTACTATTGCCGCTAGTGATGCAGGCAGGAAATCGGCCAAGTCCTTTAGGCCTAAATTTGAGTAATAGGTTGATAAGCAATCATCAACTTTGTATATATTGAACATTATTCTAGTAATAATATTGAACCTAAAAGAAAGACCACATTTAGAACTGTATTAATTATGATGAATAATTTAGGATCAGAAATTTTAACTCCAAAAGATCAGAGGCTACACTGATTTTTTAACCAAGAGTTCTTAAAAAACAAAGTCAGCACAACAGCTACACGTTCAGCAGCACTGATGAATTTAAAAGCAAAGCATATTAAAGGGAAGTAGATTAGAAATTTAATGTATTCAAAGATTTCTTAAGTCCATAGAGAAAACTATCTACGGAGAAGGAAAAAAATCAAATTTATCATAAATCTGAAGACGTTAGCTTTAAAAAAATAAAAATAAAAATAAAAAATCTGATTTACCGGTCGCCAGTTCACGTGGGGAAAGTCTACCATGTGAGCAAGCACTCAAAGCAGCGTCAACAACAAAAGGAACAGCTTCCATGATGTCCCATGCAGGTAGCATTGGTTTAACATAGTAATCCTCACTCCCAGGACCAGAAGAATTGCTTATACTGCTTCCAGATGTTCCCGGGCCAACCGACTGGTTATTACCTTTATTCCTAAACATCATGTTTAAAAGACCATCTACATTTTGATGAACTGGAGTTCCATGAACCAGACCAGAAAGAGTTGATGCTAAACAAGCCTGATGTTGTCGGTACCAAACTTTCAACTTTGGGAAAGAATCAACATAAATAGGTTGCAGCAATGATGAACACGTTGTTGACAATCGATTGTTGCTGTCACGTTTCTTGGTTTGATTGCATGAAGAAAGTAGATTGTTGCGCAACAATAAAAGGTATTCTGGAGTTAGCTGTGATCCAACAGGAGCTCCATCACCCATAATGCAGTATTCTAGAGGAGGATGGTTGAACTTCCATAATCTCAATAGAAGAATAAATGCATTTGAGAAGACTGAATGAGCATTAATTTCTTCACCAGATGTCGTCCACGTAATGTTTGGAACACATGCACCAAAAACCTCACATATAGCCATTAATGCCCCTGCAAGCTCCGGAACCTGAAATGCAACAAAGGAGAGGAGGGAACTCTTACATCCAACTAATCACTTTTAACATGACATAAAATGCTTTGCCAAAATGGAAAGAGATGTTCCCTACCAGACCGTGAAAGGAGAAAATTTGAACACAGTCCACAGATGATATTCCTGTAAGAACAACATTCATCATAGGACCATGACTAATTAGATGACTCTCAGCTCCAGAATAATCAGCAGGGACAGGAGGAGAGAGCAGCTTTACAACAAAACGGACAGTGTGTTCCTAAGACATTGAAAATAAAGAAAGAGGTAACAATTATACCAGTGAAATACTACAGAAAAAAAATAGCCGCTAACAACATAAATTTTGATAAAAGAAACAGGACTTGTAACCCCAGAATTATGTATACATGAATGAAAGTTTCATCAACTACCTGGATACCCCATCCACGAATAAGAGATGCCGAACAAATAATGAAGGCTGCCGATACTTTGTCATCATTCGATCCATTAATTGCAACGTCAAAAATCTTCTCAAGCTCTGCTAAACTTCCAAAAATTATAAAAGCTGATTCAGTAGTTTCAATCAGGAAATTTTCTATGAACATTAAAACTTCACAGGAAAGAAGTTTGCTTGCCTCAAAAAATTCAAATTACAGTTCAAAGATGACAGAATATTACAGGATGAAATTATAACCTTTACAATAAAAAATTATTTGAACTTAAGCTTCAAGTATCAAAAGAAGAACTTGATTTAAGAATACCGACTTGTAAAATGAAATGTTGAAGGGAGTTAATATTAGCCAAAATAAATAAATAAAATTATATGATGCATGAAATAATGATGATATACATCGTTACGTTCCTATGAACTTTAATATTTAATAAGATATATTAAAGATCTATGGAATAGGAAACGGGTAGACACCAAGTTCTAACTACTTGTGAACATACACACCTTGAAGCAGGACTTCTGGCCAAAGAATTAACAAGTGAAGACGTTAGGGGAGCTCCTTTCATTAATGTGGACCACCCAGGAATCTGGCCAGGTAACGAATGAGAAATTGGTTTCATTTTTCCACTCACATAACCAGGCCAAAAGTAAGCTGATGTGTCCACTAACTTTCGTGAGATACAGGACTCAATAATCAAGTGCCATAGATTTCCAGCTGTAATTTGGTTCAAGATAAGAATGAAACATAACCAAATAATTCAATTATTACACTTAAAAACTTTCAAAGTTGCTCTAAAACAACTCACAGAAATTAATCGCATTGTCATTTATGTTGGCGCAGTCTAAATATCCACTTCCAGTTGGCAGGCCTGACATAAACATCATTGCTTTTGCAGCGGCCTGATTGGCAGCAGAGACAACTACTGGCGGAGGAGCCAACAGGCTGTCATAATCACCAAGAATCTGCAAACATGAGACTAAATCTTGACGACATTTTCCACCTGCTGCTTTGGCTTTCCATTGGTTAGTTTGTTCCACTTCATCAACTAATTCAGCTTCTTCTTCCTTGATAATATCAGCAATTGCTAGGGTTGTGATCGAAATCAAAATGCACAAACGGGCCTCAAGCCGAGGTACTGGGCCCTCATGAGGATCTCTTTCCTATTAAAACACAAAAAAAGTATCATTTTCCCCAGTCTCTCAGCTCATAATTATCAGATTCAGAAGAATATTGAAGCAAGAACAACTTACTCTTTGTACGAGTCGAAGAGAGGCAATCCATAGACCCAAGAAAGCATCATACCAGGTCGTCCCATTAACAGCTTTAATGGTCTTCACCAAACCTGTATTGAGCTATTTAGTTGGTCAACAGATTAGAAAGCGCATGCCTAAGTTGATAACAATCAGATTCAAGCTAATACAAACCAAGAGCTCAAATCATAGATCATATATCATGACAAACAGTTCTAGCAATGTTTCAGTAACGTACTTCTTCTTTCTGATAGGTCTTTTAAACCTTTCAGTAGAAATGTATCTTATAAATATATATTTACTTTCTGTAGAGGTGTATCCATATATCAGTGTTACACTTGGGGTGGATGGAGAAGAAAGTATGATCTATTATAATAAAAAAGGAAAGAAAAATAAATTAAGATGAGAAAATAGTGTAGATAGATAAGACAGGGTTCGTGAGAAGAAAAAAAAAACTACAGAGAAAAAAGGATTTAAGTAGACCCAAATTAGTGGGATAAAGGCTTGTCGTAGTAGTTATTGTATTATTATCTTGAAGTTGCCGGAGGGGAGTCTTGGGATAAATGAACAACCTAGTGACAACAACAACAACAACAACAAAGCCTTAATCCCACTAAGTGGGGTCGGCTACATGAATCATTTTTCTCCATTGCGTCCTATTTAGTGTCAAATTTTCGTTTAATTCTAATAAATTAAGATCATTTTTTATGCAATAAGCCCAAGTTTTCCTAGGTCTGCCTCTGCCTTTCTTAACATAAGTTGTATTTAAAACATCTACTCTCCTAATCGGATCATCGAAGTGGTCGACGTCTAATGTGACCAAACCATCTAAAGCGACTCTCTCTAATTTTATCCGTCACTGGTGCAACTCCAACCCTTTTACGGATATATTCATTTCGCATTTTGTCTCTAAGTGTAAAGCCACTCATCCACCTAATCATTCTCATCTCGGCAACACTTAACTTAACATTATGCTTCTCTTTTAAAGGCCAACATTCAAGCACCATAGAGCATTGAAAGTCTCACCACCATCTTATAAAATTTTCCTTTCGAGCCTAAGCGGTACTTTTCTATCACACAATAGGCCGGACGCATTCCTCCACTTCAACCAACCAACCTGAATTCTACTATTAACATCCCCATCTATATCACCATCGCTTTGAACAATGGACCCGAGATATCTAAATCGTTCACACCTTTTAATAATTTGATCACCCAAAGTTACTACTGTCGTCACTAGACCTACTATTACTAAAATTACATTTCATGTATTCAGTTTTAGTTCTACTCAAACGAAGACCTTTAGACTCCAATGTAGACCTCCATAATTCAAGTTTTTCCTGGACTTTTTCGCTTGTCTTATCCACAAGGAGGATATCATCGCAAAAAGCATACACCAAGGTACATCCTCTTGTAAATGCCCAAGTAAGACCATCCATAAATAAAGCAAAAGATATTGGCTTAAAGCCGATCCTTGATGTAAACCAACGAAATAGTAAAATACTTGGTCAATCCTCCTTCGGCTCGAACACATGTAACAGCTTCTAGCATACATATCTTTAATGACTTGAATATAAGTCATATCAACACCTTTCTTCTCGAGGACTCTCCAAAGAACATCTCTGGAACCTTATCGTAAGCTTTTTCTAAATCAATAAAAATCAAATGTAGATCCTCCTTATTATCTCTCGTACTTCTCCATCAAACCTCTCAATAAATATATAACTTCCATGGTAGACTCGCCCGGCATAAATCCAAATTGATTATGAGAAATCTTCGTAATACGTCTTAACCTATGTTCAATTACCCTCTCCCATAATTTTAAAGTATGACACATCAATTTAATTCCTCTATAATTTGCACACTCTTGTGCATCTCCTTTATTCTTAAAAATGGGGACCAAAATGCTCTTTCTCCACTCCTCAGGCATCCTGTAGTTTTTAAAATAATATTAAAAAGTTTAGTAAGCCAGGAAACCCCCAAATCACCTAAACATTTCCACACTTCAATTGAGATATCATCGTGCCCTACGTACTTTCCCCTTGGGTTTCTTTAAAGCCTCATCAACTTCTTTTTTACTAATGCGACGATAAAAATGAAAAGTTTTATTATTATTAACGATATTAAGATCACTAAGGTCAATCGTACTTTCAACATCATCATTAAAAAGTTTATCAAAATAACTCACCCACTTATGTTGAATATCTTTTTCTAAGAAAAGACTTTTCGATTTTCATCTTTAATACATTTTACTTGAGTTAAATCTTTACATTTCTTTCTCTTTGTTTCGCTAGTTTATACATATATTTTTCACCTTCCTTAGTATCTAACATGTTATAAAGATCACTAAAAGCTGAATTTTTAGCGTCACAGATTATTCTTTTACACTTCATGCGGCCGTTTTATATTTTTCCCAGCTCTCTACGCTTTTACATTTAAACCAATTTTTATAAGACAACTTCTTATATTTTATCTTTTCGTACATTATTATTCCACCACCAACTATTTTTATTTATGAAACTTTTCTTTCGATTCTCCAAGATCATCTTTAACCACTTGTTTAATAAGTATTAGTTAATTTTTTCCACATAACATTCGCGTCTTCACGAACATCCCAAATATTTAAATCTTGAATTTTACTCATAAAAATAATTTTATTTGTGTCTTTTAGGTGCCTCCATCTTATTCTACGATGTTGAATCCTAAGTATTCTTTATTTTACAACTCTTCATCTTAAAATCTGAAGCTAATAATCGATGTCGATACTTAATCGCTCACTTGGAATAACCTTACAATCCTTACAATCTCGACGATCTCTTCTTCATAAGAAAATAATCAATTTGTGTTTTATTAGATCCATTCTTATAAGTAATAAGATCGCTCATCTCTTTCTCGAATAAAGTATTAGTAATAATCATATCATACGCTAAAGTAAAATCTAAATGCGCTCTACCTTCTTCATTAATCGCTCCATAACCGTAGCCACTATGAATATTTCGAAATCTTCTACCACTCTACCGACATGTCCATTTAAATCTCCTCCAATAAAAATTTTTTCTTCGAGGGTATCAGTGTATTAAGTCTTCAGTATCATTCCGTAATTTATCTTTAGAACTTATATCTAAACCAAACTTGAGGAGCATAAGCACTTATAATATTAAAAATCTTAAGTATCAATAATAATCTTAAGTCTCTATAATTCTATCTCCAACTCTATTAATTTTGACAACATTATCTTTCAAACTCTTATCTATAATTACACCTACACCATTTCTAAGTACGACTCTTACTGAATACCATAGTTTAAAACCCAAGTTATCAATCTCCTTAGCTTTTTCTCCAACCCATTTAGTTCTCGAATACATAGGATATTTATCTTTCTATGGATCATAATATCAACCAATTCCATTAGTTTACCATTGAGAGTACCTATATTCCGGGATCCTATCCTAATACTAAGTATCATCGACTAACTTCTTTACCCGCATCCGTCCGTAATGTGGGAACCTCGCTACTTCGACACTACACCCTGGTGCCGTGTAGCGGCCGCTCGCATACTTTCCACCGTATTCGGCCATACAGCCGCGTCGCTTCAGTGGACGCCCTAGCACTTACGTAATGATCAAAAGGATTCATGTCATGATTTTTTTTTCGACAAGTTTTACGCTGGCTGTCAACTACCTAACGCAACCCTCCACTTTTCACATCCGGGCTTGGGACCGGCAACGGCAGTGTTAAAACAACCTAGTGAGAGAAAAAAAAATGATGGCGGTAAGTACCAACAGCTTATGCGGTGCTAAAAAGGGCAAGTTTAGGATTGGGTTATGGAAAACATGCAGAGGTGTTAGAGTAGAGGGCACAGATTATCCGAGCTTTTGATGAGTGAGCTAGAAGTTATGAAGCAGCTTTGAGCTATACATAATAATAGAGTGGAGAAGAGGGTGGTTGAAAACTTCTTAAAGTTCTGCTTAAGTTTCTGGAGGGGAGGCCAATGACAGGGAGGGTTAATGGTTACTGTGTGGGAAAGTGGCTGATAGCTTAGATAGGCTCTAAGTCAATCCATAGTAACTATTTCGTATGTTTGCAAGTATGTATGTATGCATAGATATGATTGTTTGATATGATTACCGTACACCACAAAAATAAGAAATCATTTATCTCACTTTCAACATCTTTGATTAGGGTATAAATTTGTAAGCTTGATGATTGATTAAATCATTATGAAACTAAGTTAATTTTACAATCATGCTACTTTTTTTTAAGATGAAAGGTCATGATTTGCTAATTCAATGTGCATGATTGAAAACTAGGTCAAAAGAAAATCGTATTGGAAGATGTCTTCCTTCATATAAAAACTAATCTATACAAACAGGCATGTGCACATTCATTTATATGAACACATAACTACTATTCTTCTATATGGAAGGGTAATTGGATATAGGTTACATTTGCTAATTTCTAAAAATTAAAATGCATGTTAAATTCCTAGTGTGCTTCTTTATTTGCAACACAAAATGAAGTTGAGCATAAAATTTCCTAAACTACTACAAAAATTTGGTATAAAATCATAGGTAGCATTTAAAGGGAATGAAGAAAAGAATGATGAGTCCTAAATCAGCGCAAAAAGTTGGGATAAGGCTAATGATGAGGATGAATGTGCTAGTGGGGTGCTCACACATCAAGAATGTAATATCATCACTCTTTTACGTGGTCTAAATATTGACATAAATGATGTCAATTCATTTTGTAAGCTTAAATCACATAAAACTTCATAAGCATGTATCATAAAATGTTTTGAATAATATTCATGCTTTTTTATTCCAAATTAAACTTGACAGCAGCGGCAGTTTTGGTTTAGGGCACAATAATGACCATTTCTTCAATTTCGATTTATCAATCGTGAGTTCAAAAAAAAAAGGATCAAGCTTGGTACCAAAACACTTTTGTTGTTATACACATAAATCAATTATCTGGATATTAAAGTTCCATCATCAGAAACCAATTCTGTAACCATTGTATGTGTGATTTTTCTATTACATATAGAATATATCAAACTGTTCCCATAGCCCACACTCCACAAGTATCACAATAAATGAAGAATAATGAATAGTTCATAAAGCTTAAACAAAATAGATGTTCATGATGATTATATAAAAGCAGCAATGCCCAATCAGGCTTATCCTGTTTAAATTGTGACTTCTTAGTTTTGTGTTGAGCTAAGCAAAAATTTAGTATTTCTGCTCAAATATTAACTTTTGAGCTCAATTCTCAGCATAAATAATCCAGTTTTTGCCATCAGCGCTAAAAATGTTGTAAAAGCAAATTTCCGGTATTTTTGTACTGATTGGAAGTTGAATAAGAAATCACTCATGATGATTAAACATAAACAATGCCAGGAGTGTCAAAATGGTCCCCTTATTTTTTGCAGGACGCCATTTCAATCCAAGAGATTATAAAAGTTAACGAGTTAGTCCTTAAATTTTTTAATACGGGTTGAAATAGTCTCTAATGAAGACTATTTTAGCCCCCATTAAAAGAGTCTGGGAACTAATTAACAATTTTTATAAACTCTAGTACTAAGACGATCATATGTAAATAGTAACGAGACAATTTTGACACTTTAATCAAGAAAAAAGTGACTTCAATCAAGAAAAAAGTGACTTTTCCTGCTGTGGGTTGATGCATGTGGGAAGAGAGAGAGAGTGAGAGAACAAAAGTCCACATTCCAAAATGTTCATACCACTAATAATTTCAATGGCATTGGTAGCTGCAACCGAACCATCTATGCAATCCTCAAGATAGAGATCTATGGGAATCCAAAGGGAAGAATGAGTTGCGCCATGACAGTGACCGCCTGAAGATACCATACACACAGGAACAGTAACTGCAGAAAGCCCCGCATGTTTTCCTGATTTGCATGATGTACCAAATCCGTCAAATAGCAACTGCAGCAGCTTCTCTCGTATTGCTAATGAATTCTGCAATGTTGATGAATTTGTGCAAAGCAAGTGTAATCGCTGACTAAAAGATCCCCAGTGGTTGGGCCTAAGAGTTAGCTCAGGAAATAGTAGAGAATCATACTTCATGTTCATGTACTCGAAGTTACAGGCATAAGTATAATAGATGACAAAATAAAAGAATAAACAACAGTATTGAAAG
The DNA here is from genome assembly GCA_022702705.1 of Papilionanthe hookeriana x Papilionanthe teres. NCBI lineage: Eukaryota > Viridiplantae > Streptophyta > Magnoliopsida > Asparagales > Orchidaceae > Papilionanthe > Papilionanthe hookeriana x Papilionanthe teres. Next base: position 30,469,821 of record CM040421.1, read on the forward strand.
ATACAAATAACAATTTAAAATCATTAACTAGCATTTCATTTAAAAACAAATACTTGGTGAAACATTTACCAGTATATATGTGATAAAAACTGCAGTAGAGTACAAATTTAGCTTGAAACTAATTTCAGGGACGAATAAGAAAGGGAGCATCCATAGTCTTGGAAAGTACCAATCAGCATACTAGATTTGGAAGATATTTATTTCCTTCCCTTATAATAGATTTCACAAATTGTGCTTCCTTCAATTAGATATTTCCTTTTTTTTCTTCCTCTTTGGTGGGACTCCTATTTTACTTTCTTTCATTATTATATATATGTTGTAAGGTGTAATGCATTTAGAAGACCAAGAAATAAAAATATTTTCCCAGATCAAAGCCGCCAACCTAATTAGTTCGAACGACTGCTTCGTCTCCCTCGTACACACGAGCAGCAACCATCGTTCGAATAACTGCTCCATCTCTCTCAGGCGCACAAGCCGCAACCACATCCTCATCCCTTCCAATTCAACAAATCAAAGAAATGTTCAAAGCTTCGTTCGAACATATCACAAAACAGATTCGGCTCCTGCGATCGATTTTCGCAAATCTTCTTAATGCTCTGTTCAAGAGCTCCATCTGATCGCTCTGTTTGATTTCCACGAAACCGTTCAAATGCTCTGCAGAAGGCTCCTACAATCGTTTCTTCCTTCTAAGCTTTCGACCTCAAGCGATCGTGATCTCTTTGGTTACCATAAGTCATCTTCTCTTCTTTCTTCTTGGATCCGAAAGGGGTCAATTGAAATAGAGGATTTTTTTCCCTTTGGTTCGCTAAAGCATCGAACAATTCAGCTTGACCTAGCCGTCGTCTCACGTGTCACCAGCCCAACCACCTCTCGTCAAGTGTCGAACACGTCGAAATAGAGAGTTGTGCACCTCACTCAAGTTCTTATTTGCTCGTCCAACGAGCAATCGAACTAAGGGTCCTCCTTTCTCTTTCACTCAAGCAACAAGTTTTCTCGATTTGGGCTTCACGGTCTTATCATGACCAAACATGACATGACCTCATAATCTTTTTCTCGGAAGTTACCTCGAGATCTGAGCCTACTTCTTCAATCCCTAGCGAACCTAATAATTCATCTCGTCTTATCACAAACCATAAACTGCAATGCCATAATGTTATTCAATGTTCACAATCCTTCCTTATGTAATCTCCGGTAGAGGGAAGGATGAACATCTCACAGGCAAAATCTCTACTCCATAAGTGACAAATTCCAAATATTGGGCCTAAAAAACTGAAGACCATATGATCATGTCATGGTTAATAAATTACATGACCACGAATGTTGGAGAAAACTTCCTTCTCTATAAGACATCTCAGGAGATATTGAAGATTGCATGTGAAACATACTCAAGCACTGAAAACCACTCAGTTATTTTAGATTGACTAGACTTAATAATATATAACAAGAATAATTGAGAATTACTCAAAATTTCAGCACCCTCATACGTTGTTGGTTGTAATTGGGACATGTATGAGGTTTATCATTGAAAATGTTCTGATTATTTTGTGTTGTATAGAAGGATCACTGAACAAAAAAAAAGACCATCAAATTCTTCATTGGCTTCAATAAAGACCTTGATAAAGTCAAGGGGAGAATTATGATAATTAAATTCATCCCTACCATTCAGGAGATCTTTGTAGAAAAGGGAGGAGAGCAGAAAAAAGTTGATGATGATAGACAATCACACCACATCATAATTTGAATGATCAGTCTTATATAGTGAAAATTTCTCTCAGAATAACAAGCCCAAGAAAGGATGGTCATGAACATAATGGCAGCGACAGACTCTTTCTCCAAATGGGCAGAGGCCATCCCCCTGAAGGAAGTTCAAGCAGAAAGAATTGAATCCTGTGGATGCTTTCTTGCATCTTAGCAATTCGGCCATTTGCTCTTGCAACCGCTGAAGTTGCTAGGGATCGGCCTGATGAGGGCGCACTGCTAGCCCGCCCCTCTTAGGAAGGCATTGGAGCTGGGTCTTCCCTAGGTCTTTCATCTCAAAAAAAGCAGATTTTCTCTTCGCAAACAATTCTTTTAGACTAGGAATTGAATTTCCAGTTACCACTCTGTCATCCACATATACACGCAAAAGGCCATACTGGATCTTTTTTTGATAAACAAGGAGTGGTCTTAAGAAGATCTACAAAATCCTGCTCTCTCCTCGACTGAAAGGCCTCTTGAATGGATCTAAAAGAAAGTAAATTGATTGACAAAGGAAGATATCAAAGACTTGTGGGCAAACTATTTTGTCTATCACACATAAAGACTTGATATTGCATACTCAGTCTGTACAATAAGTCGGCAAATGAATAAGTCAAATGAGAATCATGTGAAAGCAGTGAATAGAATCCTGAAAAACTTAAAGATGACTGTTGGAAATGATTAGCTCTTAAAAAGATCTAAAACCGTGAATTAAGTAAAACCGTGAATTAAGTATACACAGATGATAATTGAGCAGGAGAGGTGTCTGATAGAAAATCAATCACTAGATGTTCATAAGTCTAGAACAATCTCATCACATGGAGAAACAAAAGGCAAGTTCGTCTTTGGAGAATTGCAGAATTTAAATATCATGCTCTTGCATTAGAAATATGTGAGGGAATGTGGATTCAAAGGTCACTAAAGGAACTTAAGATTGAGATGAAAGACACAATTAAGATGCTCAGTAATATACATAAAAATTTTGTGTAACATGACAAAACAAGACACATTGAGATTGAACGATATTTCATCTCAGAAAATATTAACAATATAATGACTTCAGATTACTGATATTCTCACCAAAATACTACCAAGAGTTAACCATGATGAATTGAAGTATAATCTTGATTTGAACAATATATACAAACAAACTTAAGGGAGAGTATTAAAATTTCCTTCCCTCATAATATATTTTACTAATTGTGTTTCCTTTTATTAGATATTTCTTATTTTTATATTTTCTATTTGGTGGAATTCCAATTTTGTTTATTTTCATTATTAGATATATGTTGTAAGGTATAATGCATTGAGGTGAGCAAGAAATAAAAATCATTTTCCAAATCTTTTCACATAGGGTTTCTTATAAACGAGGTATTGAGAGTACAGTTTTTTTAAATCCCAAATGCAAGTGCTTCTCAACACAATATTTTAATTGAACTTCCTCAAAAAATCTTTCACACAAATTAGTGCACATCGAACCCTGATATCAAATACAAGAAGTAAGCAACCATTATTTCTTTTACTTGCTCACAATCTTGGCTGCATATTTTGTTAAATATTGGTGCTATTGTAATGATCATTAGCTATTTGGAATGCCATCAAATAAAAAATGCATAAGCAGCCAGGCATATAAGTCCGAGATTACAGAAATAAGAAAAAAGGGCATTTACATACATACCACCAAATTCCTAAGTATTTAACTAACACATAACTTCACTTTTTACATTAAAATCACTCAAATCTTTCACATAAAAAAAAACATATCACCATTTTAACTTTTAAAAAGTGAAATACACATTTTCATGCATAGGTAAGATCGCCTGCATGCAAAAATTGAAGTTTAGGTGTTAGATATGTAAATACATAGAAATTGAGTAGTATGCATGTAAAATTTCATGTACTGGTTGCTCAATTAAAAAAAGTAATTGTATTTGTCTACTCGTATGAAAATATAGCATTAATTAATTTCGTACATGCATATATGTCTATCATGCTCAGGTGCAGCTTATTGCAAGTGCCGATCAAGCACAAAACATGTGAACGAACATTACTGGAATACAATTGAGAAAAAAATAGCTATATGTGCCGTTGGCAAGACGGTAGGATTATTTTAGCATGTTGAACATTTGCATAGAAAAATTGGCACATGGTTGGCAAATGATCACATCTTCAATATATGAAAGTATAAGCGATATAATTTTCAATCTGTATAACAGCAGAACATGACATGAAAGAAACTTCAACAACAACAACAACAACAACAACAAAGCCTTAATCCCACTAAGTGGGGTCGGCTACATGAATCCTTTTTCTCCATTGCATCCTATTTAGAGTCAAATTTTCGTTTAATTCTAATAAATTACGATCATTTTTTATGCAATAAGCCCAAGTTTTCCTAGGTCTGCCTCTGCCTTTCTTAACATAAGTTGTATTTAAAACATCTACTCTCCTAATCGGATCATCAGGTGGTCGACGTTTAATGTGACCAAACCATCTAAGGCGACTCTCTCTAATTTTATCCGTCACCGGTGCAACTCCAACCCTATTACGGATATATTCATTTCGCATTTTGTCTCTAAGTGTAAAACCACTCATCCACCTAATCATTCTCATCTCGGCAACACTTAACTTAACATTATGTTTCTCTTTTAAAGGCCAGCATTCAGCACCATAGAGCATTGAAGGTCTCACCACCATCTTATAAAATTTTCCTTTCGATCTAAGCAGTACTTTTCTATCACACAAAAGGTCGGATGCATTCCTCCACTTCAACCAACCAACCTGAATTCTACTATTAACATCCCCATCAATATCACCATCGCTTTGAACAATGGACCCGAGATATCTAAATCGTTCACACCTTTTAATAATTTGATCACCCAAAGTTACACTTCGTCACTAGACCTACTATTACTAAAATTACATTCCATGTATTCAGCTTTAGTTCTACTCAAACGAAGACCTTTAGACTCCAATGTAGACCTCCATAATTCAAGTTTTTCCCGGACTTTTTCTCTTGTCTTATCCACAAGGAGGATATCATCAGCAAAAAGCATACACCAAGGTACATCCTCTTGTAAATGCCCGGTAAGACCAACCATAAATAAAGCAAAAAGATATGGGTTTAAAGCCGATCCTTGATGTAAACCAACGAAATAGTAAAATACTTGGTCAATCCTCCTTCAGTCCGAACACATGTAACGGCTCTAGCATACATATCTTTAATGACTTGAATATAAGTCATATCAACACCTTTCTTCTCAAGGACTCTCCAAAGAACATCTCTGGAACGCTTATCGTAAGCTTTTTCTAAATCAATAAAAATCAAATGTAGATCCTCCTTATTATCTTTGTACTTCTCCATCAAACCTCTCAATAAATGAATAACTTCCATGGTAGACCTGCCCGCATAAATCCAAATTCGATTATGAGAAATCTTCGTAATACGTCTTAACCTATGTTCAATTACCCTCTCCCATAATTTTAAAGAATGACACATCAATTTAATTCCTCTATAATTTGCACACTCTTGTGCATCTCCTTTATTCTTAAAAATGGGGACCAAAATGCTCTTTCTCCACTCCTCAGGCATCTTTTTAGTTTTTAAAATAATATTAAAAAGTTTAGTAAGCCAAACAAGGGCACTACTAAGAATTTACTGCTCTACTTCTTGCAGAAAATTTCTTTTAGCAAAAATGAATTAATGATTTCTATGAAGTAAAAATATCACGAGATTTGTCCAAAAGGACCTCTGTAGAAGGAGCTTTCATGTATTTAAAACCGTCAACAATAAGGTAGTATATGAAATGGTTGAAGACAATTAGCGACTAGGTATCAAGTTTTCCTGAGCACCGTGAAGGGCCGCAACTCATTCATTTGCTTCTTTTTGGTATTTTTCTGTTGGACAGATTCTCTGTCAAAAAAGCCGACCTATACTGGATGACACATACATGACCTTCTGCCTAAAATAATTTCCGATAGCGTTTAGCCCTACTTGTCTCTCCAATATTTCTCTTCCCAATTTGTATAATTTTGAGCCCTGTATCAATGCTTTCGGCCTTACTGACACCTCAGTCTAGTTGCTAAATTGGTACAAAACTAAGTTAGGAGTTTACCTATAAACCAAGTGAAAAAGAGTTGAACAATGCTCTGATTTTGACACCTAATTTAATCAAAGGGTCTTCTATTAAGGAAAAAATTTATGATATACTTGTGTTTTCTTTTTATAGTGAGACTCCTAAATAGATAAAATACTCTATTTAGAGTATGGAGTAGCAGATGTGGTAGTGTAACTACTACAGTACCGCAGTCTAGGCCTTCCCTCCCCTCTCCTTTCCTATTTCTATCCAATTCCAATTCCTTCTTATTCTATTGCTTGCCTTTTCTATCCCCTTTCCTATTTCTATTTCTTTCCAATTATAATTTATCCCTATTCATTGCCTACCTTTTCTACCACATTCCACTTCTATTCCAATTTCAAATTCCTTTAAATTTTTTTGTGATACGATCCTTTATATTATGATGTGTTCGCCTAGGACGGGCAGGTTTTTGATGATTTCTTATTTCAGTTGTTGCATCTGAGGTGTTCTTCCCCTCGGGGGACTATACCCAATGAAGAGAAGGTGCTCCGGCTGTAACTTGTTCGTGGTAGTTTGAGCTTCCTCCGGTACCGTGGTCGGTTGGAATAAATAACATATTTATCCCACTAATGCCAATTTCTAAGAATTTTGCTCGCGATCTATTATGCAAAACTCAGAAATTTATGTAATAGCGGCATCAACCATAGGCCTTTCATTTCCATTATTTAATAAGAAAGAGCAAATTCATTTTAAGAACAATTCAACAACAAATATCACAAAGGTGACGCCTTTACGTTATTGGCGGTGACAAAATAAAGCTCACACACATGTCCTCCCATAGTTGGTAGAGGAAAGTCATGCATTTATTGAACCATCTGTCAATCGTCGACATGTACAACAACACTCAACAAATCTGAAAAATCCCAATTTTGCTTCTGCCAAAAATTTTAACTTTGTAAAAGTGTCATTCATGATGAAGTTCTCTTAAAATTTGTTCTCACGCTGGATAATCAAGAAGACGCAGTCAATCACATTCAAATAGAACTAGATTTAGCAAATTTAAGCTATTTTTGCATCGCTGACTTCTAGTCACTAGAGTATATGAGATTTGTATTTGTGATTGGATGGAACAAGCAAAATCTAATTACATAGCACATATGATATAGGAATGTTAAGGATCGAGGGTTACCAATGCAGCCTTGGATTATACACAATGAAAGTATACAAAAAACATCACAATCCACTATCAATTATGTATGCGCCTCTATAACGCGGGGCTTACTAGCCACAGTCCAGTTGCAGTGGAAGGCTAGATCGGCTGGTCCAACAAAAGAGTCTCTCGGCCCATGGGACTTGCCGCCCAAAGGGAGAGGATCCAATCTCTACCCACCCCCCCCCCCTCCTCCCCTCCTCTCCTACTTTTATTCCTTTCCAATTTATATTGACTTCCTATTTCAATTCCTTTATGTTTCTATGCCTTCCTATTCTATCTCTTTCCTTCCGTATTACCATCTATTTATATTACTATCATGAATTTTATATATAGTAATTTGCTTGCATTAGAGGTGGACTTGACTTATCTCTGGTTTTCAGATTTCAGCCCCTGGTGGTTCTCCCTTCGAGTGTTGTATCAAATGGCGATAAAGTGCTCTGACTATAACTCGTCCGAGGTGGTGACTATCTCCATCTGTTCCTTCCCTTCCTGTTGCAGCCTGCCATTCAGTAGTTATCATGTTGTTGTTTGCTGCATCCAGTAACTGTTCAGCTGCTGTTTGTGGCCTCCATTTGTTGTCATGCTGCCGCCAGCCACTCCAGCTCCTTCCTGCTGTTGTTCGCCATCTCCAGCAACGGTCTTGCTGCTGTTCGCCACCTCCAGACTCCAGTAGCTATCCTACAGTCGCCAGCCACTCCAACTCCTTCAAGTTGTTGTTCCCGTCTCAAGCAGCAGTCTTGCTGTTGTTCACCGCCTCTAGTTGTTGTTCTGCTATCACCGACCACCTCCAACACCTTTCAGCAGGTCGACCCTCCTCCAGCTCCCTTCCGGTGGGCCGCCATCCCTCCCGCACCTGCCAAAATAGCTACCAAAACCTACTTTTCTGTTACTGCGCCAGAGTTGCCCGCTGTCAGCCACCTTCCAGCAGGCTGGCACACCTTCTGATCCCTCCCATGCCGCAACCACCTGCAGCCAGCCTCCTCCTAAATTCCCATACATTGTATTAGATACATATCTTATTAATAATTTGGTACAATAAACCTAAACTTTTGCATCATTTTAGATCATTTATACTTTTAACTATAACTTAGAAACAATAATATGACAATAAATAATAATTTATTTCATATCATCTCATAATTAATTAAACTTTATTAAATATTCCCTTAATTACATCTCAATAAATCATTTAAATTATCAACAACTAATATTTGCTCTATTTAATTACACCAAAAATCTTTTCAATAAACAGGATTGCATATATTTTTTAAGGTATATAAAAGTCTAAGGAACAAGGCAATTGCACAAAATAACTTTTCTAATCAACTTATATTGATTATTATGTATACAACAAAAACAAAGCCATAATCCCACTAAGTGGGGTCGGCTACATGAATCCTTTTTCTCCATTGTGTCCTAATTAGTGCTGTAATTTCATTTACTTCTAATAAATTAAGATCATTTTTCATATAATAAGCCCAAGTCTTCCTATGTCGTCTATCTCTGCCTTTCTTAATATAAGTCGAATCTAGAACATCTACTCTCCTAATCGGATCATCAGATAGTCGACGTCTAATGTGAACAAACCATCTAAAACGACTCTCTCTAATTTTGTCCGTCATTGGAGCTACACCAACCCTATCACGGATATAATCATTTAGCATTTTGTCTCTAAGTGTAAAGCCACTCATCCACCTAATCATTCTCAGCTCGACAACACTTAACTTAGTATTATGCTTCTCTTTTAAAGGCCAACATTCAGCACCATAGAGCATTGCAAGTCTCACCACCATCATATAAAATTTCTTTTCACTCTAAGCTGTACTTTTCTATCACACAAATAGGTTTGAAGCATTCCTTCACTTCAACCAACCAACTTGAATTCTACTATTAACATCCCCATCAATATCACTATCGCTTTGAACAATAGACCCAAGATATCTAAATTGTTCACACCTTTTAATAAATTGATCACCCAAAGTTACACTTTTGTCACTAGAGCTACTATTACTAAAATTACATTCCATGTATTTAGTTTTAGTTCTACTCAAACGAAGGCCTTTTGGCTTCAATGTAGACCTTCATAATTCAAGTTTTTCTGGGCTTTTTCCCTCGTCTTATCCACAAGAAGGATATCATCAACAAAAAGCATACACCAAGGTAAAAGATATAGGCTTAAAGCCGATCTAAAAATAAAGTTAAAAAATTAAAAAAAAATTCTCAGGGTACATTTATCATAACTACATTCACTTTGAGCTTGAATAAAAATTAATACTACTACAAGGTTCGTAACTAATTACTAAATAAATTTCTACGTGTTGGCAAAATAAAAAATTCCTTAATAAAATCCTCTATATTCTTATATAAATAAGCATGAAGGAATAATTTATAAAAATATATCCATCAAGGCACCTTTATTTTTAAGCGTTATAACAGAAAAAAATATGATTTTGCATAACTTTCGGTATAACGATAAATTTCATTTAAATAACATCCATTTATTCCTGTAGAAATGGTAAAACTAAAGTCAGTGTTTTACCTTCCACTGCAAGAAGAAATCTTCGATCAACCCTTCAAGAAAAAAATAAATCCAAAATGCCTTCTTCCACCATTGCAAACGCTTGACAATCGTTAATGTTCCCTAACAAAATTATTATTTTAAGTGCAAACTAAAATCTTAATTTATATTTTCTAATTGAAGTAAATAAAACTTGCCTCAAATTCCTTCTTGTTCACACAAGCGTCAAGTCAACCTGGTCAAAATCACCGGATATCCTCTCACTCTCAAGCTCTCAGCCTCGCACCCCTACCTCACATTCGATTGACTCAAGTTCCCCTCCTGTGTTATCTACTGACTTAGTGTCTCTCGCTAGTATTTCTTACATAGAGATGTCGTCTCTTCAAACTTTTCCCAGCTCGCACGATTGATTAAGCCTATTTCATGACTTGAATCTAGTCACCACACCACTCACCATGACCCCCCCCCCTCTAAATCTTATCCTCAATTGCTGGCGTACCTCTTGCTCGATTGAATTGAACCAATTATGTGATTCCTCCCTTTCGCACTGTCACTCTCTCTCCCTATTTGGATTCAATATTACTTTTAGAGACAAAAGCAACTCTGATTTTGGTTTAAACTCCCTTATAACAATGAAATCGTTTGCGCCTCTTATCTCCTCACTTCATCATTCTATTTCATTCACTAGAAATCAAATCACATTGGATCACTCCATCTTCCCACCCTCACTCCCTGTAACTAGTCGAAACCAGACAGTTTGTCACCCCTTTAACAAGGCCTTACAAGCTTGTAAAGTTTGAGGAAGTATTTAAAGCTTTATGATTAATGCATTCTATGAAATTTTGATGAAGCAAATAGAACAATAATGTTGCAAATTCTAAAAAGGCATACAGCTCCATGTAGTGGTAGAATAGTCCATCTTTGCTTGTTAAATTTGCCACTTAACGACACAAATAACTTTTTGCAATATTTTCCTAGGTAGCAGGCTGGCATTTGGCTCTAGATCTATTTTTACTGATATTTTTTCATTTGTTGTAACATAAAAGACAAATCCTCAAGAATCAAATCCCTATGCGCTTCGGCAAATGACAATATCTATGACGGGATTGTTTATAAATAAAAAAGGAGTACTTGAAGCATTCATTCATTTCTCTACATTGTAGAGAGGTTGTTTCTATGTTTAAAACTCAACATCTTTAAGTCACAATAAAACTAACATAAATATTGATGGGTTTCTCTTAAGAAACAAATATCAAATTCCATGACCTTTTTTTGAGAAGGTTTTTGGAACATAAGATTGATGATCTAGTCACTTGACAGAAAATAACCTCTTTATAATGTTAGATGTAAGGTTGCATAGTTCAACTCCTTTCAGAAAGTGTACTATATAACCTCATGTATAGGGATCCTTAAACCAAAACATGCTTAAAACTTGCTATGATTTTAATTTAAAACAAAGATTGTCACAAGTATATTCAACCTAAGTTTCAAATGGATGACAAAGACCTTATTAATGCCTCGATTTTAAGGTGCAATACTAAAAAAAAAAAAGATATTCAATAGAAATCCAACAACATAACTGGTATATCAATTTTAGCCTAACATTTGGAATGTAATGGGCTTTAGATTATTTTAGTATATTAAAACACTAATGCAATTTTATGATCAAGGAATTCTTGTTAGAGTAACTCGAAATAAAGAAAAAAAAGCCAACAGAGCATCCCTTGATCTATTTAGCCTACCCGCTAAAACCAAGCCCTTTGAGGTAAACTATTAAAGAATAAAAAAGCTCGACAATATGGCTAGTAACCTACTAAAAAACTATCCAAGAAACCCCAAGAAAAACTCACTACCCTGAGCTTGGATTTGCAATGGCTCCAAAACAACTTTATAGTTACCCATATATACAGAGCAAAATAGAAAGGCGTATCTACGTACATACCATCCTATTCTTATGTATTTACATATCTAACACTAATATTTTATTTTTACAATTACGTCACCAAAATCTTTCACATCACATAAAAGATACCACAACTTTAAGTGAAATATATTTTTTCATGCATAGGTAAGGTAGCATAGATGTAAAATTGAATTTTAGGAATTAGATATGTAAATAGATAAGAATTGAGTGACATGTATGTAAATCTTCCAAACAAAAACAACCACATAAAGGGTGTACATCGTACATGGAGCTCAACCATTACAGGACTCTGAAGAATTGATGTACACAACCTCATGGGGTGCATAATGCCAAAGGATGTATTTTAGTACAGCAACAAAGAAACCATGGTGCCAGCAAATGTATGGCGATCTATGGGCCTAGGTTAGTTCAGATCTAAATGTTAGAATAAAATATTGGTATAAAAAAAAGTTCCACGTCATACCAACAAATTTGCTCCTAATGGTCATACTTTTTTTCCGTTGCATGATGTTGACAAAATCACCTCATATAGCATATATGGTGTATTGTTTGGTTATTGTGCTTAAGTGTCGTACTTGGTTATTTCATGTCTTTTAGTGCTGTAATGTAGCTTGGTATTTATAAGGATTTAATTTGATTCATTAAGAAAATATTGCAATTGTGCATTCTCATATTTCTATTAAAGTAGATAAAAATAACTTTTGTAAAAGGCAGTGTTCTGCTTCTTTTAAATTCCATTTACATCACACTTTGCTCTTTGAAGCAAAATACCATTCACCGATTTGCATGTAGCACTTCGCTCTTTGAGCATAGACAATGGTAAGCATACCTATTGACATTTATTAAGTATGGATTTCTTCAAAGAAAGAAACACAAATTCACATACCACTTGACACTTTAAACATTGCTACTTCTATAATGAAATAAGCAATTTTGTTATTTCTGCACTCCGCTTGCACACTAAATAGAAAATAATCAGAAAGTTTGATTGTTGTAATACATCCCTGATAGTAGGCCCACAAACAAACAAATTTCATATCTAGCCACTTTGAAGTTTTATGTTGAATACAAAGCTCTTATTACTATGTATAGTCTCTGCAAAGTAGATTTAAAAATAACAATATCTGAAAATTAAATAGCTAAAGGATGGAATAATGGTTAATCAAGAAAACATGTCAATGCAAGTTATAAAAAAAAAAATAGACAAGCATACTCATATATCAATATCTTACATGTTTTCACGTGCCAATGAAAGAAACTTGGAAATTTCTTTATGCTGTAAAAACTGTAAGATCAATTCAACGTTCTTAACACTATTTATTTTTTGCAGCTTTTCACCATATCCATTCTTTTGAGAGTAGACTTCACCATCTATATCCATATCCTCTGCTTTGATGGGCCATCTAAACGTAGTCTCTGGTGTCAGTTCCAACAACCCTTCATCATCTAATGTTGCATTTAATAACTGCCATACTATGTAAAAGATAAACTCAACCACCAGTAGCCCTGGTTCAGATGCTTGAACCCCGAATTTTTCAGAAAGGTGAAGAAAATCATCTATGAACACCATGATCCTGCATAAAAAGATGTTTTTACTTCTCACATTGCCTTAGGACAAATTTTCAAGTCCTACAGGCAAATGAAAACCAAATAAACTACCAAAAAAATAAAAAAATTATCACCCCATATGGCATGCGAAATGAAAAACAAGACTGGTTGCTAACACTAAGAGATAACACAATTCCAACTTAAACCAAGATAATAGCAAACAGCCATGATTTGTTCACAAAAAAAAAAAAGTGAGTCTTGCTTATAGAAAATTGCAAAAAAAATCTATTTAATTGCTATCCTACAAAATCAATGAAAATGTTTAAGCAAAAATATAAAGAATGAAAAATCTTTCAGAATACAATGAGCTAAAATATATAGAAGTTACGATATATTGCTATTAAAGTTAGTCAGAAAAAATACACTCATCCCATCATACGAATCTCAAAAAGCTAAACAAAGAAATAATCCACAAGAAAAAAACTAATTTTAAAATAAAATGAGAGATTATATAGAAGTTACCTTATATTGCTTTTAAGGTTCGTGTCAAGGAAATACACACCCATTCTATTATAGGAGTCTCAGATATTTTAACAAAGAGATAATCACAAGAGAGAACATATAGTTGTCAGAATAAAGTAGCGGCTTCATTATTTAAGAAAGAGCTTTTAATTTTTTCCTAAAAATATCATTCCATATCTTAGTGTCGGCGTTGTTTCGGGTGTGGAGTGCCCGTAAGAAGCTGTCGGTAGCCGGAATCGAAATCCCGTCGCCCGCTTCCGAAGGACGATTTAATTTACATATATATATAATTTTTAAAAAAATATTAAATCAAACTAACATCATATTTTTCATAGTTTAAATGAAAGAGCACTGTACCTCAAGACCTGTATATATCCTGAAGGATAAACACAAGACTTGAGGGTGAGGCTCGATCAAATAAACTAAGAAATATATGACGTCCGTTTGGTCTGCGAAACCATTTTATTCGTTGAAATGAGCTTCACCTATTTAATATGAAGAATTAAATAGGGTTTAATTTAAACTGGGTTCGGAAATGTTTCTATAAGTAGAGCACCTACAGATTAATTATATCTTAAATGACCGAAATCACTTAGAAAACTCTCGATAAAAATCGGGAAATATTATCTTCAGGAGGTCGAAAAGGATAGAACTTTCAACGTAATCGGACAAAGAGGTGTGAAAGGGATTGACTCAAATTTGAAACATTTTATTATAGAATCCGAAGGAATAAGGACTAGGGACGTCGGAGATCCGGAGTGCGAACTCCGGTGACTTCCCAAGCTATCCTATGGTTTGGCTTCAATTTAGGGGAGGGAAGATATTATTTAAATGTTTAATCCTGTCAATTTTATTTAATCAGGGCTTACATTTGTGTGAAACGATCACACGAATAGCCTAGAAGATGTGAGGATTTAGGTCGTGACGAACGACAACCTCGAAATCCTAGAGCGAGTTGAGAACTATATTATACAACATAGATTATACAAAGCGCCAAAAGAGGCTGAGGATTTATCGTGCTCGAGCGAATAACCTCGAAATCCTATGAATTGTTGTTTAATCACTAAAGAATGGTTTAAACTATGAAAATATGTTTTGTTGTTGAAGATGACGCTTGTTGCTTATAATTAGCTTCGAAACTTTTGCAGTAAGAGGTTGAAGTTTTAAGATGATGAGTTATAATATCAAATCAATAGTAGTATAGTTAAGTTCTCCAAAATATCCTATGCAAGTATGTTTAAATGTTATAAAGTGTGTAGCAGGGTATATAACACGGGAAATAAAGCATGCAGAAGAGTATGACACAACGTGCTATTAATAAAGAACGATGACAATCAAGTAATATGTATAAATATAAATAAACCCGTATACCCAGGAGATCCGTTATTTTCTTAAATGCACGAAGTATTGAGTGTGTCACACAAGTGAAAGTCGAGTGAAACATCGTCCAAAAAACTCGAAAAGGACGGCGAATGACTCACTCGATAGAAAACCCTCGGAGAACGTAAACGAAAATCAAAATAAAATCATCAACACCCGGAAAGTCCGGAAAAAGGACTACGAGTGCTTCATCAAAAACATACGAAAATCGAAGAAAACCGCAAGCACTTCGGTGTCGAAGCAGGCTCGAAAATGTGTAAGATCTGCTCGAGGGTCATCGAAAGCTACTCGATCACCCGAGTGTATAGAGCCCGCCATTCAGCTAGAAGGGTGTCCAATTAAACCTAACTCAGGAGGGTGTTCCTTAACCCAAAACTAATAATCAACAAGTGGACAACCAAATTTTATAATATGGTTTTAAAATTTATGTTTTTTGCATGGATGTGGATTTCAGGCATACAAAAGAGGGTTTTTGTCGATGTTTTAGTCGTAGTGAAAATAAGATTTTGTTGTAGAATGTAGTATCATATTCTTATCAGGTTTTGAAAATTGGGATTGTCCACAAGTCGATTATTTCGTCGGGTGTAGGATCACAAACAATCCTAAGAAGGTATGGGTGCCCCACTAGCCTTATAGCAGTGAATGATGTCGTCGTCCCATGGTTCACTGAGCGCCCTGGAGCGAGTCACAGTGTCGTGGGATGGGATATCGTTCCACTCTACCACCGGCTGTGTCTTTATCATCAACACCGTCACTGCCCCAAAACAAAACAAAACCAACTCCAAGTGAAGCGGGGAAAACATGTCAATCAACGGGAAGGGGAAGGAAAGGAGATTAACCCACCTCCAAATCCGAGAAGGGCCAAAGCAGGAGGAGGGTTAATCTAAAACGCCCCTAAAAACAAGTAAGAGTAAAACATTGAGAACAAAGCCCGAGATCCTTAAATCAATCCCGAGGATATCATTTTCTCACTTTTGCATAATTGGATCGACCCAAAGAGGTTGTCCCTTCCATTTAGATAAAAAAAGAATGAAATCTGGAAATCTTTTAAAACCTCGTAAATCAAGCGGGAAAGAAATGACTTGGGGAAACCTGCTACTAATATTTTCAAACCCGTGCTAAAATCAAGATTTTCCAACTCCCAATTCAATTGATAGATTTTAAAACATAGATCTCCCAATAGGACCACACAAAGGCTCATAGCCAAGGCAACAGTAACAGGAAGGTCATCTCAATTACAAATCTTTCGATACATAAGAAAGTGAATGAACAAGCTTCTTTAAAAATCCAAATTAACTCCAATTTCATCAAATAAAGCATGGTAAGACTATTCCAAATATGGTGCTCAATTTATTCCCCATAAGCAAACTAAGGAGAGCTCCAAATTATCACAAACAACTTCACGCGCAAGGGTAGCAACAGGTAAGGCCACCATGCCACAAACCACCACGTTCAGGCTCACGGTTGAGGTATAAACACAAGGTACAAAAGGAGGGTTGCTCCAAACATAACATTTAACGCACAAGAAAGTGAATGAACAAGCTCTCACCAACAATCCAAATCAATTTCAATTCCACCAAGATATAGGAAGGATGCCCCAAATACAATGTTCAATTACTCCCATCCATAATCAAGTCAAACTATGAAATAAAGTAAAACCGAGCCAATACAAAGCATAAAACCGGGCCGGTGCGAGGCCCGAGCCCGAGCCATCATATGGTCGAAGACCAATCCGACCTCAAGCTAAAACAGCCCCGACACAAAACCAAAGCAAAAGGGTGTTAAAGAAGTCAACCCGAGCCCACATAGAACCAAAACCGAGCCATAGTAAGGTTGGGAACAAGTTCAAAATCAGGTTACAATAGTCCCAACTCAAATTCAGAGCAAAAGGTGTTGAAGGAGATAAAACCGAATCCCACAAGGAGCCAAAACCGAGCCATAGCAAGGTTGAAAACAAGCCCAACTTTGAGTTAAAACAGGGACACGGCAAGGCTAACAGAAGACCGGGCCACACAAGGCTAAAACCAAGTCATAGATTAAGCCAAAACAAAGAACACGACGAGGACTCGACAAAATCGAGCCACATGAGGCTAAAAACAAGTCCAACCATGATTAAATCCAAGCCCAACATAAGGTTACAACAAGCCTTTTTAAGAACTTACGAAATGAAACACACACACACACACACACACACACACACACACACACACACACACACACACACATATATATATATATATATATATATATATATATATATATATTTAAACATAGCCTTAGCTTGAAATTGAGAAAGAGGCTAAATTTGGGCCACAATAACACTTCCATGCTTGTATACATCAATTTATGAAACTATGACATGCTTGCAAGCAAGGATGAGCATAAAGACTTTCCACATTCATTTAACGTGCTTTTATAAAGGGCTAAGATGCAAGGACCCTAATAATCAAACCTCCATGTATTCAAAACACTGGGCCACTATATGCTTCAAATAAGAACCAGTGTGAAACTTCTCAAATTAAATCAAGCCTCTTCCTAGCATGCCATTTTAGTAAGGAAAAGCTACAAAGAGCAAAAGTCGAGCCCCACCTATGTACAAAAGAGTAAAAGGCTCCTCAACAATTCATAACAACAATAGTAAGTAAAGAGCTCCATTCAAAATATTTGCTAGGGAAGCTAATAGCTTGTCATGAGAATCAAACCTACCACATGCTCGCAAGGCTCAAGTAAACCCTCTCAATATCTCATACTAGGTAAGACCAAGTGCAAAACCACATTTTATCATCTTAAGCAAATAGAGAAAAGAAAGGAGCCAACTTTTGCCTCAAGATCATGCCTTCAATATATCAAAAGTAAAAGACTAATGCATGCATGTATTTTTTCATTTATAACATGTAGATTTTTTTTTTGAAACAAATAAAACTTAAAGCATTGAAACCAAACCCTCCATATGCTAGCAAGAGAGACTATCTTCGCCCCAAAATTATATTTTCATCAATCTCAACTTGCTTTAAACAAAAGAAAAGAAAAGAGCTAATGTCATGCTATATTTCCATCGTTTTAAGCAAGTAGTCAAACCTATCCTTCAGAACATGCTCACATTTCTATTTTCCACATGCTTCAAGTAATAAAATGCCCCCCAAATCTTGATACAACAATCTACCAGCATGCCACTAGAGAGGGGGAACAAGAAACCACTATTTAAGCAAGTAAACAAAGTTTTCCATGGCACATAAATGCTTAGCCGAAACCACAAACAGGAAAAATCAAGCCAGCGGCACAAATGATAGCCTCCCTGAGCCAAACCGAGAAAGTAGATAGGGGAGATAAGGGGAACCAGCTAGCGTAGAATACACAAAGGAAGCAGGAAATTCAGGCTTTAGACCGGCAGCACCTCCCCTTCTCCAGAAAGATTCGGCCAACCCTAAACTCATCCCAAAATGGAGTATTTATAGGTAGAGGAGAGAAGAGGAGTGCCGCTCCTTACCTGTAGAGCCGAGTAGGATTGGGGAAGGTGCGGCAGGATGGAGGGAAATGCCGCAAAGATGAGCAGCAGAGGCTCGAGCCACTTACGCACGCGGGAAAAGCCGCAGGGATAGCCCTCGCGCAGAATTGTCGTAAGGAACCGTTTGCTCGCGCAGGGATAAGAGATAGGAGAGATCGTCTGCGGCTCGAGGTGGAAACGGCCGCAAAGGAGGAGCATTCGAGCGCGGGAGAAGACTCGTCGAAGCTTCTCTCGCGTTCGCGCGGGACGGGGGTTGGCTGAGTCGAGCGTGAGGGAGGGTTAGGGCTTAGGTTTAGTTTATATAATTTTTTTTTTAAACTAAGCCCTAAAAATTACAACTTTCGCCCCCGACAGTCTGTCGTCGCAAAATTAATGTCTATTTTAGGTAAAATCGACGTTCCAGACGCATCGGCGCAGTCCGTTTCGTCATCCGAGGCCGTCTGGGCAACCTCGTCGACGGTCACGTCGAAAGTGCGTCAAGCTCGGCGCTTTTCGAAGTTCGAGCTTTGATGGTCCGGCGTTCTAACTCGGCTCAGGTCAGCTGCGAAGAAATTGAAGGCGTCGAGGTCGCGGACTGAGAATTTGTGCGTCCAGACGTGTAAGGCGTGCACGAGGCTATCCTAATGTCCAGGGGTCCTATAGGGACTCAATTTGAACTCCTGACGTCAATTTCGACCGGCTACGAACTAGTGGTACGGAATCTCGTACAGGATTTCAAAGAGTAACGAAGCGGCTCCAAACTCTCTAAAACGAGGTGGGTCCGATCGCTAAGAAACAAGGATCGTCGGGGAAGCTCCTGAAGCTAGAATCCTAAGTTTAAGAGGAAAACTAAACCTCGACAAAAGTGAGGTCAACACTTAGATTTCTCTCGTTCTTCCATCAAAGAGCGCTCACATTTATAAAGCAAACTATATGGTATTGTTGTTTCATAAAAACTTAATCCAGAATCTTCATTACTTTCTAATATGTAATTTATAATGGAGGAATCTGTCCTTTAAACAACAAGATTTTATACAAGCAACGACATTGTCGTTCACGTGCCATTCTCACGAGGTATGATACATCGAAAAACTTTATCATTCCAATACATTTGACTATCATAGAAAACAAAAGTTGAGTGAACTACAAGCCAAACTTATAAGCATAAATGCATAAGCATGGGCCAATTATATAATTTGAAATTTGTACAAAACCCCATATTGTCTGACCTTTCGATGAAAAGAAAAAGGTCAGTTAGAAACATTTGCAAACAAGGACAAAAGCTTATCCTAATCTTAAAGCATTGGCACTACTAGAACTTACTAGGAAGCCTAGTATAACATGTTAAAGTTTCGTAACAACTCATAATAGTATGCCAAAGTTTATAATGAATCCTAGCAGTACAGATAAGGTCAAAAAACCTGGGCATAAATTCAGGAATATTTTGCTTTTTTGTTTACAAAATTAAATTAATATACATGTTTGCAAAGTTTTGAAATTATTTTTTTTTTTTTTACAAAAGAGGCCAAACAACAGGAGGTTCTAATCAAATAACCCTTGCATAACTTCTTACTGCATCCATCATAAGTATCTCTTATAGCTGAGAAAATAATATAAATATAGATGAAAAACCTAACGTGGAGAAAACGGAGACAAATTAAGTTAGAATGACAAAGAGCTACAAGATAACTTCTAGCCCGCACTGTGTCCCTCTATAGGCTAATCATGCAGGCTTTATACTATAATTAATTAACTGAAAATGTGGTCAGTTAGAAACCTATCATGTCAAGCCTAATATCCAGCAAGAAAAAATAACGTTATAATTACACTTGATCCTCACTTTTTGAAATTTGATACTTGAACTTGAGATGAATATGAAAATGCATATCTCCACAAGATTTCCAAATAAAGCCTATATGCCGCAGGTCTTGAATGTCGACTTGGGATTACCCTGTACAATTAAGAAAGGAACTATATGAAACATAATAAAAAATGATTACAGCAGAAACAATCAAATTAGAATAGAAGATCTCATGATTTATCTCGTATTTATTCCAGAATGAGAGAATGAATCAAGAATGCCAATCATAGCATGAACATTGCATATCTGAGGCAAAGCCAGTTAACACGGAATTACCCATTCTAGTACAAGATGTTCCCCTTAAAGAACACACAAATACAAAAGACTATCAAATTATATTGAGCATAACGTTAATAGTTATCACACAAGATAACATCATAACATTCTTTTGATGTTAAAATATAAGATGACCAAAGGAGTCACGTAATTGACTTTGTGAGGTCCTACAACAAAACAAATAGAAGTACATAGTTTTGCAACAAGAAAATAAGAGTCCACCATGTGAGTTCCAGGCGTCGAAAAACAACTTATTTTGTACTGAACTCGAGAAAATGCTCCTAAAACTAGAGGTGTCCCATGGTGGGGCATAACTTAACATGCCAAACCAATTTATATCTGGTCATTGCATTCCAATTTCTATCATTTTAGATAATAAATTTTGGAATGATTGTTTGATCATGTCAAAATTATCAAGAAAACAAATAAGATCATTACGAGTTGTTGATTTTGATGAGATTGGTTATGTTTATAATAACATGTAAAGATCAAGAAAAATAATAAATTACATCTTAAGAATATAAAGAGACTATACAAGTCATATACCAGGATTATTAAAAAAGATGAGATGAACTTTATCAAGTTATCAAGTCAGCTTCATATTTTTTGAATCCAAATTTTCAATATGACCAAAAAATTAATACAAAAAAAAAAAACCTAAAGTGATACAAGAATTAGTTGAACTTATCGGTAATAAAGTTATATGTAGCAAGTCTAAATTTGCAATGAATGAAGTTAGATTTTATCAAAAAGATTAACTTTTGAAAAAACTAATGGCTCTTGCCATATCACAAGAAATGCAACTTGATAACTGCTTCAAGCTTTCAACTATATATATATAGCGCATGAGGAATCGGTAATTGGGCCTCTATATATATATATATATATATATATATATATATATATATATATATATATATATTAATCAAAATTTGATATTGTATAGATGAATGTTGAAAATATTTGACTCCAATGCTCCAAATTTATAAAAATAGGTTATTCACATTCTTAGTCAAACTTCTACATCCGGATGAAAAATAATTGAGATATTTTTAAATAAAATCATATTAAAAAAAATCTAAAGAAATCAAAACTAAATGATTTGATGTATGGTAAATACAAACTTAATTTGAGGAACATGTATACACTTCTGATTGACTAATTTATATGTTAATATGTTATTTTTTAAAAGTATAATGATAATTTAGAAAAAACTTATTTATTTTAAGTTGCAAGTTAAAGAAATTTATGATCCATTAGACTATACAAGTATAGAAAGGCTTTTGAATAATTGGTGATAAACATGCCCTTGAACTTGAATATGATTTTGAGAAAATAAAGTTTATAGAGATAATGTTATTCTCATTTCTAAAGAACTGAAAAGGCAAACAATTTGTAAGTTGTGAATTCTACTTAAATTGTTTGAAAGGTGAAAAAATAACATATTTTATAAATTTCATTTATAGATGTAGATGAATGTATTGATACAATAAATGAAATAGTAAATGTGGCAGTTTACATGCACATGAGGAGGCAAACTTTGAATAGGCAGCTTATGACAAGGGAGTTTTCAGATATGAAACATTTAAGAATGAGCATTAAATTTGCTTTATTTTAAAATATTTCATTGTACATTTTTCCTGTCTAATACTTTATATTTTTGAAAGATAACTATTGAGTACTAATTCATCAATCAATAGTTCAATTATGATGACTTATCACACTTTTTTGGATATTGATAGAGTCTATTATATCTTGAAATATATTTGTGCAATCGAATATTTAGTATTACTTGTATATCTTACCTAGGTATACTAATTTGCTCTTATCAATAATCCTTTTTCAAAGAATCAATTTCTTAAAGGAAGCAAGTGGAAGAATTCAAAAAATCAAGAATGCTTAAAAAAATGTTAATCATTTAAATAATAAGGTGCCTAATTTATATTTCTTAATGTATTTTTAGAAGTACACATTACATTATTATAAAATCATTTACGTAATATTTAAATAAATTTATTATTTATTATATCATCCAATTCAATCCTTGGTTCAAACGCTTGAACCTTAAACCTCCTCCTATTGATCTGATTTTCAAAACCTTTGTAGAATCATAAGCACAAATTGGTAAGCCAAATCGTAGTGAGTTCAAAAAAAGCTCAGGCGAACAAATATCGACTAGCAAGCATGATCACAGATAATTGCAACGATCGAGTGAATTGCAAGGTGGTTAGATTCACATGATAACTTTTCATAGGATCTTCACATGAAAATAAAGGCAAAACATTGAGAGGTACCCCTTATACCATGACAGAAAGTTATAAATAATCTATATCTTTATTTGAATGATCCTAATAAAAATACAAACATGCCCATATAAAGACAAAATAAAAGAGCAATTAGTATAGCACAATAAGGGAGAATGTCTAGCATAATGAGGATACATTAAAATGATCAATATTGTACCTTATAAATAATTTTTAAGCGACTAAGAAATGTTAATATATTAATAAAATAATTCTAACAACAGTAACTCTCACAAAATGTGCCCTGTGCAAAAAAATAATGGGAAATTTACATAAGTAGCACACAACACTAATGTATTTACATGTCTCACATGTCAACTTTCATACTTACAAATATAACACTCTGGCATATGCATGAAAATGTTTGCTTTACTTCTGAACATAGGTAATAGTGCTTTTTTTAATGTGATATTAAGGATTTAAGTGTTATTTGTGTAAATATGAAGGTTTAGGGGTGAGCATAAGAATTCTCTGCTATGTATGTAAGTTCCACAAACCACTTGTGGAGAAGGCACAACCCTTATTCGGAGGCATCAATTGCCCAGTCAAATTCCTACTAGTTAACTATTCAACAGCAAGCATTCTCTCTCAGGCCATATCAAGATCCAAAGCAGATCTTCATTGCTCGCCAATAATTTCATTCTATTTAATGCCATCAAACGGGGCATGCAAAGACGATCAAATTCTACAATACTCCAGGGAACCTATAAAATACTCCAAGGAAAAAAGAATCCCCAAACAAAAATGAAATTCCCCTGAATTCTAGACTCCATTACTTTCCAATTCTATGATGACTGAATCCAAACCGCGATCACCAGAAAAACTCAAAAATCACAAATCGATTGAGATAGCAAAAGCGAGAGAAAGACCTAGAAGAGAGAAGGGCGAGGAGAACCATAGGAGGGACGAGGCCAGCTGCAAGTGCCTTCTCGATGTATTTCCAGACGAGCGGGACATCGTTGGCCCAACACAAGTGAGAGACCAACACCTGAGCAAGCTCCGGCGACGGCGAAGCAACACCGGCTGATGCCAAACCCGCCGATAGCTGCACTAACCAGGCCACCGCATCCGTTTCCTTCTCTTGCGCGGCCTTCGTGTACTCCATCACTGCCGTCCACTGCACCGCCTTCTCGTCCAGCATTATCTCCGCCGGCGATCGTCGCATGGCGTCCAAGGATGTGGAAAAACAATCCCAACCGCTCCTACTGGTTTTGGATGATTGGGGCATTTACATATATACCACCAAATTCATATGTATTTACATCTCCAATATTTTTTTTTATATTTATGCCATCTGATTCTTTTACATCATCTCAACAATACTCTGTTTTTTAATTTTTAAGAAATAAAAATAAAATTTGCAATATGTAATTTTATGTACAGAAAAGATGACATATTTAAAAATTAAAACGTAAATACATAGGAATTGAGGGGTATGTATGTAAATCTTCTTTTTCGTATTTGGTGTTTTGATAAGGACGTGATGGATAAGGATTGGAGATGATGCGTTAGGTAAGAATAAGATGGATTTTTGCTATTATTGATTTTCGGTCGAGTGATGACTGAAAATGACTCACTAACTCGTAGAACTCTACCAAAAAAATATATTTTTATAATACACTTCTATTCATAGGCATGTATGATTTAGGGTTTAATAGAACATTGTTGTCAATGAGACCAATAGAGTTCAACATTCAACGACATATAATTGCAACTTAATGTCATTTTGCGTTAACACGTGTTATATCGAATATTGCATGTCAGAGTTTTAAAATTTATCGTCTGTAATCGTACACTGCATTGGAGAAATAGTACGTCATCCTGAGAGGTAAAAATACTACTTTATAATGGACTTAATTGCGAAGTGATTGTTTCATTATTTTATGTGTGGCCGCATACTAAAAGTTTTTTCTGTGTCATATTAGAATCATTTTTATTTTAATTTTGAAGTCTGATATCCGAATGTAGCAGGTCTCTTTAGCTATTTACATTCTTAGGATTGGATATATTCTAAGAAGACCTGATTAAAACAGTGGCTGATATTTTTGCGGAGTATAATAGTATATTTTAATGATGTTTATTAGACGTTGAAAAGGAAATGATTCAAAATTGGAGGCAAACAGATGAGGTGTAGGGAGTACGAGATATTTGGAAGCTCGGTGTTTACTCTAATCTATCATATCGTTGGATTTTATATTTTAGAATTTTGGACTTTTGTTTGACGGAAGGGGTCTTCAAAAAACCTAAAAGAGGTTAGTCCAGCGACAAAGTCAACCGTATCACCTTAGAACCTCAACTAATGTGAATTGTACCAATAAAATAAAGACTCGAACATAATCTAAAAGTGAGGGACTTATGTCATGACGGAAAGAAAATGAGCTCACATAATGGTTATTTTGACTTTTTGGATTCATAATATCATTTTTTCTCTATCTGTATCATTAATAAAAAAACTCAGTCAAAAACAAATCTCAAGAAAAACTATCGGGAAAAAATTAGAACAGCTTTCTTTATTAAAAAAAATACACTTAAATTTATGATGCAATATATTAGTACATTTAGCTATTAAATGTACATTGTGCTAGCACTTCTCACTCCAATCTCACTATTATTGATTTATACATAATTCCTAACATTTAGTCTTTATAGAAATATTATGTTTTGTTTATTGAGTAAAGAGAGTTAATGATATATGGATCAATTATAATGTGCCTCTTCATAAATTGATCTATGAAATTATGAGCTAAATACTTCTTATTTTTCTAGATCTCTTGTTTAGTGCTCTTCCTTTTATATCATCTTTTTTTCTAAATTATAACTTATTTTCTATAAATTTCATTTATAAGCGCAACTCTATCAGTATCTAATTCATTTATAATATAAATAGATTGAGCAATGCATTTGCGTATCTGCTCAATCTATTTCATGGCTCACTTAGATGATTTTTTTTTATTTTTTTTCTATGTAAAAACTCTATAAGAGCATATAATTTCTACTTAATGCTAAGCCAATTATTATGAAGTTCTCCAATCATTTGACTCAAGGAGGGTATGAATTGATTAAAGTGTAACTCATTTTGGTTCTTTCCTATATGCATCTCATATTTTGCTTTCTAAACTTGAACATTGAATTCTCCAATAAAATATGTGGTGGTTTATTTCTTTTTCACAGCCCTAAGGTTAATTATTATCCATAAAAAAAAAAATTCAATGTGTCATTTAAAGTTAATTTTCAAAAATACTTTACCGAAACAATCATTTAAAATACAATGATGTACATACGACTCACACCTTCATGCTTTATATATGGTAAAAAGTTTTACTTGTGATTACTTTCTAGCTCTTTCAATTTGACATCTTGAGGATTTTCTCTCCAAGGAATACAACATAACTCTTTCTTAACCTTTGAATGACTTTAAAAATTTGTGGGTAGTGTATTTAATTGAGGCTTTCTTTATTATTCTTTTCTCATCTTTTAAGACATTTCCCACAATTTGGATCTTGTCTTTGTCTAGCCTCTTAAGTGCTCTTTCTCATGGCGCCCTTTCTTATAAGTGTGCATAATGAATATGCCTCTTTCTCAATTTTTATTAGCATATTCGCAATGATAACATTATTTATCTCATGATTGAGGTGCACCCCATCCATAACAAAGTATAACAAACTTGGATTTCAATCATCCCCTCTAATTATGAGCTCAAGAAGGCATTTTTAAGATCAAATTTAATGAAGTATTCGTTGATTTTGTAAATGTGGTGATCTCCTTATTTTTGTCCTCGGAGAAAAGTTTATCATACCACATCTGAGTAATCAAAGCAAATTTCAAAATTTCAAAATTTATGTTGTTGTCTCTGCTTTTGAACACAATGAAGAAACCATTAATACTTCCATCTTCAACCTATCTTAGGGTAACATGATGAATTAAGTCCTTAAATAATTATAGGTTTGGAATAATGAGAAGTTGCATGAAAGAATATTGATTGGCCCTGTCATAGAGGTCGTGTGCTTTAAAACACTTGATGATTTTCTCTATGCTCTTGCAGCTTTCTATGTTCTTTTTGTTTTCCTAAAATAATAAGTAATAGGCATTTGTATACATATAAATTAAATTATACAAGGAATGATGCAAAATAAGTTTTGAATCCAAGGGTCAAATTTCAATCAAAACCCAATTCCAAACTCATGTTGAGAAGTAATTGGTAGACTCAAAATTTTAAGTGAGTTCAACAAAGGTTCAAGTAAACGATGGAACCACATAAAAATATTGATTGGTTCTCTTAAACGTGGCCACAAGACCACCGGCAACTGTTGCAGCCAACCCTAAATGAGTTCCAAGACCGACAAAGAAAATACTTAAATCAAGAAATTCTGAGAATTTGAAATTGTGAAGTTCCCCTACTTCACATCATATAAGCTGACTCGTCTGCCTAAAAGTATGGCCCACTTACAAATAGTTATTAACAAAGATATAAAATTAAATTAATATTTATGAAGAATTTTAGTGATTATGGTTGAGGTGGGTGCAACAAATAGTTCCCAATACTAAATTTATATATATATATATATATATATATATATATATATATATATATATATATATATATATATTATGTTACAAAATACTTTTATAAAAGTTTCAATGAAGATTTTATTGAACAGCAACATTAGTGTGGCCCACTTACACCTTATATTTTGTTAGGTGCCTTTGGTCCAACCCTACCATCATAGTCTATAGGGGTCCCACCCACCATAAAATGATTGATCTCTCACCCAACAGAGGAAGCAAGAAAGCTAAGTCCACACTTTCTCATGTTCTCAAGAGTCCACTGCTCCCAACCTAAAGGCAATACAACTGGTCTTGCCGGCCCAACACCAAGTGGGAAAATAATATATTAGTGGGGAGCACCATCTTTATATTCCTTCATTGATTTAACACTAATTATAAGATAAATCATTATATAATATCAATCATAATTTATTCATTATGTGATAAATTATATTATCAAATGTTTAGTTGAGCTAAATCAGTTAAATAATAAGAATAATAAATGTTTTTATCTTCATTGATCAAGAAAAAATTTACATTAGAATTTCATCAAAATAAATAAATATGGGTTCATTAAACTTTGTTTTTCATACAATTTGATGAAGGCTTCTTTTAATGGAGTTTCTTTTTTTTTTAAGTTTAGATATGTCTTTTATAAATAGTAAAATGTTATATGTTTATTATTGCACTATAAAGTGCCTTTTTTATGATTTTGTTTCGAAAATTGGATATCTAAAATGATAAATCAATTTTGAGGTATTGATTGAGAAAATATTCTTATTCACTGTTCTTGTCTTTGATCGAAAGATGACATTTTTAATTTTCCTTTGGAATTCCCGCAAACAAAACTAAGATTTGATTTGGTATAACTAAATTTATCTATTTTTAAGATGATATTTGATTTCGCAGCGGCAGATTGATTATTTAGTTTTTTAGTGTTGCACGAAAGGCAAAGACAGACGCGAGCAATTGAAGTGATAGATGGAGACACCCAAATATTTTACATGAAAATTTTGAAAAGGAAAAAAATCATAGAGGTCTAGCCCAGTCAGAATGATCTACTATAAGTAGATGAGTACGAACTCAGGTCCTTGTCCAATAAGTGATAAAGGGTTACACAGTTCTTCAAACTATAATGGTTGTATACAAAATAATTCATTGTACATTAGTCATGAGAATTTGTAGTTAGGAGTAGTTTTTGGGACGTTGGCACACTGACTTTGAGGTGCATCATTGTAAGGCGTTTAGGATGATGCAATACTGCATAGGATGGCTTCTCCGCGACATTGGTCTTTATTCTGCACGGTTTCTCGTATCCCTGCAGCATATGTTGCGACTTTGCAAGGGTTGCATTGCAACGAGTAGAGGCGGGCCAACTGTGGTTGATGGTGGCTAGGAAGCAGTGGTTGACGGCTACACGAGCAGGAAGTGATTACAAGGTCCTTAGTCCTGAAATTAAACTCCTTCGTGAACAAACTCTATATCTAATGTTTCCTCCGATTCAAAGTATATGTCTAATTTTCATGAAGAGGTAAAACTCTTGTTTTATGTTTTACGCATCGACTCTTGGGTCTTGACAGTCAATCTTCCTCAAGACGACATGCCTCTGAGTGGGTTTTCACCCACATGTTTTACGCTTTACACGTCGACCCTCGGGTCGCAAATGACCTTCTTTCGGAAGTTGTCGTGCCTTCTATGTGGGTTTACACTTGCCTTTACGCTTTATGCTTCAACCTTCAGGTCACGACAGTCCTTTCTTTAGAAGTCGACTTGTCGTTGGTGTGGGCTTCCACCAACTACTTTTACGCATTATGCGTAGACTCTCGGGTCCTAGCAATCCTTCCTTCAGAAGTCGACTTGCCTTTGTGTGGGTTTTTCACTCAACTGCTTTACGCTTTATGCACTGACCTTCACGACTAGACAGCCCTTCCTCTGAAAGTTGATGCCCCTGCCCACGATTGCTCTCATGCGCGTCATCCTCCTCTCTCGCTGTCGTTCGCCGCTCTTTGCTGGTGATAACACCAAACAAATTGTCTTCGTTCTTGTTAGGTAGAGGCCCTCATCATTCTGTCATTTTGAAAGATGGGTTAGACGGATCAACTTGTCGTTACGACAGAGGTCAAGCAGAGCTTCCCTCAGTCTTTGTTGACCTCATTTTGATGAGGTCTTCTCTTCTTCTTTTTAGTACTTAGGATCTAGCCTTAGGCTTTTCCTTTGACTATCTTAGAGGACTAGAATCGGGATCCACCATCTAGAATTTCAAACCACTTCTTAACTCCCCGCAAACTCTACAAACTTGACTATAGACCCCTAATCACTTAGAGGGTTGAAATCAAATGTGGAAGTTTAAAGGATGAGTTCCTATAGGACTCTTTGGCTCTAGGACCGCCTCCAGGTGGCTCGGTCCAGCTGAAGGGGCCGACTTACACAAACACTACACTCATACACTACACTTTCACACACCTCCTAAAACCACACCCATACCTAACTTGACCTCCCGACTCATGTAGGTGATTCACATGGATGGTCCTTAACCCTAAGCCCTCAGCAAGAGGTTAGGAACAACATAGATGAATGCCTCAAATGAGTCCCTTCATGGCTCATGTGGGCTTGATATGGCTTCATGGCTCAACCAAAATAATTTCATTCCACTTACATTCACCCAATCTTCAAATTTCCAAATTTTCAATTTTTGACCCCCGGGGCCCTACACCCGCCTAGCCTACCCAAAGCCCTTGAAATCACCTAAAAATTTTCAAAATTTCCAAATCACCCAAAAAATCCCCAAAATTAACCTTGTACATTTCCTCACCAATCAAGTTGATCATCCATAGCCAAAAATACCAAAAATTCCAAAAATACCTCCTAATACTCTCCAAATACCCAAAATACCCTTCTTGACCCAAAAATCCAAAAATTCAGAAAATTCCCAAAAAAAATCCAGAAAATCCCAAATATTCCCAATTTCATTTTGTTCAACTACACCATGGGCCAATTTTGTCAATTTACCCTACTTTTGTCAAAACCCCCAATTTGACCCATTTTAACCCAAAATGAACTCAATGTCAAGCCAAACCTACCCAATTGACCCAAATTCTGGTCCAATTCAATTCTAAACTTCAATTCAACATTCCCAACACCAATCTAGACCAAATCCAAGTTCAATTTGATTGACATTTGGATCCAATTCCACTTTTGGCCTTAAGGCCCAATTTGGACCCATGACCCAAACCTAACCCAAACTCACCCAATTCAACTCCAATTAACCCCAAATATTTTCTAAATCTTCCTTAACATCCCTACAAACAAAACACTGACATGATTTTCCCAACATTTAGACCCAAACCCCACTCAAATTCAACCCAAAGCTAAAAGGCCCAATTTTGACCTAAACCCAAACCTAACCCAAATGAGCCCAAACCCCAAAATCAAAGCCCAACCAAAGTCAAAACCTATTTGAAACACTTCCATAGACATTTACCAACATTAATTTTACATCAATTTCAACCCTAGCCCAACATTGGCCCAACTTAGTCCAATTTGACCTATATTGGCCCATTCACCAAAGAAGCCCAAATTCAACCCAATTCAAACCCAAATCACTCCCAATTTGCTTCAAGTCACTCATGACAAATCTATGAGCTAAACCCAACAATTATTTGGCCCAAGCCTTTGCCAAAATTCCATCCTAAAATCCATTTTAAAATCCAAAAGCCCACTTCCCTAAACCATTTTAAAAACCCATTTCCACCAAATACAAAAGCCCAAAATTGGCCCTA
The DNA here is from genome assembly GCA_022702705.1 of Papilionanthe hookeriana x Papilionanthe teres. Lineage (NCBI taxonomy): Eukaryota > Viridiplantae > Streptophyta > Magnoliopsida > Asparagales > Orchidaceae > Papilionanthe > Papilionanthe hookeriana x Papilionanthe teres. Next base: position 30,500,990 of record CM040421.1, read on the forward strand.
AAACCCACATGACATTTCCATTTGCCATCCATTTAATCAAAGCCATTCCCTAAGTTATAATCCCATCATCAAATAATTCCAAATCAAGCCTCATGCCAAATCACCCCTAAATACCAAAATTTTTCTTAAATCCATTTCCATGAAATTGACTTGACTTTTCCCACGCCAAAGGTGAGCCATGAAGCCAGGCATGAGCCACATGGAAGCCATGAGAGCCTCTTTACATGTCACCATGCCATTTTGGGCAAAAGGAGGAGACCCTTTCCTTAATTCCTAAAGGTGATTAACCACTCCCATGATTCCACTAAACCTTGCTTAAGCTTAATTGTACTTGGATGGTGACCATTCCCCACTGATTAAGCTGACCTAAATCACTTTCTATTCAGCCTAAACCAGGCCTTGGGTGGTGCACCTAGCCCAAATGGAGGGGTTGACCAATTTGAGCCAAAATGAGCCCTCTCCCATTCCATTCTAATCCAAGCCTTTTACACATGGCATTTGCCGATTGCCTACACTAAACCCCACCCCCGACCCACTCGAACAAGATGGCGACCAATGCACGGCCGGCCAGCCACCAGGTCGCCGGAAAACACCATGGCCGAGAGCTCACATGTGAGCCAACTTTGGAATTCTCCCTTCGTCGAGTCGCCCCATGCCCAATGGCCATCATGGCCGTTCTTCCCATGCCCGGAGCAGCTCGATCCCAAGCCCTAACTCTCCACGGGAGGCCCTCCACCCTCTCCTATTTAAACACCACCCCCTCACGGCCATGAGAAGAGAGTTGCACAAACCTTGCCGAAACTTCGCCAAAATTGTTCCAAACCCTTCTCCACCCTTAGAGCGAGTTGATCCCCAGGTGTCGATTCGCCCTAATCCCCACCGACAAAATCCGATTTCTCAACCGAAATTCCACCCAAAACCAGGACACTTATCCACGGTGGATCAATCCTCAAATTGATTGGTCCTACACCTTCACGCGACCAAGAGAAGGTGTCCACCAGACAAAAGCCCCATCTCCGGGCCACCCGGTTGCTCCGGCCTCCAAGCTTTGTGATCGGCTGTGGTCGAAATCCTACCTGAGCGATTCACCGGACCGGGAGACTTCATCCGGAGCTTGCGGGATCCAATCGAAGGTGAAACAACCCTCGGATCGAAGCCACACTTCTGCGAGCAAAGGTATGGCCTCAATCTTCTTCCCGAGCTTCGAACACTCTCCATTTTCATTAAGTCGATTTCATGCCACATAAACCGTATGGATGTGTTCGTCTTCTCGAGACGAATCCATAGAGCATAAGAACGTTAAATTTGGTCGAGTATCGAGTGAGATCTTGGGCACTAGAAGATGGACGGTTCTCGGGCTAGGAGGCTTGGGGACGATGAACGGATGTCGTTCATTCAATACACGCGCGGACGGACGGCTCAGATGGCGTCGGACCAGAAGATGATACGTGAACCACGGGCCGCGTGGCGCTGAGTCGGAAGGCGGCGTCGAATGGGGGCGCGCCGCGTGGCTGTTCGGAGATGCTAAGGTTGACGCGGCGCCGACTCAGATAAATAGAAAATTACGATTTTTCTTATTTATTTAATTACCAGAACTTGGAAAATTCATAACTTTGTGTAGGAAAATCAGAAAAATAAAATAAAAATACCCACTTGATCAGTGAACAGAGGAGAATAATGTGGAAAAAAATCATTTAATTTCATCAAGTATTTAATTTTTAATAATTTATTTACTGTCTGCATTGTTTTAATTCTCCATGCATATAGGAAATTCACCATGGCATGAGACCATAGGGCTTTTGAAGCCTCTGAATTTGGGAACATTCCCTGAATTTTCCAAAGTCAGAGGCCATCCCTATGAGAAGTTAATTATTTTTCAAATTCATGTTACTATTTTGAGTATTTTAAATCCAATAATTAGCATGTTGTGAAATAAATTCTAGGAAAATTTGGTGATGTCCCTTATGACCAGAGGACCCTAGGAAAAATAGGTTTTGAGTTAACTCATTTAAAATAACCCTAATTGGCTTAAACACCCAAAATAGATCCCCAATTAATTAGAGCTAACCATACATCAAATTGACTTGAAATCAATTCTCCACTTACCTTTAGGATCAGAGGAACACACCATAAAAATTTGAAGTCAATTGGACTTGGTTAGCCTACTTAAATCGGTTGATTAAGCCACTTAATATTTTAAACTTTAAAAATTCAAAACTTTCAAAATACCTTTTAAAAATTCACCAAATTGGTTTTGGAGCCTCTCTGATATTAGGGGAATTTAAGAAAATTAAAATTTCAATTTTCTAAAAAATTTGATTTTTAGTATTATTTTAATATTTAAATAATTAAAAAATAATAAAAATCACAAAAATAATAAAATTCACCAAAATGTCATATTTTGAATTTTAATCACTTAGGAACAAACCCCATATTTTTCTTAGGTCTATTTAATGAGATATTAAATTTTAAAGCCCTAAGGTAATTTAAGAATTAAAAAATACATTTTTTTGCATTTTCACTAAAATAATTATAATAAATCATAGAAAAATTAGAAAATTGCAAAAATTGATTCTCTAATTTCCTTGATATCAGAGAGATTATTGAAAAATATAAAATTCATTTTTCAACCTTTATTTTATTTTTAAATTAATTAACACTCCAAAACTTAAAATAATTATAATAAAAATAATATAATTCAAAAAATCACCAAAATTGGTCCAAGTGGTCCTCTAGTCATTAGGAATGTCCCCTAATTTTCTTAAGGACAGAAACTTTCCCTTAGTCATATTATTAAATTTTCTTTGGAAATTCCTATTTTCCACAAAAATAATTACATAAATAAATTAAATACAGAAAAATCACATTTTCTCCTCTCATGTCTTTATTGGCATATGAGTGAAGTCACATAAAAATTTCAAGTTCATTTAAGCTCAATTTAGTGAGTTATGAAATTATTAAGCTTGAAGCAATCTTATACAATTCAAATTCTTTTGTACCTTTATAATTACAATTGTATGTTTCATGTATTCAAATTGAATGGATTGATTCTCATACAAATTTCTTGGTGTATCTTTGCGAGGTAAATTCTGGCACGCCGCTACATCATGTGCTACCAGATTGGCTAATTATTCAAACCTTTTATAATGGATTAGTAGGATCTTTAAGATCAATCATCGACTATGTCTTTGGAGGTTCATTAATGTCTAAACCATTTGATGAAGCTTATGCACTAATCGAAGAAATGACAACAAATAATTTCCAATGGCCTCGTCGATAGAGTAAATTCGAAAAAGATAGCAAGTATTCACGAAAAACGATGCAATATACATGTTAGCTTCACAATTGTCGTTATATCTAAGAAATTAGATCATTTTGGAATGAACTACTCTCCTACTTTTAGAAGAAAACTCATCTGGACAAATCATAGAATCTCAATCTAATTATGAAACTTTAAATGCTATTAATAATGAACTAATAACCCTTATTCAAACTATTATAATTACGTTGGAAAACTCATCCAAATTTTAATCGGAATAACACATCTAATCAACAATGGATGAATCAACCTAATCAAGCAAATCCAAACTATAAACCTAATTACCCACCTGGATTTAATAATAATAACCCTCGATTCAAAGATAAGAAATTATTCTATGGATGAATTAATTTTGAATATGGGTCAACAACTACAAAATCAAGGAAATCAACTACAAATTCAAGGAAATCAATTACAAATCCAAGGAACATCTATTAAAAATATCAAAACTAAACTTGGACATATTGCTACTGCGCTAAATAATAGAATATCTGGAACTTTTCCTAGTAATGTGGAAATAAATCCTAAAGATCAAGGAAAAGAACAAATTAAAGCAATAAAACTAAGGAGTGGAAAAGAATTAGAACCTCAAATTCAAAAAAACTTCGAAAGCTAAAAAAGGAAGTGGAAATTGAAAAGGAAACAATTCAACAAGATTCAAACTTAGAACATCCTTTAATACCTATGAAAATTTCGTTGAAAAACCTCCACCACCATTTCCTCAAACTAGCTCAACATAAAAAAGATAAACAATTTGTTAAATTCATCGAAATATTAAAGAAATTAACAATCAATATACCTTTTGTCGAAGCTTTAGATCGAATGCCAAATTATGTAAAATTTATGAAATATATTCTAAATAAGAAAAGAAAATTCACCGATAATGAAACAGTCGCACTTAGTGAAGAGTGTAGTGCTATTATTCAGAAGAAGCTTCCTGAAAAATTGAAAGATCCTGGTAATTTCACTATACCATGCGCTATAGGAGAAAAATTTTATGGAAAAGCTTTGTGAGACTTAGGAGCAAGCATCAATCTAATGCCTCTATCGATTTTTAAGAGATTAGGATTAGGACAAATTACACCTACTTCAGTAACCCTTCAATTAGTCGATCGTTCGGTTGCACTATCCTAAGGGAGTTATTGAAGATGTGTTAGTAAAAGTGGATAAATTTATCTTCCCAAGTAGATTTTATTTTTTAGATATGGAGGAAGATAAAGAAATTCCTATCATTTTAGGAAGATCATTCTTAGCTACTCTGGAAAAGCTATGATTGATGTTCGAAAGGAGAATTAACTATGAGAGTAAATGACCAAAAAGTTACCTTTAATATTGCAAAATTAATGAAATATCCTGCGCTTAGAAAAAGATGATGAATGTTTTCGGATGGAAATACTTGAACATTTACAACAAGAACATTTTAAGGAATATTACGAAGATAAATTAGAAAAAGAAAATACTTGAATTAATTGAAGATAATAATGAAGAACTAGATTATATTCAAGAAAGATTTGAATTTTTGGATATTACTGAAAACATCGACAAGAATATAGTTCCATCGATTATTAAACCTCTCGAACTTGAGCTAAAAATATTACACGATCATTTGAAATATGCTTATTTAGGTAATTCTTCAACTTTACCGATTATTATTTCATCCGCACTAAACGAATCTCGAGAACAAAAACTTTTAGAAACTTTAAAAAAATATAAGAAAACTTTTGGTTGGACTTTGCATGGATATTAAAGGAATTAGTCCTTCAATCTATATGCATAGAATTATTTTAGATGATGAACATAAACCTAAAGTCGATCCCGAAAGGAGATTAAACCCAATAATGAAAGAAGTAGTTAAGAAAGAAAATTTAAAATGGTTAGATAATGGTATTATATATCCTATTTCGACGATGCTTGCGGTAAGCCCGATTCATCGTGTTCCTAAGAAAGGAGGAGTGACCGTCATCTGCCAATGAAAATAACGATTTTATTCCTATAAGACAAGTTACTGGTTGGCGTATATGTATTGATTATAGGAAATTAAATACTGCCACCAGGAAAGATCACTTCCCTTTACCATTTCTAGACCAGATGTTGGATAGATTAGCCGGACATAAGTTTTTGTGTTTTCTAGATGGATACACCGGTTATCATCAAATACAAATTGCTCCTGAGGATCAAGAGAAAACTACATTTACTAGTCCTTACGGAACATTCGCTTTTCGAAGAATGCCTTTTGGATTATGTAATGCACCAGCAACATTCCAGAGATGTATGATGTCTAAATTTAGTAAGTTAATTGACAATGGAATAGAAGTATTTATGGATGATTTCTCTATATTCGGAACATCATTTGACACATGCTTAACTCATCTTGAAAAAGTATTAGAAGTATGTGAGAAAATAAATTTAGTTCTAAATTGGGAGAAATGTCAATTTATGGTTGCGGGCGACATTGTATTAGGGCATAAAATTTCGTAAAAAGGCATGGAAGTGGACCCTGCAAAAATTCAAGTTATAGCTAAATTACTACCTCCAACTACAGTAAAAGGGGTAAGAAGTTTTCTTGGACATGCTTGGATTCTACAGACGCTATATAAAAGATTTTTCAAAAATTACTAAACCTACTATGCCAACTTCTCGAAAAGGACAAAAAATTTGAATTTACAATCGAATGCACGAATGTTTTTGAACTCTTAAAAGAAAAATTAATTACAACACCTATAATAGTTTCACCTAGCCTAGGAGAAACCATTTGAGCTTATGTGTGATGCTAGTGATTATCTTGTAGGAGCGAGTTCTTAGGCAAAGATATGAAAATATTTTTAAAGTTATATACTATGCTTAGTAAAACTCTAAATGATGCTTGAAATAAATTATACGATTCTGAAAGAGAATTATTAGCGGTAGTATATGGTTTTAATAAATTTAGACCTTATCCGATTGGAACAAAATGTATCGTGCATATCGATCATTCTGCTATCAAATATTTAATGCAAAAGAAAGATTCCTAACCAAGATTAATTAGATGGATGCTATTAATACAAGAATTCGATTTTGAGATCGTTAATAAGAAAGGAACTGATAATCAAATTGGGAATCATTTATCAAGATTAGAACATCATCAATTATCTGATATTGAAAATGAAATTATAGACAGTTTTCCTGATGAACAACTATATAATATCAATGAGTGGAAAATACCATGGTATGCTTTGATATAAGTAAACTATATAGTTAGTAATATTTTACCACTCTATGCTTAACTTCTGCAACAATGAGAAAAAATTCATCCATGATACGAAAACCTATTTTTGGATGAACCATATTTATATAAGCAATGTAAGGATTTAATTATTAGAAGATGTGTACCTTATGAAGAAATCGAACCAATTATTCAAAAATGTCATGATTCCGATTTTGGAGGACATTTTGGGATCGATAAAGCTCGCTTATAAGATTCTACAATCTGGATTTTACTGGCCTACTTTATTTAGAGATGTATACAGATATATTAAAACTTGCGATAAATGTCAAAGAGTAGGAAATATATTTAGAAGAAACGAAATGCCTCTAAATTTTATATTAGAAGTTGAAATTTTTGATGTTTGGGGATTAGATTTTATGGGACCTTTTATTCCTTCATTTGGAAACTCATATATATTAGTAGACTGTTGATTATGTTTCCAAATGGATTGAGGCACAAGCTTTACCTAGGTGTGATGCTAATAGTGTTTCGAAATTTCTGATGAAAAATATTTTTACTAGATTTGGAATGCTGAGAGTGATTATCACTGATGGAGGAACTCATTTTAGAAATAAATACATTCACAAACTAGTAGAAAAATACATTATTACTCATAAGATATCCACTCGCTTATCATCCACGAGACTAGCGGATTAGGCTGAAGTATCTAATCGTGAGATTAAACGTATTTTAGAAAAATGCGTAAACCCGAATAGAGTTAGATTGTTCTATTAGATTAGACAATCGCATTATGGGCTTATAGGATCGCTTATAAAACTCCGATTGGAATGACTCCTTACGAGCTTATATATGGAAAAACATGTCACTTACCAGTTGAATTAGAACATAAAGCATATTGGGCGATTAAAGAATTTAATTATAATATGAAGGAAGTCTGGTGAGAAAAGATTGCTCGCAATTAAATGAATTGGAAGAATTAAGAAATGAATCATATGATAATGATCGGATTTATAAAGAAAAGATGAAATTATGGCATGATCGGAAAATTAATCGAGAGAAATTTTGAACCGGGACGGGAAGTTTTGCTATATAATACTAGATTGAAATTATTTCTGGAAAATTGAAGTCTCGATGGTTAGGACCTTTCACCATAACTCAAATATTTTCATACGGAACTATAGAAATCGAAGATCCAAAAAATGGACATAAATTTAAAGTTAATGGACATAGATTAAAACCATATTTTGAAGGTATAAGACCTAACTATAAAGAGGTTTTAATTCTTAGTCGACTTCGATTAATAATTGAAATTAGGTCGGGCTGACGACGTTAAACCAAGCGCTTTATGGGAGGCAACCCATATTAGTTATCTATTTTTATTGTATCTTAATACTTAGTCTATATTATTGAAACTTTACTACTCAATTATTATTACGAATCATCACATATTCGAACCATTATGATGAGAAAAGAAATTATTCGATTTAGAGCAAAATTGGACATTATTTTGGAATCTCGCCGACGGCTAGGTCAATACTCGCCGACAGCGAGGTTCACGCCTAAATTAAATTTAGTTTATTTATCGAGCTCGCTGACAGCGAGAAACGTTCCGCTGACAGCGAAAACATGAGAGGCAGTTTTTATAACTAAGTCGCCGACGGCGAGAAACTTCTCGCCGACAACGAGGAAGTTATAAAGATGAGTTATTTATACTCTGAATGCCGATTTGGACGGTTTCAACACCAATTCCTTAGTGAAAACCCATTCTTAAATCATTCTAAATCTGTCTTCTTCACTATAATTCATTCTATTCACCATAATGGCCTCCAAATTCTTAGATTCCTCTAATTCTGGAGTGTTTAACCGGAGGAAATTTGTGAGTGCGGAAGCGCAGCGGATCTTCAACAAGGTTTTGGTAAAGAAAAGAGTTATCAAGGAACGGGATTTGTCAATCGAGGATTAGAGAATTCCACTACGAAGATAGAAGAAATGATCGCGCAGCCGCACTTGGGAGGTATTTTGTTACACTACGTCGGTTGTTGTTATTCCAGATTGTGAAAGAGTTCTACTCTAACTTACATGCGATCAACAGTGGGAATGTCTACGTCCGAGGAAGATGGGTGACGTTTACTCCATCAAGAGTAAATGAATTATTCTCTATAGAAAACACCCCAGTATGTCACTATTAAAATTTTGTGCCTTCTCGATATAATATGAATGAGATATTTCGATATCTGACTGATGAACCAAAAGATTGGGAAATGCGTGAAGACGGGTATGTTAGTTTCTCTGCATCACTTTTGAATCATGTCTCAAAGCACTGGCACTTTTTCATCTCATCTAAATTGTTACCTACTATGAGGGTAAACAAGGTTTCGAAGGAATGCCCTATATTGAATTATTGTATTCAAATTGGATTGCCTATTGATGTTGGATCAATAATTGTTAAGTCTGCATTGGGTTTAATTGTGCATGGGTCAGTTCACGGACTAGGACACCCATCTACTATTTTTGCATTATGCAGTCAGTACCAGGTTTCTTATGAAGCTTGGGAAAATGTTCTGTTACCTTGGAAGCCGCTTGATCCTACAGATATGTTCCCTACTTTGGACAATAATGATGATATTACATTTATCTCTGATAGAGCTTCACAGAATAAACCTATAGCAAGGCCTATTTCAGATAAAACGGAGTTACTTATGAAGAAAATTAAAGGAATGGAGAAAAAACTGCAGAATGTGAGAGATTTAATCGACAATATATCTGATTTATTTGATCACATTGACTGGAGGATGAAGGAACACTTTGATCATTATGGACACCTGGAAGCTAGCTTTCTTCATTTACTGAGACAGAAGGGTTGGATCACTGAAGAATCTGCTTCGGAGTTTCCCTTCAGGCCTTTCTATAACTTATTTGTGCATCATCGTCATATTGTCGGCATATTTTTAGGTTGTGTGTTTTATTTTGAAGAGGGGTCGTCTAACAGAAATCTGTCGGCGAATTTTTAATTTAATTAAAATAAATAGTTTGAAAAGTAGTATTTAATTTTGAAAATAATTTCAAATTTGAAGGTTTTAAGATATGAGACTAAACCGATTCTCACATCCCAAATAGTTTATATAAACGAGCACCGCACCACAAACCGTGTGTCTATCCCTAAAGATAGACACACTGCTTGACGGTGGGGCTCGATTAAATAAACTAGAAGATTTGTGACATCCGTTTGGTCTGCGAACCAATTTTATAAGCCGACAAATTCCCTCGCTTAATATGAAAGCATTAACCGGGGTTTATATTACTCGGGTTCTTTAAAATTCCCTATAAGGGCAAGCCCCTATAGTTAATTACATCTTAAGTGACGGGAGTCACCTAAGAAAACTCTCGATAATAATCAATAATTCCGCTCTCAAGAATTTCAAAGTTTAAGTCTTCGAGAGATTGAATTTTGGAATTTCGATAGGGAATGGATCGGGTTTGGAACATTTTGTTTTGTGAATCCAAAGGAAGAAAAGTAGGAGAAATCACGGATTCGAAGTGAACTTCGGTAATTTCCCGACTATCCTATTGTTTGGCTTGGATTTAAGAAAGTCCTACTATTTATTTAAATGTTTTGATTTTGCCAATTTTAATTAATTAGGACTTATATTTATATGATAGAATCATACAAATAACCTCGAAGATGTGAGGGTTTATTGTCGTACCGACGACTACCTCGGAATCCTAAGACCGGTTAGGGCTTAATTTGCAATGCAAGCGCCTAACGAAGAATTGAGGATTTATGTTGCACTAGTACGAACTACCTCGAAGTCCTATGGCTTTGTTATTTAATTCTAGGAAAGTTTTCTTGAAGTAGACTTAGGTTTTGCTGATGACATGATGGCCGTGTCGCCCACCATGCTACGAGCTCCATGTTGTTGCAGAGGTTTAGTTTTAGAAATCATAAATCGGGAGATGAGAAAAGTGTTTTGGTTTAGAGAAAATCTTAATTTCCGTGTGGTTTTTTTTATGTTTTAATTAAAACAAATCTTAAAGTTGATTATAACAACACCGGTTAAGATCCCACGGTTCCATCCTTCCAGGCATCATTATTTTTATCGGATTCACTTAGTCCGAGATGAATTTGCTAAACTCAATCGAATGAGTTCCACACTTTCATTTAGGCCGTGTGAAATCCCGTTAGTAACACGTAGGTTACATCATCCAAGGTATTCCCGATCATCCAACGGGACGTTTTAATTTAGTTGTAATTGTAGTTTTGTGTTACGTTTGTGATTAAATTTTGAGTTGTTTTATATTTTGAAATGTTGTGGCGGTGAATTTTATCTTGCAATGACTTTTAACTTAGTTACGGTTTCGAGTTTAGGGACTATCCTAAAGGTGTGGGTTTTCATGCAATGATTGTTTTATCATGCAAGAAAAGTAAAGTACATTTGCAAGAAAGTAAATTGCAGGAAAGTAAATTGCAAGAAAGTAAATTACAATAAAATAAAAGCGTACCTGGAGGGTCTTCCCGTCATCCCAAGCTGCACTTAAAACACAATTAGAATATTTAAGCAAGTTCCTAGGTAGGGCTAAGGCAAGGGTTATGGTTTTCTACCAAATTCCTAATCCTATAAGCTAGTCATTTCCTATGACGTCTAGGTCTTTGTATTTTGGTTTGAGGACGATTTTCTTCATCAAAGAATAATTAAATTCAATTGTTCTTATAAATGTCCTATCATATTGAGGAAGTGCTTAAGAAGAATCTTAAACATCTTTTCAATATTTCTAGGATTGTTTTAAGTCCAAATGAATTCGATTATATAAATGAATTAATCGTCCGAGAATTCAAGTTTCGTTGTTATCTTACTCGATGAATTAGGACATTTGAATGTCCTATAAGTGAAGTAACATTTCATTTAATGTTCTATTTAGAGCTATGATAACTAAAGCTTTTGAGGGTAAATTAGTATTCAAATGATTTGGTTTAAGTTAAAGAGTTTAAATTTGGAATAGTATTCAAGTTATTTTAGATTTATTTTGAATTCTTTATGTCTTTGGTGGTGTTATATCTAATTCAATTTAATTTAATTTAATTGAGTTTTAATTTAATTCAATTCAATTGAGTTTGATTTGATGTTAAATTAATTTAATTTGATTTGATTTAATTTTAATTTAATTTGATTTAATTTAATTTAATTTAATTTAATTTAATTTAATTTAATTTAATTTAATTTAATTATTCAATTTAATTTAATTTATTTAATTTAATTTAATTTAATTTGATTGTTTAATTTAATTTAATTTGATTTAATTTAATTCAATTATTTAATTTAATTTAATTTATTTAATTTAATTTAATTTTAACTTAATTTAATTTAATTTAATTTAATTTATTTAATTTAATTTAATTTTAATTTAATTTTATTTTTAATTTTAATTGAAATTTTTAAAAGAGTTTAATAATTAAGTCTTTTAATATTTTAAATTTGAGTTATCATTTTAATTAAGAATTGAATATTAATGAGATAATTAATTTAGGGATTTTTTAAATTAAAGAATAAATCTCTTCCTAATAATATCCCTATTTTAATAATTCCAATTTTATTACTCTTCCAAATTTAATCCATTATTTAATTAAAGTTTAATTATTTTAAAATTGCTTAATGGGTTTCTACCCTTTAATTATTTAAATTTCAATCATCCAAATTAGATTAGGATCAAATATTTTACTTGTTAATTTTTTTATTAAACCTAAAGTTTTAATTAAGGATTAAAATTTTAATTACTTATTTTACCCTTTAAACTTAATAATTTCATAACTCACTAAATTGAACTCAAATGAACTTGAAATTTTTATGTGACTTCACTCATGTGTCAATAAAGACATGAGAGGAGAAAATGTGATTTTTCTGTATTTAATTTATTTATATAATTATTTTTGGTGGAAAATAGAGATTTCCAAGGAAAATTTAATAACATGACCAAGGGAAAGTTTCTGTCCTTAAGAAAATTAGGGGACATTCCTAATGATCAGAGAAGCACTTGGACCAATTTTGGTGATTTTTTTAATTATATTATTTTTATTATAATTATTTTAAATTTTGGAGTGTTAATTAATTTAAAAATAAAATAAATGTTGAAAAATGGATTTTATATTTTTAAAAAATCTCTCTGATATCAAAGAAACCAGAGAAGCAAATTTTGTAATTTTTTGATTTTTATATAATTTATTATAATTATTTTAGTGAAAATGCTAGAAAATACATTTTTTTTTAATTTTAAAATTACCTTAAATCTTTAAAATTTAATATCTCACCAAATAGACCTAAGAAAAATGTGGGATTTGTTCCTATGTGATTAAAATTAAAAATGTGACATTTTGGTGAATTTTGTTATTTTTGTGATTTTTATTATTTTTTAATTATTAAAAATATTAAAATATGATTAAAAATCAACTTTTTTAGAAAATTGAAATTTTAATTTTCTTAGGTTCCCCTGATATCAGAGAGGCTCCAAAACCAATTTGGTGAATTTTTGAAAGGTATTTTGAAAGTTATGAATTTTTTAAGTTTAAAATGACTAAGTGGCTTAATCAACCCAATTAGTGGGGCTAACCAAGTCCAATTGACCTCAAATTTTTATGGTGGGTTCCTCTGATCCTAAAGGTCAGTGGAGAATTAATTTCAAGTCAATTTGATGCATGGTTAACTTTAATTAATTAAAGACCTATTTTGGGTTTTTAAGCCAATTAGGGTTGTTTTAAATGAACTAAGTCAAAACCTATTTTTCCTAAGGTTCTCTCGGTCATAAGAAACATCACCAAATTTTCCTAGAATTTATTTCAAAACATGCTATTTATTGGAATTAAAATACTCAAAACAGTAACTCTGAATTTGAAAAATCAATAACCGTTCATAGGGATGGCCTCGACTTTGGAAAATTCAGGGAATGTTCCCAAATTCGGAGGCTTCAAAAGCCCTATGGTCTCAAGCCATGGTGAATTGTATGCATGCATGGAGAATTAAAATAATGCGGAGAGTAAATAAATTATAAAAAATAAAATACTTGATGAAATTAAATGATTTCTTTTCCACATTATTCTCCTCTCGTTCACCGAGCAAGAGGGTATTTTTATTTTATTTTTCTGATTTTCCTACACGGAGATATGAATTTTTGAAATTTAGGGAATTAAATAAATAGAAAAATATCCTAATTTTCTATTTATCCACGCGGCGCCGCGTCAACCTCTGCAGCCTCCGAACGCACACGCGTCGCGCTCCCATTCGACGCCGCCACCCGAGTCGCCGCCGCCGGGCCCCGCGGTTCTCGTACTGTCTCCTGGTCCGACGCCATCTGAGCCGTTCGTCCGCGCGTGTATTGAATGGACGGCATCCGTTCATCGTCCCCGAGCGTCCTCACCCGAGAGCCGTTCACACTAAATCTCTAAGATCTCACTCGATACTCAATGGATTTCCAAGTTCTTATGCTCTATGGATTCGTCTTGAAGAGACGAACACATCTATACGGTTAACATGCATTGAAACTAAGACATTTGAAATGGAGAATCTCCAGAAGCTCGGGATGAAGAATTAGCTCATACCTTTGCTCAGAGAAGTGTGGCTTCGATCCGAGAGTTGTTGCACCTTCGATTGGATCCCGGAAAGCTCCGGATGAAGTCTCACGGTCGCAGTGAATTGTCCGGATGTGATTTCGACCAAGCCCGATCACAAAGCTTGGAGGGCTGAGCAACCGGGTGGCTTGGAGATAGGGCTTTTCTTGGTAGACACCTTCCTCGGTGCAGTGAAGGTGTAGAACCAATCAATTTGGGAATTGGCTCACTGTGGAGAAGTGTCCTGGTTTTGGGTGGAATTTCGACTGCGAAATTGAGCTCGCGAGAGGAGAAATGGCGAGGGGATCTCACTGGGGATCAAGTGCTCTGTGTATGGGGAGGAGTACGGAACAATTTTGGCGAGTTTTGGCAAGGTTTGTGCTTAGCTCTTCTCATGGCCGAGAGGGGTGGAGTTTAAATAGGAGAGGGTGGAGGGCCTCCGGGGAGAGTTAGGGCTTGGGATCGACCTGCTCTTGGCAAGAGAAGAACGACTACAATGGCCACCGGGGATGGGGCGGCTCGACAGGTGAGAATTTCAAAGTTGGCTCACATGTGAGCTCTCGGCCATGGTGTTTTCCGGCGGCACGGTGGCCGGCCTGCTGAGCATGGGTCACCCTCGAGGTCGGGTGGGTCGGGGCTGGGGCTTGGTGCAAGCAATTGGCCATTGCCATGTGTAAAGGCTTTGATTCAAAGTAGAATGGGGCATGGCTAGCTTTTGAGTCTAAATGGGTCAATCCACCCATTTGGGCTTGGTGCACCCTTTAAGGTGGCTTTGGATGCTGTGGGGGATCGAAAGGGATCGAGTTGGTTTGGCATGGAGAAGTCTCCATCCAAATATATTTGGATTAAATTTAAGTTTAGGTGAAACATGATTAAGGCTAATGAGCTTTAGGGATTAAGGAAAGCCCCCCTCTTCTTACCCAATATGGCATGGTGGAGTGTCCAAAGCTCTCATGGCTCACATGTGGCTCATGCATGGCTTCATGGCTCACCTTTGGCTTGGCGAAAAGTTTGGTCGATTTCATAAAAAAGGATTTTAAGGATTTTGGATAATTTGGTGGAAATTTGGATGAAGCTTGATTTGGAATAATTTGATGGTGAATTTAGGACTTAGGTAATGGATTTAATTAAGTGGATGACAAATGGAGATGTCATGTGGGCTTTAGGGTAGATTTTGGGCCTTTGGATGTGGTGAAGTGGGCTTTTAGGAAAGTTTAAGGGAAATGAGCTTTTGATTTTAGGATGGGCATTTGGATAAAAATTTTGTGAAGAACTTTGTCAAATAAATGTCATAATTGGTTTAGGGATGTTCTATGAAGGGCTTGGAATCAATTTGGTGTGATTTGGAGTTGAATTGGTTTGAATTTGGATTTATTTGGTAAGTGGGCCTATGTAGGTCCAAGTGGGCTAAGTTGGGCTAATGTTGGGCTAGGGTTGAAATTGATATAAAATCAATGTTTAGAAATGTTTATGGGAGTGTTTCAAAGAGGTTTTGACTTTGGTTGGGCTTTGA
Organism: Papilionanthe hookeriana x Papilionanthe teres; assembly: GCA_022702705.1. Classification (NCBI taxonomy): domain Eukaryota; kingdom Viridiplantae; phylum Streptophyta; class Magnoliopsida; order Asparagales; family Orchidaceae; genus Papilionanthe; species Papilionanthe hookeriana x Papilionanthe teres. Next base: position 30,516,621 of record CM040421.1, read on the forward strand.
TTTTGGGGTTTGGGCTCATTTGGGTTAGGTTTGGGTTTAGGTCAAAAATGGGCCTTTTAACCTTGGGTTGAGTTTGAGTGGGGTTTGGGTCTAAATTTTGGGCAAATCATGTTAGTATTTTGTTTTTTGGAATGTTAAGGAAGATTTAGAAAAGATTTGGGGTTAATTGGAATTGAGTTGGGTGAGTTTGGGTTAGGTTTAGGTCATGGGTCCAAATTGGGCTTTAAGGCCAAAAGTGAGATTGGATCCAAATGTCAATCAAATTGGGCTTGGATTTGGTCTAGATTGGTATTGGGGATGTTGAATTGAAGTTTAGAATTGAATTGGACCAAAATTGGGGTCAATTGGGTAGGTTTGGTTTGACATCGGGTTCACTTAGGGTTAAAATGGATCAAGTGGGGGTTTTGACAAAAGTAGGGTAAATTGACAAAATTGGCTCATGGTGTAGTTGGACAAAATGAAATTGGGAATATTTGGGATTTTCTGGAATTTTCTGGGAATTTTTTGAATTTTTGGATTTTTAGGCCAAGAGGGGTATTTTGGGTATTTGGAGGGTATTGGGAGGTATTTTTGGAATTTTTGGTATTTTTTGGTATGGATGATCAGTTTAAGTGATGTGGAAATGTTTGGGATTGATTTTGGAGAATTTTGGGTAATTTGGAAAGTTTTGAGAAATTTGGGTAATTTTAAGGGTTTTGGGTAGGTTTAGTAGGTGTAGGGTCCGGAGTCAAAAATTGAAAATTTGGGAAATTGAAGATTGGGTGAATTTGGGTGGAAAGAAGTCATTTTGGTTGAGCCATGAAGCCATATCAAGCCCACATGAGCCATGAAGGGACTCACTGAGGCATTCACTATGTTGTTCCTAACCTCTTACCGAGGGCTTAGGGGTTAAGGATCATCCATGTGGATCACCTACATGAGTCAGGAGGTCAAGTTAGGTATGGGTGTGGTTTTATGAGGTATGTGGAAGTGTAGTGTGTGTGTAAGTCAGCCCCTTCACCAGACCAGGCCACCCGGGGCAGTCCTAAGGCCAAAGAGTCCTATAGGAACTCATCCTTTAAACTTCCGCATTTCATTTCAACCCTCTAGGTGATTAGGGGTCTACAGTCAAGTTTGTGGAGTTTGCAGGGAGTTAAGAAGTGGTTTGAATTTCTAAAAGGTGGGTCCCAATTCTAGTCCTCTAAGATAGTCAAAGGAAAAGCATAAGGCTAGATCCTAAGTACTAAAGAGAAGAAGAGAAGACCTCATCAAAAATGAGGTCAACACATATCGGAAATATCAGAGAAGATGAAGATTCTGACCTTGATGAGTAGTAGTAAAGATTTCCATAGTATGTTTGTATTTATGTTATTTGATTTGATTTAGATTTTATTATGTGTGGAGTGATGATTTGAATATCTCAAACTTAATCGAGATATGCGTCATAGTTTTGTATCGGCATTTAGTGTGTCGTGGATTGGTTTGCGATGCTTGATTAGTAGTAAGGATTGAAGTTTGAAGTTTGATTATAGAGTTTAAAATTTTGTTAGTTTGTACATCTCATGGATTTCAATATTAAAGTTAATTTGTTGTGTTGTGTGAATTTGTTTGTGTATAAGTAGCTAATCTTCATATTAAATTAATAAATGATGTGATCGGAAATATAATATAAGGCAAATCAAGGACGAAAATGAGTGACAAATTTCAGAAATTAAAATTTTTGGAATCTCGCCGACGGCGAGAAAAATCCCGCCGACAGCGAGATCGATCTAGCTGACAGCGAAGAATTTCTCGCCGACAGCGGATTTTTCCCGAGAGTTTTTGGTTCCGAAAAATATTATCTCGCTGACAGCTAGGTCGCAAAAAAAACATATATTTTGACCGGTAAAAAACACTATTCATCATCCCCAACCTCTCATTTTTGCAAAAACCGATCTAGGGCTTGAGAGATCTTGGATTTGAAGCAATTTCAACACTTTTTGACACCGGATTTCATCTTCCCTTGGTAAGAGCTTCACTCCTATGCAAAAATTTTTTATTTTCACCATATATTTTCACCACATTGCAAATTTTGGGAAAAATTAAAATGTGGAAGAAATAATCGGTGGAAATCCATGGAATTTGATTTAAATTGCTTATAAATATTGTAGGAAGCCTTCTTAGTATTATTTTTAAGTTTAGTGAAAATTTTCACGATTTTCACAGATTGATCGTATGGCTCCACGACAAAAACGTCGAGTAGAATTCGACGAAAACCGATTCATCAATGCACGAGCACAAAGCTAAATATTTTGAAAACATACAAGGAAGAAAGTGCATTGCGGATCCGGTTTTCAAAAATCCGGGAGGAGAAGTAGAGCGGATTATTAAGGAATGAGGTTGGGAGAATTTCGTTACGTTCAATATAGAGCACTGTAGAAGTGGTTAAAGAATTTTATGCCAATTGATCGCCGCTGAAGATGCACCGATAAAGGTACGAGGGTTTTTTGTAGATTTCAATGCCGCAAGAATTAACTCGTTCTATGAAGTTCATGATTCGCACTTTAGCGAGTATGAAACTTTTGGAACGATGGAAGGACCACCTGGAGGAAGTCATTAGCTTTCTCACCGATGGAACCGGAGTTTGGAAAATTAAGCGACAGGAAAGAGTGAATTTTCCTCTTTCTAAATTAAATGCAGTCTCAAAGCTCGACATTACTTTATTTGTTCTACTGCTACCCACATATCACCACAGTGAGGTAACACGAGATAGAGCAATTCGAACTTCGTATTCGAAAAACGAAGCATCAACATCGGGAGAATTATTTATCAAAACATCCCGGCCACTCCTCGAAATGAGAGTGGAGCCGGATCGGGACACCCTGGATTAATTTTTGCACTCGCCAACTCTCCTGGAGTTAAGGCTAGAGATGATGAAGAATGGGTGGAACCTATGAAACCACTCACACTGCCAATATCATGAAGTATGAATCTCATGAAGGGTGGAGATCGGGAGTGAGAAGTTATTTCACTCGATCAGTGGAGATATACCCTCTACTAGCTATGAACCTCCTGAGCCTACCACCCCTACCCTACAAGATCTAATGAATGAATTAACCCTGCATAGGAGGAGTTTTGAGCAGTTTGGAGAAACAATGGGGAGAAGAATTGATCATTTTGATCAAAGGATTGATAATCTGGAGAGGAGACATGATTATGATAGTGAGTACCTCCAGCGACATTCGGAATACGAAATTGCATACTATAAAGCTGAACGTCGTTATAGGAGTGGAGATTTAGATGCTGTCTTTCCAGATTGCCTCAGGTATACTCAGTGTCATCCTGCTCAGTCTTCTCAGCCTACAGATCAAGGAGGGGATGATAATATAGTTTGAGACTTTGATGTTGAAGATTAGGACTTTATTTGTTTTGTTTGTTTGATGTTAAGTTATTTTAAGGACTTTATATGTTTGTAATATTTAGTACTTTATTTTTTGAGACATTGGATGTTAGTTAGATTAATTTGCTTGAATTGTTATAGTAGTTTAGATTTTATTTTTGTGTTAGTTAATTGCATTTGTTTTTATGTTAAATAGGATGTTAGTTTTCTTTAGTATGTTTTTATTTTATTTTGTATTGTTTTAAGTTTTTAAAATTGTTAATATGTTAGTTCAATTGTTTTTAATATGTTAGTAATTCATATGTGTAGTATAGAGTTATTTTAATTGTTATATTTAATACTTATCTCGGATTTTATCCCTGCATTTTCTTTAAATTATTATATATATATGGAGAATACTAACGAGACGAGTTCAATGAAAAATGAAAAAGCTCGCAAAAATTTCAAAGAAAAAAAGAAATACCTAAACTTCAAATGTGTGATTTATTTACTTTCCTTCTTTTTCATTATTTAGAGTAGATATAAAAATTTAAGTTTCGGGGGAGTAAAATACAAATTTAGTTATTAACTTGTTCTCAATTTCTATTTTCAAATTATTATAAAATGATTTTTATAGCAAATTTTTCAATTTAATTTAATATGAATTATTTTATTTAATTATTATAAAAGGTTAAATGAAATATTTCTAGTGCTTTAACTAATTAAATAGAATAAAATATTTGGTTAAAGGGAATAAGAATATAGTAAACTATTTTTAGTAAGGAAAACTATATTCTAAAATTAAAATTGTTAAGTATTCAAGTGAAAAAGGAAAGATTGAAAATCAATGAAGTAAAAACTATGAAGTATATATAAGCTAAGAAATATTTCTAAGTTTCAAATTTAGGAAGATGAAAATGAAGTTCAAAATTATTAACAGACTCTCCAGATACAGTAATCCTTATAAAAAAAATAAAAAAAAAGAGAAAAAGAAAAAGAAAATGAAAATGAAAATGAAAAATGAGGAGAAGCTTGAGGAGATGCCTTATCAAAAATTGGTTTCATTTGAATTAACCTAAAGGGAAAAACTTAGATATTTTCAAACTTATGTTTATTGATTAGAATTTTACCTAATAGTGTTTTCTTGAATTTCTTATCATATGAATATCTTAAGTAGTTATTCTTTTAAATATAGTCATTCCCGAAATGAATAGTAAGTTAGAAATCTTAGACTCGATAACTAAATAATTTATTTCTATAAGATTAATTAAATTACATGAATTATTTTTATTTAACTTTATTATGATATTAATTAATCTAATTTATAGTTATTTAAATTGAAAAATCTTATTATAAAACTCATTATTTTTATGTAGTACTAAAATTACTTGAGGACAAGTAATAAGTAAGTTTGGAGATTTTGATCATCGAAAATTTTATTAAGAAATTCATACCTATTTTTGATGAAATTGCACTTTAAAGAAAGGTATTTTCTTTATTTTATTGCAGGAATGGAGAATTTAGGTGATAAAAGCAAAAAATCATAAAAAGGAGCGAATTTGGAGCAAAAAGGAAGAAAATAATGAAATTTGTGCTGAGTCGCCGACGGCGAGATCGAGCCCGCCGACGGCAAGGCTACGAGGAGACATTTCTGAAGGAATTATAACTGTCTCGCTGACAGCGAGCCCGAGCCCATCGACAGCCGAGCTAGCGCAGTTGAAGATCTTCAGAAGCCTCGCCGACAGCGAGGTAGTTCGTCGCCGACGGCGAGCTAGTTCAAATGGCGCAGATACATTGAACTCGGACACTTTTGAAGGGATGCTCACACACCTCTTGGTCCTTTGCTCACCTCTATATATAGAGGCCGAAATTCGAGCATATAAGTGTGCAGTTTTTGTGTCTTTAAGTGTTATAAGTGTGTTATTTTGAGTCTTTAGTGAGTCTTTAGTGAGTTAGTGAGTTTTTAGTGAGTCTTGACGTACTAGAAGGAAGAGTCGAAGAAGCTGCGAGGAGTCCGCTAGGGATAAATCGAGATAAGTATTTGTATTTATTGTTTTTAACTTTAAATGAAATCCATGCTTAGTTTAGTTCCCATGCATTCGAGTAGTTTATTAGTCTTTCTCCCCGTTATGAAATTAAGTGACTGATGAACTAAAAATAGAAGTACTTTTATATATTAATAAATTGTGATAATTTTTACTTAAAACTTAATTTACTTTCAACTGGCCATTTGATTTGTTAAAATGTGTTGAATATCGACTATAGTAAAAATTACATCCGATATTCGGGAATTCAAAAGCCTTGGAAGGAAGGTGCGAATAAATAGGAAATAATATCATCTGGGCTTAGAATTGAGCATTTTAGTGTGACGAGACTAAAATATTCAATTCGGTTCTATTGTTTGAGAACCGAAGTGTAGATGTTAGCCCTCGGGCGAGGGGAACGTGGGAGCTCGAAGTGGCAGTCGGTATCCTCCGCACCTAGCCGCAGATTCGGTAATCAAACATAGGATTAGTCAATATTCTTTACACCTGACCAAAGGGTAAAGAATATGAATGCTCCTATTTGTCACAATACCTTAAAATTATCTATTTAAATTCATCAATCACTTAAATTTCTAAACAAGGGGAAAGATACTTTTTCCGAATAGTTAAGACTTATTTAGCAATTAGTTTAATTTCCTGCACTTTCAATACGTATTAATTTTCTACTTAGTTAAGTTACCTGATTAAAATACTTAGTTTACTTTATTGCGCTTAAATTTAGAATTCCAAATTTTTGTATACTATTTTAAAATTATTATTATTATTTTAAAATTAGCTGTTATTTAATTTTCTCTTTCCTCGTGGGATCGATAACCGTGACTCCACTAGAGCCTCGTATTACTTCGATACGATATGTATACTTGCGTAGCATACACAACATAAACAATTACAATTCTATACATATAATATAGTGGGGTCAAGTTTTTGGCGTCGTTGTAATTAAATTAAAAATATCATAATATAAAATTGTGGGTCAGGGTGTCACCTCGGTTACGAGGAAATTCTTTCCTGATGGATGCTTCCAACAAGTGCACTATGCCTCAGCGGCGCAACATACTTGTTGGGGGTCCTTTGTTGGCATTACTTTTGATTTTGTATATGTGGGATGTCCACCTGAGCACATTGGTACTATGTTTCACGCATATGTCGTTTCTCGGAGATCAAGACATCCAATTTGAGACTCTTCGGAGCATGTTGAGGGGAATACAACCGTGGCAGTTCTGCCAGTCTTTGGCTTTCGCTTAGGCAAAGATTGGTCAGCATTTGTTAGACAGTTTCAATCGGACCAACGAACATGATTCGCCACACTGCACGTGAATCATACTTAAATTACTTAGGAAGGGCGCTCATATTGTTATGATTCTGTGCACGAGCCAGTAACATACAAATCGAGACACACAACCTAACAAATTTTAATAATTATATTAAAAAAAGGATAAATCCCTTTTGATAGCTTCCCATTTTCTCTTGTGATGATTTCCTAGCCCACGATTGCTCTTGTGCGCATCGTCCCCCTCTCCCGTTGTCGTTCGCCGCTCATTGTTAATGAACACACGCAACCAGCTATCTCCGTTCTTGCTGTTGGCTTACCTTTGTTTCTCAACCTGAAATGAGACACAAGCTGAGACCTCCTTTCTTGCCCAAGCTCCCTCACCGGCCATTTTGCCTCCCTCTCTTTTGGTGACCCAGCTCAAGCCGCTACCCCTTATGGCGCGGTCTCCTCTCGGACCCCATTGGCTCACCATATCCCCTCACCGGAACTCCTCGCCACCGGAAAACAGAGAATGACAACTGTAGATCTTTTGTGATGTTCAAACAAATATGGATCTTCTGTGATTCCCCTCGTGTACAGGAATGTCAGTGCATAAATATGAACTTGCATCACATCCTCATGCAAAATCTTTATGATTTTGTGAAGGCAGAAGCCCAAAACGGTAAGCGTGACATGGAGGCAGCAGCTCGAAAGATGGGTGTGTCGTGCAGGTAGCGACCTGAAAGGGTGGGCGTGTAGTGGAGGCAGTGGCCTGAAGGACCAGTGTGCCGAACAAAAAGGTTGATGATCTTCACTGCGGAGAATCATATAAGTGGGATGAGTGTTTGAATGGACACTCCAAATGCAACTCAAACGTTTGATAAAGCTTATGCAAGATGTTATACAAGACCTGTAGCAAAATAAGTATTATGTTCGGTCGCCTAGGATATAGATCGTCACTGGGGAATATTACACTTTGCCCCAATAGGGACCAGACACACATGCAAATGACGAGCACATATAAGATACAGTGCACCATGCAAGCAATCAAACAGACTCATGCAAATGCACAACATACATTATGCAAGTGATCGGTTGACCGAGTTGGGGCGATCGGACGGAGTGATCGATCATCCGGGGCGACTGGCCGCTGTGATGTGCTATGCCGGCTGAGCTGGGGTGGCCTGTTGAGGCAACATGCCATCCCGACCGGGCTGAGAAAAAGCTTCATGTTCAAGATCACTTGATGCTTGATCAATCTCAAAAAAAGAAAAAGAAAAACCTTCATAACAACTCCATTCAAAACTCAAACAAAATTATGAAATAACTTCACGCAATCAATGGCAATATAATCATGAAAAATCTATTAAAGAAAAAAAAAATCCAATAACTAAACAAAAAACTCATAATTAACCATAATTAAGAACTAAACATCACCATAATCTCTCAATATATCTACACAAGCACCACGCTCAAACACCCACTCACTAAATTGTTTCACTTAATCACCATATTTGTGCCAAAATGAGAATAAAACAAACACATCACACCACCAAACACTGTAACTAGCCAGCTTCCCCTGAAACTGACTCATCACCAACCTTCACATAATTCTACAACTTCCACCAGTATTCTCATCACTGAAATAACTAGTATACGAACTTGAAGCTGGCGTAGGGTACCCATGAGCCATGGGATACCCATTCATCATCATCCTTTGTCGCTGCATCATCTGATCATTCATATACTGCTGCTGGTAAGGATTAACAGAACCACCTCCCACTGGAGCCGCCGCCGCCGCCATTCCAGTGTTAAAATAACCGGCAGGCACTGCTCCGGCAGCCGTCGGAACTCCTGCCAGCCCACCGCCACTCTTTCCAACATTAATGTTGCCTTTGTTGCCTCCATTCTTAGCTTCGTGGGTCCCTCCACCTCCATTTTTACTCATTCCATTGCCTTTTGTATGGACCTCACCACCAAAACCTTTTTTAACTGTCACCGTCCGTTTTGCTGCTGATTTCTTATAGTCATCAATTTCATCATCAGAAGCATCTGTTTCATCAAAGTAGTCTCCTTCATCATCTACACTATCATCAAATTCACTTCCATAGTCCAAATCCTGAGCAGGAGCAGAGAACTTGACTGATTTATGATCATTTGTGGATGGAAGCTTCATATTCATTAGCTCCTTCTGCAGCAGTTGCAGTTTCTGTTCTTTAGTTCCTGATTTATGGGAGCTGTTCTTCTGTCCTTTTGTTGCATCAACATTATTGTTCTTCTTGGAAGAACAGAGTTCAGCATGTTTTCCTGACTTTCCGAGCTTTTTAATGAGGATGGAAGAATCAACGTTTCCTGTAACAGTTACCTTCCCCTGTTCTGCATCTATTGCTACACTGTAAACTCCTGAAAATTTTTCACAATAAATGCTAAAATTAAAAAAAGAAGAAGAAATTAAAGAAAAAAACAGTAAATAATATATGAGCATGATCAGCAGAATAGGTATAAGAAAAACACCATCAATCTTCTGAAGAATCTTCTTAACTTTCTTCGCACATCCTTCACAGTGGATGTTCACTTTCAGCACACAAGTCTGCACTCAGAACAGATATACACAGCCAAAAATCCAATCTTTCACCAATATCATAAAACAAAATATAAAATTTACAAGAAATTAGAAAATTCAGACGAGAAGAAAGGATACCTTCAACTTGAGAAGGTTCAAGTCTTCTGCTTTAGTGAGTTTATTCATGGCTTCAAGCGAAGGAAATCCTCAACAGAAACTTCTACCCGTTGAGCTCAGTGGAGGAGACAATGGCTGGCTATGTGAGTTCTGAGAACTAAGAAGACGAATACGGAAGAAGCAGCAGCTAATGATATAAGAACATTAGGCATGTGGGCGGGTAGAAAGAAGCTGATGATGCTGATAATTCTCTCACTTTTCTCCTTAGATATTTGTTTATCGGAACATTTGCATACATACCATTCAATATTTCTATATTTACATATCTAACATCTAAAAATCAATTTTTACATAAAAGCCACCTTTTTCTAGGAGTAAAGAAACTATATGTAAAAAATAAAGTTTAGGGGATGGATTTGTAAATATTGAGAAATTGAGTGGTATGATTGTAAAAGCCTCTTATTTATTTGATGGGTGTGGGTTCGAGGTCCAACTAAAATTGGGTTGGCTACGACAGAGGTGAGATGGCCACGTGGTTGCCGATAAGTATTTTTATTATTATTATTATTTTTTTAATTTTTATTCTTTAAGAAGAAGAAAAAAAATCTTTTTTTGGTAAATGTTATTAGATTTTTATTTTTATATTTATATCACTTTTTAGAATGTGCATTTTGTTTATTTCTTAATTAATAATAGTGATATTTTAATACCAAAAATGCATTAATAATACCAAATGTAGACATATTTCTACAATACTTCTTGCTTTTATAATGCTATAATTGCCATTAATGTCTATATCTCGGATAGTGAGCTATCCATTTAATTTATTACAAAAATCCACAGATTAAGGGGTAAGATTGTAAAGTGGGATATATTAGCTATAAAATTAAATGCGAATAACCGACATACCGTATGCAGCAAAATTTCCTTTTGTTTGCTATATTAATATCGTTAAGCCTCTTTCCCCATTATTTTATCTATTTTTTATTATTCTTATAATAATTAGTTATTATTATAGGAATAAAATTAAAAGCTGTTTGTTTTAGCTTTTTCAGCCTACTTTTGGAACCGAGTTTTTGATTCACGTTTTCGTTAATCGTTTTACAAACTCACGGAATCGGGGCTGACAGCCAGCGTCTCCCGTCTGCGTGTCATGCGTTCCTAGTTGTACCAATGCGATAAAGTTTTGAAATAAAACATTTATTCCACAAAATTATGTATGAAAACATGCATTTTACTTTAAAAAAGTGACATAGCGTTATTTTGATGTGATATTAAAGATCTGAGTGTATAAATTGTCCTCCTTTTGGCTTCATTGTTGACTCGAGCTTTGATTGCATTTTGAATTTATTTACAATGTGTATTTTATTTATTTTTTAATTAATAGTATGTGATTAAAACAATTTGAGTATTATAATTGTAAAATTCAAAATTGGTTTATATGTATATATGGCGCTATAATTCTAATTTCAGCAAACTTCTCATTAAAATAAATATTTCAATGATGCCAAAAGTGCATTAATCATAGTTCAAATTGTCCTAAATTAAGTACTTTTGTAAATTGACAGTAAACACACTAATGATGACTATCACTACTAATCATTGTCACCTAATTGTTACTAAATGAATACATATCATTGACTGACTATTATCTCTCGATCAATTTTGTTCTTCACCGACCTATGGTGACATTAACTATCGTCATAATATCATCTCCTACCCAACAACTGTCTCTTGATATTAGAGCGCGAATTTATCAGATATTTTCGCCACATTTAATATGGGCCAAAAATCTGCTCTTATAATCACAAACTACATGGCAAATTATTTTAATTTAACGATAACTCATAATTTTTTTTCCTTCTTTTAATTTATCAAGTAGAAGCTTACATATAAAATGCTCATTCAACTATAAAAAATTATCTAGTTTGTAAGAACTCATTTGATAATGACTAATAGCATATATTATAACTAATTTAAAATCAATAATAAAATTTGATATTTAAATAGTTAATTCCGTTTATCTTTTGTTATTACTAACATAACAGTAATATATTTTTAAATGTCAAAAGTTTAACTAAAATTCATAATAAATCACTGTAAAAACAAACAATGGGACAGATGCATTACTTATCTAGAATTTAAAATATTTTACTATCATGATTATCTACTATTTTTTATATGTTATCTTTAATTCAGCATAATTCTATATATATATATATAGAGAGAGAGAGAGAGAGAGAGAGAGAGAGAGAGAGAGATGGGAGGCTCAAGTCTGTTCTGGCGTTTCACAAGCCATTACTGGTTTTTTTCCTCGTAAATGAAAATAAATTAATTTAATTTATATAATTTTTAATTTCGAAAGGGGAAATTTTTGTAAATTTCGAAAAATGAGATGGATCATATCTCATATATTTAATGTTACTGAATTCAATATTAAAAGTAATATCTCATATTTAAGAACGAAGATATTACTTGATAATGATTTCAATTATTCAAAACAAGAAATTTATGATATTTATTTATCAGAAAAATTTCTAACAGATAATTTCCGTACCTGATATGAAGATTAAATAGTGTTTAAATTATATGAGTTATTAATTCTCATATAGTTGTAAGCTCATATAGTTAATCATATCTTAAGCGACCGAAAATCACCTAAGAAAACTCTCGATTAAGATCGGGATTTTGTCTTCAAAAATTCAAACTTTAGTTTTTACGATTTGTCATGAAAAAATCAAGTGAAAATGACTAAATGTAAAACAGTTATTTTGGAAACCAAATGAGCGCAAGGTGGAGGTCCTAGAGGATGTTATAGATTTGGAGGGGAAGCTCAATGACTCCAAAGTATTATATTATTTAGCTTTAAATTTTGAAAATTATGTTATTTGATATTTACTCATGCCATATTTTATTATAAATCTAGGACATAAATTGTGCGGCAGACGATCAACATAGATAATCTATGAATTATAAGGATTTACGTCGCACCGAGCGAACAATCTCGAAGTCCTAAAAATAGTTAGGGCTTCCATCACACGAAATACTATGATGCAAAAGCCTAAAAGATAGTGTGAGGATTTACGTCGTACTAGATGAACAATCTTGAAGTCCTAAGAGTTTAAGTTGTTTAAGTTTATCGAAAGTTTAGAGGATTATCCTTCACTTCATGTTTCTATCTTGATTGTCGGGTGAAAGTTGACCACCTCTCGAACACTTCCTCGTCTTGTTTTGTTGAAAGAGAAGGGAAGAGATAGATCATGTCTCGAGCGGCCCATTCTAGGTTATTTGTTTTATCATTGCGATTCAATTAAATGATTTTTTTTTACGAGGAATAAAATTTTGTCAAGCGAGTGTGTTGACATAAGGTTTCAACCTAAGCATATGTCCTGCTTTCTGTACACTTGGGTTCCCTTTTTACATGTCAGATATGTAAGAAGTAAAAGAAGAATAACATTGTCGTACATCTAAACAAAACACTTATAATCAAATAAAGTAAATAAAAAAGTAACAGAGTGTACCCGCTGCCTCTGATGCTATCCCAAAATAAGTGAGAGTATGTGTTAAATGTGTAGATATATGGGAATTAAGCAGACATTTAAAGTTTAGAAACTTAGAAGTGAAGTATATTAAAACATAAGCATGCATGTTTAAATGGAGTTAGGTGATGGATATATAAAAAATTAGAACTTGATGTAAGTATATCTAAGTTAGGGATGGACTTAGCTTCATGCCTTCAGACATAATGACCCATTTTGAGGGGCTTTCATGAACAAACAAAAAGTATCAATGTGTACAACCAACCCTGGTTAGAAACTACAAGTAATGCAATGAAGGGATGGCAACTCTAAACCCAAACAAAAGCGGCTAGGAATTTGGAGAAACGTAAAGCTAAGTTTGGCATATTCTTGCCTAAAAAGGGGCACCCATCTTTAGAACAGTGTAATCATTGCTGAATCTACAAGATTGGCTGTGGGAATTATAAATCGGGAGTTATTGGAAAGATGTTTTATATGGGTTGGAATTGAGTTTTGAGGAGCTTTTAAATGGAGAGGAATTATGAATTGAGAATAAATCCATAATCAAAGCAGATTACATAATGTGACTCACCATTATAAATTTGTTCAAAATTAGACAAAAAATAATTTTATGAACTCCTTGGAAGTGCGATAAAATCACCACTGCGCGGACTGAGCGAAATAATTATAATATACATATAAATATCAACCAAAACTAAGCTACACGCATATCAAAGCCCATTTAATGATACTAAGTGTCACATTTCATATATTTTGTTAAACTATTCTAACAGATAATCTTTAAAATGTCAGTTCTGTTAACAGCAAATGATGTGGCAAAGAGCTTCGTGATGCGTCACCTTCGGGCTACGACTCCTGGCGGTAACCAGTGGTCTGTGGACTTCAAAATTGAGACTTTCAACGTAACACATCTTATTTTTTATTACTTATAATATATATATGTATATATATCACTGACAAATGACTTCTAATACAAATGTTGGCGGAGCTATTGGGATTAGAAAGCCTACCATCTTTAACACATAGCCACTACATGTTGGTCAGCTCAAGTGTCAGCTATCTGATTAACCTGTCGAGGTGACCTATTGATATTCTAAAGGTTTATAAATTTATACTTTCTCGCCACATAATTGGGATGAACCGGAAATTTTTTCCGACTCCAAAATTTCATTTGTTGACTCCTGAATACTTAATTCAGTCAAATTAATCTCTCTGATCAGCTCAAATTGGAATTATTAAAATTTAACAATTAAAAATATTACTATTAAATTTTAAAATTAACAATTTAACAAAATAATTATGCATGGTACCAGACGAATATTAATACAGCGCTTTCAAACTTTGTTTTAGCGATATGGTACAAATGTAGGTAGGCGGTTGGTGGGTGGCTGCAAAATTTAATTGCAAGCCCACATGCCAAGGAGAATTAGTATTTTAATAGTATTTCTAATGTTGAGCCGGTCGGAAGATGGGCGGTGGTGATGGAAAATATGAGTAGATGGACGGTGGTGATGGGCTTAAGCTGCGCTTCAATAGAGAAAAATTATTAGTGGTAGTTGTCATTGATACATCCCGCCCGTATTTGTATATGTAAGACCTAATCCTCTCGTTTTTAAAAATATTTTTGCTTTTTTTTTTTCACCCATAAATACTATATTTTTTTGAAATTTTAGAATAAAATTAATTATTTTTTAAGTTAATGATACGAAAGAGAAAATTATTTTTAAAAATAATTAAAATTAGCACTTTTCTAAGTAAGATAAAAAATTAATATAAATAAATATTATTATTTGATTATTTTGAGCCAGAACTAAGCTAACACAAACGAATAAATATTTGTTCGTCTTTGGCTCATTTATTAATCAAGAACAAATAAATTATTAATGTTCAACTCACTTCTTTAAAGATCCAATCGAGCACGAATTGATTAACGACCCGAACGTGAAAATATTCTTTCGGCGCCATCTAAGAGATATATAAATAAATGATATATCCCGCCTTCAAGGGACACACAAACCCTCAAATATTGGGGAAATTATTGCATACGGAGCACGTATGTAGTCCGCATGCAGCTCCTCCGATACACATCCAATACTCTCATAATAACCTATCAATACCCAATAACCAATACCCCTTTTATTCCGCACTCAGCACTGGGTACGTGCTTCGTATGCAATATTTTCCCAAAATATTGTTCCTCTTCCTCCATCTATACATAAAAATTGGAAACTAGGGCATGAAGAGCACATATCCATCTTTCTTCCAAGCTTTCTTCATAGGACTTCCTCAGGTTTTGTGAGCCCACTAACGATATGGGATCTGTCTTCCTAAAGGATTCAAGAGAGAGAGAGAGAGAGAGAGAGAGAGAGAGAGAGAGAGAGAGAGAGAGAGAGAGAGAGAGAGAGAGAGAGAGAGAGAGACTTTAATGTTAAATTTTATGAACTTATGTTTATTTATTCTTATAAAGTATTATTTGTGATGATAAATTTATTGCGTAGAAAATTTTTGAACTGATTAAAATTTCAAGTTATATATGAAATTAAGGATTTCATAATAGAATCCACTTGTTAGCTATATGTAGTTATTTGATTTAGAGTAATTTTGTGGTAGCTGCAGCTGGTTTAAAAATGTGACTATTCAACAATTGCAAAAAATAATATTGGTGAAATTATGTCTGTTTGGTTAGTTCAACCGTGCATCGGGCGTGCAATATTTATTTCTAAAATAAAAATTGCATTGCTTTTATATATGTGGTAAATGTAAGTTAAGTTTTTCACATTTAACATATGCATAGCAACAAAACTAAAATATAGGTATTTTGAAAAAAATTACAAGTCTGGAATATTACATCAAAAGTTATACAACATATAATATTAAGTAAAACAAAAATTGAAATTATAATAACAATATTATATAAATATTACGTTTAATATCCAAACAATCAAGTTTACCAAATAATTTTCTTTCTTAGGATTTGTTTGGGGCAGCTAAAGCAGTTTGAAGAAATAGTTGTAAAACTATTTTAGAATACACACTTGTTCAAGAAAATGCAGTGAGTATTATAAATTTATTTTAATCTTGAAAACTCAGATTACAGCTTTTTGACAGTCACTGCACTTTAATATGTTAGATTGAGAAAAATAACTTTCTACCATAGAAATTTTTTGAAAGCAAAAAAAAAAAGTTCCCTAAACAAGAGTTCTGGTGGCAGTCCGAAAAGTAAAGTAGCTTGAAAGCTATCCCAAACGGACCCTTAAGCTGCTATCCACATAAGGTCACTATTTGAAATGGTCTTCTCGAACTCATCATATCATCTAAAGTAAGTCACTGACTCACAGTCTTTTGTTAATCTATTTCTAAGACACATAAAATTTTCTTGCATTGTTGGCAAAATTTTCCTGCATAGTTGGCTTCTCCATGTGATATAAATACACAACATTGCAATCCACAATTGTAGCATATGACTATAGAGGTCCTTAAACTCTTATTTTCTTGTTTAAACAAAAACACCTTATATTATTATTACAATGATGTACTTATATGAAAAAATAAATAACAATATCAAATGTTATGCAAAGGTAAAGCTAAAAAAGAAAGTTAGGTTTGAGAGTCAATATAGATAAATGAATAATCTATCGTTACAAAAAGGCAGAAGACTTAAAAATAAAAGAATTTTGTTGCCTCTACGCAACTAATACTGAACTTGTATAATGTTGAAAACCATAATACTACATCGGTCATCCAAAAGAAACCCTAAGGTTATATGACTGAAAAAATAGGTTTTTGGCTCACTTGTTATCAAAGTCCTGCATGTCAAAAACTAAACTATAGCAACACAATTGTCATCCAAAAGAACTCCTAAGCTCTTATATCTAAATAATAATAATAATAATAATAATAATAATAATAATAATAATAATAATAATAATAATATCCTAGGTTTTCCCATGAGGATATCCACGTGGGAGCAAATATTACAAGTACACAATAATGAAAAAATTAATTAGTGAATTATCGGCTACCCGTGAGGCTAGCCAGGTAGGACCAACTACATCCAAGTTGGAGGAAACACACACACACACACACACACACATATATATATATGTTTTACTTACATTGTACCTGGATGTGTCATTATAAATTTATAATTTGAATTACATGTGATAAATTTAAATATATGGTTGTCACACACAACCATAAAATTTTGTGTAGGTGAACCACGCTGACTAATATATGACACACTTTTGAACACGACCACCAATACATGTCTCCTTAATTACTATAACATAATTCTGCTTTAGAGCAAAGATATTTATTATTGAATTATATCATTTTTCCTGCGTAGCATGAAATTTGAGATATTAAAGGGTACCTTAAAAATGAAGTATATCAAGGATCATTCGAAACTACCAATGGAATTGTATAAAATGTTGAATCTATTGGCTTTTTCACCTCATTGAATAAGATAACCAATGCATTTAAGCCAACAAGAAAGTACCCAATAATTATTTTAGTTGAATGTTATAACTGTTCACAAGCTGACCTTGATGACTTTTTATGAAATAATACATATAAAGTGATGCCTAAAAATTATCTTTCTATTGTCCTAGAAGAATCATGCAGACTATGGTAGGTTTCCAACACTAGCAAAAGATAAATAAAGTAACCTCCCTGGATGCCCTCCTAGTATTTCTTAAATACTTTTGTCACCAATATATGGTGAAGTCTTACATCGTCACTTACAGAAAAATGTCTTGTTATATTCACTCAATAAATATACTACGACAATAATAATATTATATCATCACTCTTCTTCTTTAGCACTCATATCTATAATGATAAACATGTGCTGCAAATATATGAATTAACTTAAAAGGCAAAAGTCATAATGTTCACAGTTCACAACGAAAAAAAACCAAGACTGATGTTCATAAGAAAAACATATAAAATTCAAATATTATTGCTATGAAATAAGCGACATAGGTAGTGGACCTATCTATTAGGGACCATTGGCATCTTCCCTCTTCATAAGATAAAGAAGAACATCATAAAAATTTATTGAGTTTGATTGAACACTATAATAGCATAAGGCGTTGATGGTGATATCTTGACTACAGTAGAGGAGAAGGTAACTCCTTGTGCATGTAGAGACAATGTGAAATTTGTTATCGAAGAAATCTTGCATGTATGCTTTTTTATTTTTTTGGTGCCGCTTCTATCTCTTGATGGAGATTGTTTTTTTAAGATTACTCATAGGTTTGCGTTTCAAAAGGATCATCATAGCTTTCTTCATCTTCATATGTTCAACTCTCTCATCTTCTAAGTTGTCGACAACTTACTGTTTTAGAGTCCAATCATATACTTCCTGACAATAACTCCTCCAAATACTAAATCAAATTGTTCTTCCAATTCAAAATATATACCTAAATATCTTTTTTTTTTTTAATTCAAGTAATTCTTTAATGAAAAATAATTAAATTGTGAATATTAGGTACTCATGCATGCATGTGTTATAACCACAGAACCAGAATTTTTCAAACATGCTGCACAATTTTCCTTAAACAAATACTACTTAATGTTATATGCAGATCATATTATGATCACAAAACTCCATAAAAAAATAGAAAATTAGAATAATAATAATAAAATCATCAGTATATGATAAAATTTGAACTCAAGCTTCACAATTGACCATTCTAAGCAACATCAAGGGCTCAAAAAAGCAAACAACTAAAAATCAAACAAACACAACATTTCAAAATAGTAAAATCACACAGAGACATGTAATGACACTATCAGATACAAAATCACTCAAAATTGAAGCAAAAGTAAGCATGCACAACCACTCTTAATTAATGAGTTATGCAGTGTAGGGCACATATAAGACATGAACACGACTCTGAAATGGCTCTGACACTTGTAATACACAGTTTAGGAGTGTCTGAATTAAATAATATTAAACAAAAAGGATGCGTGCATCCTAAATTAATGAATAAAAATTTTCTATAGAAATATTTTTAAGCTTATAATTAATAAAAATGTGCACTTCAGGAAAAATTTACATATGCCACTCATTTCTTATGTATTTATCTATCACTCACCTATAGTTCAATTTTAATTGTATGCCACCAATGGAAGGGTATGAAAAGATGCATTTCATGTAATTTGTATTTTTAGCTGTGTTATGAAAGGTTTGGGCGGCATGAATGTAAAATTAAATATTAATGTGTTTAAGAAAATATTCATTAATATATAACTAAAATATATTTAAAATTAAGAGTTTTAAGTAAAAATTATTTCAAATATTAAATATTTTATTTTTTATTTGCATGTTATTCAATTTTGTGTTTTATTTCTCCTATAGATGGAAAACATATAAAGGTAATTGTTAAAGGAACGGTTGGTTCTTCTACCACCATTAAAATGCTTAGAAAGTCGAGGAAAATATGCCAAACTGTGTATATTTTACACAGTTTGGGGCGGGCCCCACTAAAAAAAAAAGTGTATTTCACTCATGTATCCCTCGTATGCAATAAAAGCTCAAAACTGTGGTCTTCCAATAGAAGCAATAACAAAAATAATAATATTTTTGATGTGATATGAAATAATTAATTGTTATAAACGTAAGAAAACAAAAGTTTTATGTTAGATATGTAAATAAATGAGAATTGTGCTTTATGTATGCAAATGCCCCTTAAGATTTTGGTGGTGAGGTGAAGATTAAGAGGCCACATAGTAATTATGAATGAAATCAGGAATCCCCAAAGAGGACTCATCTCCTTGGTCTGCAAAAATATTTAAAAAAATAGTAATAATAATAATAATAATAATAGCAAATAGATAATCCCAATGGGCTGAACTTAAGATATATACGTACATTACTATAGTACGGCCCAATAGGTTACGCGGGCTGTCTCTGTGTCCACAATTTCAAAGAGCTAGTTGGACCACTATTAGGTCCATTACTTCATTATATATAGCATATTTTATTTGTACAAGTCACAATAATAAATGGACATAAAAATTTTAATCTAATTTCAAAAAAAATTATATTTTAGTACTTCTCATGTGATGCTAGATATATGAGTATTGTCTAAGATAAAATAAAAGTGAAAATATTAGATATATAAAGACCAAAAATTATGTTACATGTATATAAATCTCCCCAATACTAATTACTCATACCACAAAGAGTATGCAGAGCTTAATATGTTACATATTTTATAATACAGATATTTCCCTCTAAAGTAATAGAAGAAAATCATAATATAAACGAGCTGAACATGAATAAATACTTAAAGATTAATACAGATGCTGCTTGAACTAACTCGAAAGCTGGTATTGGAGGTATATGTCGTGACTGGAATGGTATTGCTATTACCTGGTTTCATTGTTCCACTTTGTGCTCTGTCTCCTTTAATTCATTGAAGCGGAAGCTTTAATATTTGCTCTGTATATTGCTCGACATAAGGGTTGGCTGAATATTTATTTAGAAATTGACTTTTTAAGTCTTTGGAATATTTTTTCTTTAAACTATACCTGTCATTGGAGTATTATTTTACAAATTAGAAAGATTAAAGTTTTGATTCTTTGGAATGAATGTTATTTGGACTCATACAATGTGTGAAGGCAACTTGGTGGCTGATTGGATTACAAAATTTGGATCTCATTTGCAGAAACCTACATTAGTCCCTGTATTCTTAAATTTTGTTTTTGCGTTAGACAATTATTGTGTTTTGTGTGGTTGTCGTGTGAGTTGTATGTTTTTCTTTTTTTGGAAAAAGGATCCAGTCTTTTATTTTTTTTTGGTTTAGAAGTGTGTGTGAGTTGGGACCTTTTTCCCGGTTTTGTAATTTTTTATTGGAGCAATAAAATTGAGCCTTAAGCGCTCTTTTATTAAAAAAAAAAAAAAACCATAATATAAGAATAACAAAATCTCTGTAATAAGGATATATTATAGTAATAAATGTAATAAATGTTTGTTATAAATACTAAACATGTTATAATATTTATATTATAAAAAATAAGGGCATTTACATACATGCCATACAATTCTTATGTATTTACGTATCTAACACCTAAAAATTCATATTTACATTCATACCAAACTGTGGGTTTAGAAATGCAAATAAAGAAAAAATGCGTAAAATGTATGTAAATTTCCCTAATAAATAGCATCAATAAATTTGTAGTAGCACGAACAGTGAATAGTTTTGTTATCCTGTTTTATGAATTTTTTATTTATTCCTATTTATTGCTTTTAAAATTTTAAAAAATTTGTTCTTATATATATGGAACGAGGTGGATGGCACAAGCGGATCATAAGTATTAGATATGTCATTGATTCAAATAAATAAACAAATGATACGTGCCAAATAGTGTGTCATAAATTGAATAATTACTTTGATATTGTCGTCAATAATTAATTTGCTTAAATTTATTGCCTTATAATACTTATTTTAAGAATGTTTGCATTCACATCACTCAATTCCTATGTATTTACAAAACTATCTAAACTTCATTTTTCAGTTTTTCACATAAATATATCGTGTTTGTTATGCAAAAATAATAATAATAAAATTCATATTTAAAAAATTAAATTAGCTCTAATTTGTGCTCGAAAATTCGCGGCGATAGAGAAATGAATCATAGTCTTAGCATTATACGTGGTGGACGATGACGGAGATCGACCGTGGTGGACGGCGGTAGGTGATGGTCGACAACGGTTGACGCTGATCAACGGAGGTCTGTGGTGGTTGACGACCGTAAATGGTGATGCTGAGCTGTAGCTTCTCCTCAAAGCCTCAGACTCTCTCTAGGCTTCCTCCCCCCTTCATATGAGGGTTGTGGGTCTATTTATAGTGTTTTGGGTGCAATTAATGCTATTATTTCGATCAGATGGTTGCAGAAGGCTTCAATATATCAGATTGTGTTTAAGGGGCATTAGATGGGCTTAATGATGTCGGAATTGAGTGATCTTGAGCTTGTTGGATTCGTTTTGTCGAGACGCTCGATTCGAGTATAGGCTTGCTAGTATCGACATTCATTTGGTCTTCCAATTGTGTCTGAAAATCTTTTAAATTTGATTTAATGACTTGATTTGGACTTGATTTGACTCTGATTGGAGTAACTTTGATATCGTTGGGTCCGTCTTATCAAGCCGGTCAGTTTGACTATAAGTTTACTGAAATCGGAGAACATTTTTGCTCTAAGTATCATCTCGAGATTTGTATCACACATCGAGATTTGTGCCGGATGATGAAAATTTGTTGGTGGCGTATCAAACTCTATTTTTATATGATATGAAAATTTTGATAACCATAATTGAAAAAATAAATAATTAAATAAAAATTGGGTGGTACGTAATTATGTATGTAAATACCCTTTATTTTTATGTGTTATAAGAAACCTACAGACCATTAAATTCGGAATTGTTCCCCGCATGATGAAACATTTGTTTGCACGACCCTTACTGGCACGCGGGTGGCTTTCAATGAATTTATTAAATGCTACATTATCCTTTTTATTTATTTTTTTCACGTGAATTTTATTTTATTTATTTATTTATTATTATTATTATTATTATTATTATTATTATTATTGTTATTATTATTTACGTTTTATTCTTTCGATTATAATAAATTAAAATTTGCATTATCTTTAAATTTTTGAATTTACGATGTCGATTAGTTGGGCGCAATTGTTATGTATAGCTCACAAAACCTAACCATCCAATTTTCTCAATTCTAATCATACAAAATAAACTGCAAATTAAATATTTAAATTTGAATTTGATACCAAGGATTTAACATATTAATATGTATCACCCAAAAATTTAAATTAGGTATCACACATATATATTAATGAAAAATAATATACCTAAAATGATAGAGTTATTTTAAATGATAGAGTATGCTCATAAATTCATTTTTGTTATTATATTTGATAACATATCTTTAGTTAATTGGTACAAATATGTTTAGTCTAAAGGTTACTCCATCATATTTGTCATTTAAATAATTCCACTTAAGTATGGAAACTTGTGATATTTTATCTACTAAAGGCGTTACTTTAAATCGGTCTTGTGTTTTATGCTTGAATCATAATGAATCTCACAATCATTTATTTTTTGAATGTAACATTGCCCGCACTTGCTCAAGAGATGTATTTTTTGTGGAAAATTATGTCTTTTAAGTGGAAACATATTACATATTCTCTTTCAAGTGGATTCTATTGATTTTATTATTATTCAGATACTTTACTTACTAGCAGCCCATGTTACATCTTACCAACTTTGGAATGAGAGGGATAAAATAATTTTCAATAATTCCTACTCTTCAATGGATGCCTTGGTTTTCAGAATTCATTAGATGATTAAATTGAAGAGTAGGAGATGGAACTTTAAAGACAATATTCCTATTCTTGATAAAAAATTTTATAAACTTTGATTTTTTATTTTCATTTTTTTCTTTTATTTTTGTAGTTTTATTCTTTTTCTTTTTTGTGTTTCAGGGTTTCATTTTATGCTTTAGTTTACTGTATTGATTTTTTTTTATTTTACTTTTTTGTTATGTTATCTTCCATGGTGATTATTTTATGTGATGTTTGTTTCTTTTCTCTTATATATGTTTTGCTTGATTAATGTTTATTATATAGGCTCTTTAGATATTATATTGATGTCTCATATATTACAAAGAATTTTCTTGTGGCTGTTTTTTGTAAAAGCTATGACATATCTAGACCTTATTATGAGAAACTGTCATTTTTTAGAGATTATATGCCAGTTTACTCAATTACATTTATTTAATTTAATTTAGTTTGGATGGAAAATTTCAATCATTTAATAAAAAATTTATTTAGCAGTTGAGATTTGTTTGGGGTTAGTGTTGTCTATTTAAGTTATTTTTATATATTTTTACTGAGATATAATTTATTTGTCTCTAGTTGGAATTTCTTTTTATTGATTTGGGTTTGGTTAAGCTATATTTTTCTTTTCTTTTTTTTATGATTTTGTTTTCTGAGGATTTATTATTTTATTTACTTATTTCTCTTTTTATATTAATTATTTACCGTTCTTTGGAATAACCTTAATTCTTAGTCGAATATTTAATT
Source organism: Papilionanthe hookeriana x Papilionanthe teres (assembly GCA_022702705.1). Lineage (NCBI taxonomy): Eukaryota > Viridiplantae > Streptophyta > Magnoliopsida > Asparagales > Orchidaceae > Papilionanthe > Papilionanthe hookeriana x Papilionanthe teres. The sequence goes on from CM040421.1 coordinate 30,540,586, forward strand.
TTTTTGTGTTTTTGGTTTTTCTTTGTTTAGTTATTTACTTTATTAGGTTCTTATATTTAATTTTTTTTTCTCTTATTTTGTTTCTTTGGTCTTTCAGTATTGTTGTTGTTGGTATTTTTTTTTTGTTTTTTATTTTCTTTCTTCTGGTTCTATTTTCTTTGATATTGTCCTTATATTTCATATATTATTTATGATTTTTTTCATTTTTGATCATTTAGATATTAATTACGTTGAACTCGTTCCTTACTCTGTGACTTTGTCATTCTTTAGAATTATTCTTTAGAATTATATTTTGATATTATATTTTTCATTGAATGATGGAAATCTAATTTCAGTTATTTAATGAAAGCTTTTTTTTTTACTGTGATATTTTTTTTAGTCTTTAGGTTCGAGTTACTTTGTAATTTAGTTTGTGTTTGGCTGAGATATTGTTTATTCCTATCTTGACTCTCTAATTGTTTAGTTATAGTTTTGATTAGTTATTCATTATTTTTCCTTGGGATGTCGTTGTTGCAATTCCTGATGGTGCATTCTGTTGCTGGTTTTATTGGTCATTCCATTGAATGACTGTTGTGCAATGGTGAGATGTATTGGAAATCTCATAATCTTATTTCTTTGAAAAAAACTATAGTTTTTTATTTAGCTATTGTTCATTGGTTTTAAAACCAGTTTTTTAGCATTTTAAATTTGAAATTGCTTACTTATTGCTGGGTTTGATTGGGTTATTATTCCTTAGTTTGTTTTATTTGACATTATGCAACAGTGATATTTGTTTTTTCTTGCAGTTTTTGATGATGCACTATGTTGCTGGTTTTATTGGTCATTCTATTAAATGACTGTTGTGCGATGGTGATATTTTTTGGAAATACCATAGCCATATTTCTTTTAAAAAATTCTAATCTTTTATTTAGCTATTGTTTGTTGGTTTTAAAACCAACTTTTTGTAATTTAAACTTGAAGTTGCTTGCTTCTTGTTTGAGTTTGGTTGAGCTATTGCTTTTTAGTCTGTTTTATTTGACATTATAGTTTTTTTTCCAAAAGAGATTATGTTTCGGTGTTTCTAATAGTGTAGATGGTTTATATTGCTTTATGTTATTATTGTTGGTTTTTCTGTTGTTGCAGCTTGTTGATGTTAGGTATTGCTCATATCTAGGAAGTAGGAGTTTCTTGGTGAAGAGGTGTGTCTCCTGATGAAAGGGAGTGTCTCTTGGAATAAAGGGGGTTGGGGGGAGCGAGGGCGAGTTGGTAATTTATCTGTGGGTGTTTATCAATAAATAGATGTGTAATCCTATGAATATGTGAACCGAATTTGTAACTCCTCTGAAATAGTGCATTCGTCGGCTCGCTCCCGAGGACGTAGGCAATTCTTTGCCGAACCTCGTTAAATCTCTGTGTGTTCTTCTTCTGATTTGTGTTGATTCTTGTTTCTCGCTCTAAATTTTCATAACAACTGGTATCAGAGCTACGGTTCCAGGGCATAGGAGATCGACGCAAGAAGAGAGAAGAAGAAAGATTTTGAGATTTGGTTTGCAACAGAGGAGGGTGTTCAGTTCCATCACTACAGAATTCCAGATTGAAGGAATAATCACGAGGTAGTTCAGCCATTCCAGAAAGCTTCGAGTTCGAGGCGCTCGTTAGGTTCCGAGCACGAAGGAAGCATCGAACAGAAGAAATTCTGGATTCGGAGCAAGTTGTGGATGCAGTTCGCGAACAACAGTTCGAACAGGGCTTCGGGCAGAAGCAGCTCTTGTTGGATCAATTATGGGACTAAAATGTAATTAATAAATGTGTTGGGTAATCATTTAATAAGTCAAAATCATTCTGGTCTAATTAAGAATAAAGTTTATTACTTTAGACACATTTGTCATGAAATTATAAGTGTAGATATCATAAGTGCGAATTCCAATTTGATGAGGGGTAGAATTGGAATTAAGCAATTCTTGTAACCACCTGTTGGTTATATTAAATGAAGTTGTAATGGTCCCAGGTATGCAGAGAGTGAAAGAGAAAAATTATTCTCTTGTACCCCATCAACGAGAGAGACTAAAGAAAACTCTGGAAAGTCTGCAGATTTGAAGATCATTGCTTGCAATCGATCGAATGAATTCAGGTACGCTTCCGTTATTGTATCGATTTAGTTTTCTCATCAATATGAACATGAGTGAAAGATTCAGGTGAATTTCTAATAGATTTTAATTAATAAAAATCTATATGGGGAAATTACAAAAGTTCGAACAGGAGCGGTTCGACTGGAAACTTCCAGGCGAAGCAGAGAACAGGAAATTAATTTCTGTTTGAACAAATGGAAATAAAGGATTTATTTCCCAGCAAATAAGAGGCTGAGTGATTCGAAGAAGGAATTTTTTAATTCCTAGAAAAGCTGATGAGTGGAAAAAGTGTCAGGTGGATGACAATTATCGTTAGCGACAAGAAGGCGACTGCGCAGATGGAAAGATCCACGAAAGTCCAGGTGGATGTTCAGTTACTGCGAACATTTGGTTTTGCGGAGGATTTGAGGACAGTTATCGTTAGCGACAAGAAGATGACTGCGCAGGTGGAAGGATCCGCGAACAGTTGGTTCGGCGGATGACTTGCGAGGCGGTAGCGACAAAAAGGACATCGCGGATTAAGCGGAGCAAGTCGGGTTCACGATCGAAGGTTTCTGTAGTTGCTGCCAGTTTGGGCGGCAGGCTTGTTGACAGACGGTTGGCGAGATATCCTTAATGGCGGGAGCGTGACAGAATTTCGCGAAAGTGTTTTGCGAGGTGGAGTTCTCGATCAAGCGGACTAGGCGTCGATTTCGCAAAGGGTTTTCGGCGCGACGATTTGCAAACATCGAAAGATTCAAGACTCGCGAGAACGAACAGGCGAAGCAGTTCGGATAAATGGTTGCGGTTCGGCGAGTATCTGCGACTAGCGAAGTTCGCATGTTTGTTGCAAGTTATGTTGCAACAGGTGAATCGCGAGGCAAAGCACAGTTCGCAAGTTCGTCACAGGAGGAGTTGCGGCAGGTGGAGTTCGACAGGGTGCAGGAGACGAGTAGGCACGATTATTTCGCGAACAGGAATTTCGTGGAGTTATTCCTTGAACAGTTGCGAAGGGATTCGTGGCTCGCGGAAACAGCAATTGGCCGAGGTACTGGTGCGAATAGAAAGGTGTTTTGGGTGCTAGATGGCACGGTTGACCAAGCCAAGTTAGATGGTTTGGTTGCTCAAACCACTTTGGTGTAAGAAACTCCATGATGGATTTCTCCCTAAGGGGCTGAATATTCGCTAAGGTGGAGATTTGTTTGGTAGACACATATACCGGGTGATGCATATCTCCTAAGGTGCTGGATATTCGCCAAGGTGGAGAATCGCTAGGTATGACTCATATTTAGGGAGTTGGAGTTTTTTGGAGAAGAGGTGTGTCTCCTGGTGAAAATAAGTCTCTTGGAATAAAAGGGGATAATTTATCTGTGGCTGTTTATATATAAATAGATGTGTAATCCTATGGATATGTGAACCGAACTATTGTAACTCATCTGAAATAGTGAAATTCGCCGCTCTGCTTCCGATGACGTAGACATGTCTTTGTCGAACCTCGTTAAATCTCTATGTCCTTCTTCTGGATTTGTGTTGTGTTCGCCCTAAATTTCATAACAATTGTTGCTTTTTGAGATGTTGTTGTTGGTTCAATTGTTTGTTGAAGGCTCTCCTTATTGATGATTCAACTTGGATTGTTGTTTGTTGTTTATCCTTGGAATGTTGTTGTTGGAGATTGTTTGTAGTTACTTTATTCTATTTGATTTATAGGTCTTAATTTTTTTCTTTTTCTTTTATTCTAGAGTTCTCGGGTTGTCTTCCTTTTATTTAGTCTGTTTTATTTGTACTTTAGTTTATTTAATAAATCTGAATTAGTCCCTCAATTTTCCCAAAAGAAATAAATAAATAAATAAAGGCAAATATGCGCATAAAGAGTTTCAATTCAACATTCCAAACAAATCCACCAAAAAGTGAGGAGTGGCGAGCAGCTGCCATCGTCTTCTTCCCCAAGCCAACCTGAAAATTTGCCAGTAAACGCAGAAAACCTCCGATTTTGAGAGAGAAAAAGGAAAGAAAATAGGGCCCAACTTCTGAGACATTAATAAGCCCAGGGGCCCAATCTTCTGCCTCACGACGCTTTCTCTCTCTCTACACTCTGCTCCCCCTTCCACCTTTAAAGCCTTCCCTCGCTTTCCCCCAGAAAGAAACAACCCATACCCAAAAGCCGAGAAGACTAGAAACCTTACCGAAACCCTAGCAATGCCGGAGATCGTCGCTCCGGCAACCAGCACCGCCATTGCTGTATTGCTCGTTTCTTTCCTCCTCCTTCCGGCGCCGACTGCAGCAATCCTGATACCGACCGATTATCTAGCTCTGCAATCCATCCGTAAGTCTCTCTACGACCTACCGGGCTCTTTTTACTTTGCATCATGGGATTTCACCGCCGATCCCTGCACCTTTCCCGGAGTTTTATGCCGCAATGATCGCGTTGTTGCTCTCGCTCTTGGCGATCCCCGCGCAGGCTCTCCAGGCCTTTCCGGTCAGCTTTCTCCAGCCCTCGGCCGCCTCTCTGCACTCGCCGAGCTCTCATTGGTTCCTGGCCGTGTTTCCGGTTCCATTCCGTCGTCCATTTCTCTTTGCTCCTCGCTCCGTTTCCTTGCTCTGTCACGCAATCTGCTATCCGGCCCCATTCCTCCTTCCCTCGCGTCCCTAGCTCACCTCCGCGTCATCGACATCGGCTACAACTTCCTCTCCGGCACCATCCCTCCCCTACTCACTCATTTACCCTCTCTCTCAACCCTCATTCTCTCCGGCAACCGTCTGACCGGCCCCATTCCTACATTCGCCCAAAACTCCCCTCTCGCCCGGCTCGATCTGCAGCGAAATCGGCTATCAGGACCCATTCTCGTTTCGCTTCCCTCCTCTCTCCGCTACCTTTCCCTCTCCTTCAACCAGCTATCCGGCCGCATAGACCACATCCTCCCTTCCCTCCGCCGCCTCACATTCCTCGACCTCAGCTCCAATAGTTTCTCCGGCCCCATTCCCGGCTCCATCTTCACTCTCCCCATCTCTTCTCTTCGTCTCCAGCACAACTACTTCTCCGGTGATCTCCACCCTTCCGGCCCCGTCCGCATCCCATACATCGATCTCAGCTTCAACCGCCTCGGCGGGCGGGTCCCAGCCGCGCTATCTGACGCGGAGTGGCTTTACTTGGATTACAATCGCTTCATCGGCGAAGTACCGACGGTGTTTGTGGATCGGATTCTGAAGGGGGAGATGAGGGTTTTGTACATGCAGCATAATTTCTTGACGGGCATGGCGATCGGACCGTCGACGAAGGTTCCGATGATCACTTCGTTGTGCCTGCAGTACAACTGCATGGTGCCGCCGGTGCAGACAGCTTGCCCGGCGAGAGCCGGCCTGCAGAAGACGCGGCCGGCCGAGCAGTGCCCTAAGTGGGGGAAGGTATGATCTCCGGCGAGGATCGACGGCGTCGGAGGAGGAGAAGATTCTTTTCTTTGATTTCTCTGTGGTTTTAGATAACTGAAAAGTATGCAGATTAATGCGGAATACATTTTGAGACGACGATCTTACACACATAAAAAAGAAAAAAAAAAGGATAATTTATTTAGTTGTGTAAATCGCTTGATTTATTAACGTTATTTTAAGGATAGTTTAGGTGCAATTGAATATTTATTCTTTCAATGAATAAAAAAATAATACAAATAATTTCTTAAATATCACTTTTGCCCAAAAAAATTTCAAATATAAAATAACATTGCAAAGCTAAAATGGGTATTAGGGATTTTCAATAATTCTTTTGTTACACGCATACTTCTTAATTCTTATATTTCATTCCATGGTTTGGTAACAGAACAATGTTTTTTAAGGTCGTAAGTCTCCTCAGTTCTCGGGTTATAATCTTCCCGTGTGTAAGATGTGTTACTCGAACATTACGAAAAATTATTATATCAGGACACCTGCGTCAGGTGTCCAATGATAAAGTGTCACGTGTCAACCCGGCCCGAACCATGTATGTTAGTGGGCTCAAATTGTCACGTGGCCCCCTGTTATAGGCCACCTGACTCAAATTTGCGTTAGATGTCCTGATACAATAATTGTTCGAATATTACAAACTGCTCCGACCCTCAAACCTAGACTGTACATTAGGAATGGTCGGGACCATCTAACCCCTCAAATTGATATACATATTTATAATATATTGTGGTCATAGATATTATAGAAAAAGATGTATTTTATTTTAAAACGTTTATAATTCTGATTTTTCTTTCTTTGTGAGCCCAACGATAAATACACACAATTGTAATGTTGAAGATTTAAGTGTTATGTATGAAAATATGAAAATTTGGGTGTTAAATATGTAAATGCATAGTAATTACAAAAAATATTCGGTGAGATAATGGGATAATTAACTTTAATTATCGAGTAAGTAGTTTCGTCGTAGCTCCCAACTGAGGTTAACTTGCATCGCAATTAAAACATGTCCCGAAATTGATTCCTTCTTCTAAGTTCTTATTATTAATGCTCCAATTCGTAAATCGTAATAAATTGGTTAAGAAAGAAAAAAGGGGGAAATAATAAATGCATTAAATTTATCCCATGGTCCAAGCTCAAGTACAACCTAACTCTTATAACATGTGATTTAAATAATGTTCGTTAACACCATTTTTATAATAATTTAATTCTTATATATTTATATAACTATATACCAATATTTTAATTAAAGAAAATGAAATACAGCTTTTGATGTATAAAATTTGAAGAATTGATATTAAAGAAATAAATACATAATAATTGAGTGGTGTGTCTGCAGATCTTCTAATTTAATATCAAAATTTCTGTGAGCTATACTAATTAGCAGCATTATAAGCTCATATTTTAACTGAATGGGATGCACACTTAAGTGCTGAGCAGCTGAGGTTGTGGTGATTACTTTATTTTTATTTCCTAATGAAGAAATTAATTAATGGCCTGCCATCTCAATTCTGAGAATCATCACTTGCTGCTATTGGACAGCTGACCGCCATCTATAACAGCAGGCGCCAAGCGTGCCGTTCAATTCATTATTAGGCCAAATTATATATATATATATATATATATATATATATATATATATATATATATATATATATATATATATATAATCCAAAATTATTCAGAAAAAAATATCTAAGAAATAGAATGCTGAACGAATAAAGAGACAGAGAGAGATGAATAATAACACAATATTGAACAGTAAAATTGAGTAAGTTTTATACATGAAATATACCCTTTTTTATAAAAACGAGTTATTGTACAATTACATGTCGTACGCCTGAATTAAGCATGTATGATATTTTAGTTTATGTATAAATATTACATTGGAGGCCCACAAATATGATTTATGAGCCCTTATGCGACCACTAGGCATATCAGCCATAATGTTGTGCCATAATTAGGTTGGCTAATTGTTTGGCCTAGTGAATACTTGCTGAGGATCTACGTCAACCGCTCTAGAATGACAGGTTTATGGTGTCTCAACCTGGCTACCTATACCCGTTAGGAATTATTCTTCACTTCATTTGACTACCCACTTTGAGCTCTGTCGCTCTCATTATGTTGTAATTGATATCATTTTAACAGCCTGATTAACAACAAACTGATGCCCAATTGGAATACGACGATTTATCTTCTGCTTTTATGAACCAGATGTTTTTGATATATTGGGATACCATAATTTTATCAAGCTCGAGGTCGAGCTTAATAAAATTAATCAAGCTCAAACTTAAACCGAAGGTGGCTAGAAATCCACTCGACTCGTTCACACCCATAGCTCCAACTAATGAGACAGCGTAGGTATGGTATAAATTGGGATTAGCATATATATATATATATATATATATATATATATATATATATATATATAATGTACAAAATCATAAAATAGATGATTAAAATTGAAAGTCATGCTAACTAATATTTTTTCCCCCTATGGTATTAGGGTTTAGGGTATCTTGACCTTTATTTATGTAAAAATTTCTGAAAATTTATTTAAATGATTTTTTTTTATCACAAATATAGCGAATTCAGTACTGAATAGATTTATTTTTGTAAAATGAATCTAAAGAAAGTAACAAAGTTTCGAAAACTAAATTCAAATAATCTCAAAGAAATTGACAAAGAAATATTATTTGAAGTTTATAAATATTTTTAGGATCAATTAATTTAATGTATATAGTGAAAATGAGTAAAGCCAAATTCGTTGATTTAACATTGAAATTAAATAAAGAAATAAATAACGGAAAAATAAATAAAAATCTTCAAACGGGGCTCACTCCATAGTTTATAAAGAAAGGCTCGTGCCGAAGAATGAGACGATATTGGTGGAATATCGCTCTAAGATAATACTGGAAAATATATAATATTGTTTATAAAATGTGCTAAAGCATAAATTATGTCTTTTAAAAATACACAAAATTAAAATAAAATTTAACAAAATATTTTAAAAGTCATCCCGATCTCAAATACAGAAAATTCATAATCGACAAATCATTACATCAAAATCCTTCAAATTTGAATCCAAACAACCTAAAAAAAAAGAGATTAAGATAACACTGATAATTTTATAGAAGGATTTATATAGATACATGAAAAGTATGTTAAAATAGTGGTGTTCTGGATGTGATATGAAAGATTTGGGGTAAAATAAATGCAAAAAATAAATCTTTTAGATAGGTAAATTCATAAGAATTGAGTGGTTGTATGTAAATGTCCCAACTTTATAATAAATTCAAAATTTATATGTCAACTAATTCTAATATGTCAAAGATTATGAAATTAAAATTCAAATGTTATTTAAATGAAATATATATATATATATATATATATATATATATATATATATATATATATATATGTATATATATATATATAGATACATACATACATACATACATACATACATACATACATACATATATGTAGAGAGAAAGAGGCAGAGAGAGAGAGAGAGAAAGAGAGAGAGAGAGAGATGATAAAGTGCAAAATAGTTTCCAACTATCTATAGAGAGTCGTTTTAATCCCAAAATGTATAGAAGTGTAAGACTAGTCCACTCTCCACAGATTCTTTAAATTATGGTTGAAATTGTCTCTATGATGAAGTATTATAGCACAGTTTTTAAATAGTTATGACACTTCAACAAACTCTTAGCTCAAAGAGCCTCATGTAAATAGTTGGAGATTATTTTGATATATATGTGTGTGTGTGTGTGGGCGCGCGTGCATGTGCGCCTGTGCAAGTCATGAATTTGAATCTCCCGCTGACAAGTTTGGCCGTAGTGAAGGCGACCGTCAAATAGTTAGGCACATGAGATTGGTTGGGTCTTGTATAATACCCTCCAACCATTTTTTTGAATATATATATAATAATAATAATAATAATAATAATAATAATAATAATAATAAACCTATTTGCATGACTAAATATAGAATATTGAAATCGAATAAATTATTTTCATATGTTTTCATGATTAGAAATACATTTGTATACAAGAGTTGGGTCAAATGAGAGGAATTAAAATGCGGAAAATAAATAAAAGAAAAGAAAAATTCAGAAAAATAAACGGGTTGCATTAAAAAGAAGATTGTGGCAGGTTGGGTCGCACGGGTGGGGACAGTCAATTTCCTTCACCACTGCTCTATCGAAGTACCAATCACCTACAGATTCAGCAATCCCCTGCATTTCAACACCCCCCTCCATACCATTAATAATTCATACATAACCCACCACACACCATTTATTTCTCCAAATTCCCAATATTTGCATATTTACCATTCAATTTCTTTTATTATTTACATATCTAACACCACCCATTTGACTATTTTAGCTTATCTATGAAAAATATGTGACATTTAAATATGAATAATAATAATAATAATAATAATAAATGATGAGAAATATAACCTTATTGGAAATGGATGGAGAATGAGGACCGAACCAAGTATCCTGCCTCTCAGTTTGACAGTGAGCAAAGCAGGAATTAATAAAAAACCCATTCTTCTGACCCAATCTGAATTCTTTTATAGAATCAACCATCTTCTCTCTAAAATCTGCAAATTACCAATTTGTTCATCATTTTATTTTATTTTACACTTCATATTTATTAATTTATTAACAAAAATAACTTTTTTTTTTAATTTAATGATAATAAATAATAATAATAGATAAAAATTTACCCTGCAGGACTTGAAGTTGACTGGAATTGCAATTGTTGTAATTTGCTTTGCATGCGTTCCAATAGCCTTTGGGATCTGCTCTGGGTGGAGCCAAACTTTCATATAGCTGAGGATTTAAAAGTAAAAAAAAAAAAAAAAAAAAACAAAATCTATAAATAAATAGGATAATAATTTAATAAATTAAATTTTATAGCTTTTTCTAAAAAATTAATATTTTTATGTGTAGAATATGTAATTACCTGCCATACATCATATGCGGCATTTAAAAGAAAAAGTGGGGTTTTAATATTTGCCACCAGGTTCTCGGGAAAGAAGCACTGCAAGCAGAGGAACACAAAAATTTAGGTGCTAGATTTGTAAATATATAATTACCCATTTAACTTTTATATTTATGTATTTATTTTGGTCGATAATTTGAAAGGAGGGAGGGCAATGAGGTACTCACCAAAGCAGGATCCATTGTTGATGTGCAGTATTCTGGTAGGTTTTTTGACACTCCCTGCCAATGCCATCAATTTATTATATATATATATCCTTTCAAAGAATATATTTTAGAAAATACTAGAAAAATCAGAAGCACAACGTATACCTGCAAAGTAACCACACCATTGAAGAAGTTTCTAATGCTGCGGCCGCCGGCCACATCAACTCTGATATCAATAGCAAAAATAAAATTAAAACAAAATATATATATATATATATATATATATTTATTATTTGAATTAGCTATTTTTATGAATAAATGACATACAATAAGACATAATCTGGAGGCATTTAAGATGAGAAAGCCACTAGAGTTATATAAAATCCTTACGATAAGACAAAATTTTTAGTAGACAATGTTATTGAATGATGAATATTGACAATAATAATAAGAAAGAAGCTTACACATCAAGGAACATGCCAGCATCAGCGAGGCATTTAACTATAATATTTTCTGGGAATAAATTTCTAAATTCATCACAATGAAGTATGGAAGCCAGTCCTCCAGCAGAACATCCAGCAAGAAGAGCCTGGAACCAGTGCATTATGCAGAACTATATTACAAATTTAATAAAATTTTATACTTTTTTACATAAATACCACCCAATTCTATTGTATTTCAATATCTAACATTAAAATCTTGCCTTTTTTGTTTTTGCATTTATACCATCCAAAATTGAGTGGTATGTATATAAATCTCGCTTTATTCTAAAAACCAAAGCCCAAAGGGAAAGCAAGCTATACCTGTGTTGCATTCTTCATTCCTTTGGTCATCAAATCTTCCATGGCAGCTAACCAAATCCTTTGGCCCCTAAAAATAAGCGATGCAGTCTACATATATATATATATATATATATGTGTGTGTGTGTGTGTATAGTGATTAGAATTTGATTGAAATTAATAATTGAACATTGTAATTATAAAGTTTAAGTGTTTCTAAGTCAATTTTGGTACTGTGTAAGTTTCTGTACTGAATAAAGAGATTCTCGCATCACCTCATTGAAGCCTTCCCCACTGAAGGACGCCCCATCGCAATAACGTACTTTTACTCTGTTCCAGTTGTAAAAATCTAAAAGTATTATGGAGGAACTAAATATCAGAGCAAGAAAGAGGGAAATTATTAATTTAATAATTTATCAATTTCAATATATATATTTACGGCAATTACATACAGGCCACCTGAAACTTTCTATTTACAAATCTACCACCCTCTTTAATCTATTTTTTGAAATTCTTTTCAATTTTCAAATTCACAATAGTTTGATTGTGAACGCGTAATACAATGGTAGTTAATTTGTAAATATCGATATTTCAGGTGGCCTGTAAGTAATTATCCCATTTTTTTCATTATTTATTTTTTACCCCCCTAAAATATATATATATATATAAAATATATAGGCATTGTTCATTAACAATTATACCTGGGTTGTCTTCAGGATTGCTGCTCATTATGCCAGTGAAGAGTAGGGCTTTCTCCATGTAATTTGAAGACCCACGTCGTGTTTTTTTGCGGTACACGCATGATCTTATATCATTGCACCAACCTCCACCCTAAATATTATTAATATATTTACAATAATCAACCACATTATATATATATATTTCTTAACCCACACACACATTATAAGATGATGCTGCACCCAATTATTAGGTTAAGTTTATGCTACACATCTGCACATAAATTAAGTGAAGATATCCTCAATAGTCTGGCGCTAACGAGTGATACAACTTTTAAACTTGCTTTAAGATGTGTGCAATACATATGTGATCAATCAACTCTTATATTAATTCAATGTGCATGACTCTTTAAAGTGGGGCTAAAAGAGTCCAAAGGAAAACTATTAGAACTCATTTTTTTATAAATTTTGAGTGTATAAGATCCCTATGTGAATATTTAGATACTATTTTTGCACTTTCCTCTCTTCACTTAAATGAAAAATTAAATTTTAATGATCATTCTAATCAAATTTTCATGAGGAAATCCTCACCTAATTTTATCCCCATTAAAATCCATAATTACATAAATAAATAAATAAATAAAATTACTTAGTTTGAAGCAAAGTCCTTTCACCTCTAAATTGACGAGCCAATTGTTTGCTCCATCTCCAAACCCTCGATCCAAATGGTAACCTGGTAAGCTTCCATCCATACATACTGCATATATATACAAATATATAAATAAATAAATATATTTTAAAAATATACAGCGAAAAATCAATATAAATAAAAAATTCCAATCCTTTTCATTCTAAAATTTAGAATTAAATTTAATAAAAAAAGGGAAGGAAACCAAGAATCATACCTGCTCCCGTTGCTGCAGCAGATTGAATAAGAGTAAGCGGCACTTGTGCAGGGAGGCCGCTCTGAGCCACAAAACTATAATTAAAACAGAATATTCTTCTCCATAAAATTATCAAAGTAACCCCAAATATCCAAAAATTTTTCATGAGGGCTCTCTCTCTCTCTCTCGCTTCCTTCACCCTCCTTCGCATACAAATGAAGAGCCGAATTCTGGCACCCAAATTGCAGGAGATTGGTTTCGGTCAAAATAAGAATGAAGCAATGATTAATGCGCATTTAACGTCTAATTAAGATGATTGAACAATGATTATCATATAGATCTAAAATCTTAAATCATATAAATATTCGAATTAATAATTGAGGCGCACAAAAATACAAAATAAATCATGATTAAAAATAGAAATTATATTGGAATGTCACATTCAGAAATTTTAAAATGGGTCATGTGCCAAAAGATTTTACGTCGGATTAGACGGCACGGAGAACATAGTTTGACCTCAAAACGTATTTATTTTTTTTAGAAAAAAAAAAAAAAAAATTTATGTGGCCACAATAAATTTTTAACTAGCAGCATTAGAAGATCTAAAGTTATAGATTCATGAATCCACCAAACATATTTCGACTACTTTATTAGTATTATATATATATATATATATATGTATATGTATATGTATTTTGCGCAATTGATTTTCCCTATTTATTTTCTTTGATTTTGGAACTTAGGAGCTTGATTTTAATAATAATAATAATAATAATAATAATATACATACAAGTTAATATATATGTGTGTGTATGTACGTACGTAGGTATGCATGTATCAAACAAAAATGCAATCAATGTGTTAATTGGGCTGCGAGAAGAGGTTTTAGACCCTCAACTTTTATACTATTTTTTCGTTGGAGCTTTCTCGTTTGATTAAAGAGGATTGTCTAAGTATTCATTATATTCATGTAGATAATAATTTCTATTTTTCTATATATATATTTTTTATTTTTATTTTTTATGTGAGTTGTATTTGTGGCTAACAGTTCTCAGATTTTTTTATTTGTTTAGAGTGAGTTGTATGTGTGTAGGGCTTCATAGAACTATTGATCACACTCCTATAACTATTTTTTTAATGAATAAAATTTTCTATTAGATTTAAAAATCTCTCTTTCTATATATATATATATATATATATATATATATATATATATATATATATATATATATATATATATATATATATATATATATATATATATACTGTATAAAAAAAATATAGTTCGTTTTTTTTATATGTAAATACATAAGAATTGGATGGTGTGTATTGAAAGCAATAAAAAATAAGAAATTATATGAAGCACTTAAATTTGACACGATTTTCCCTTCTTTGAGAATCGCTACCCATTAATAATAGTGTGGGGGCTCTAAATTTGAAGGTCTTGCCAATATAGTCAATATTAATAATTATACTTTAATTTTAATAGCTGTCTTGTCATTTGTTTGTGCCTTTGCTGTTTTATTATTGGAAGGTTTGCATACATACCACTCAATTCTTATATATTTACATAAATAACACCTATACTTTGGTCTTTATATTTATAGACCCTTATCTATGCATGAAAAAATTAAAATAGTGATATTTTTTTACATAGTATTAATCTTTTTAGTGGTATAAATATAAAAGTCAAAATTGAGGTCCTATACATATGTAAATACAAAAAAATTAGGTGGCATGTATGTAAAATATTTATGATGATTAAAAAAAATTAATAATTATAATTTTATAGAAAAATCTCATGTACATTAGTTAAAAAATTTTTAGAAGATACATCAAAATTTTTACATGAAAAATTCGGAAAAAGAAAGAAGAAATCATTGGGTCTCATACAAACAATTATTTGATTGGAGAAGATGAGAAGTAAAACTATTCATTGAAGTATTTAAGTATACATTAAGTACTTAATTAGAGCTCATTAATAACATTTATTTTTAATTGGTCTCTTTTCATCAAAGATATTTAATTATCTTTCATATTGCTACGAGTTAATTTAATTTCAAAATTTTCTTACTTCAAACTTTAATATCATGATTCACACTTGAATAGACCAATATTGATTGGGAGCTAACTTTTTTTACTGCCAGAAAGTAATAATTGTTACTAGGGCTATAAACAAGTAGAGCTTGAGCGAGATTACATTTAGTCTTGAGATTAGTACCAAATGTTAGAAATTTGCTTGATCAAACAACTATAACTATTTGATTTTAGTTTGATTACAATAGTATTAGTGGGACTACGACATTCATAATTAAATCAGAACCATCATAATATATATAGGCTTCAAGAGTCGTAATTGGGCTACAACAATTGAAGTCGAGCTACAACAATATATGATGGTGATGGACAATTACCAATAATTATTGTCTTGCAGTTCTTTTCAAGGGTTTTGAGAGAAACATTTTATTCAATTTAACCAAAATTTAAAAACATTCAATCAAACATTTATGTTTTTTTTTTTAATGTTCAAACTCATTTTTTCATATATATATATATAATTCTCATGATATGGATAAATCCGAACGACTATGTGCAGAACAGAGGAAGCAGTCCTCACTCTCCTCCAAGGCTGCAACAGTATGCACCGCCTCCGCAAAATCCATTCTCAGGCAATTCTCCGCGGCATTGACCAACGCTCATCCGTTGCCGGAAAGCTCCTATCTTTCTGCGCCACTTCTTCCGCCGGCAACCTCTCTTACGCCCTTCTTCTCTTCTCCCGCCTCCCGGACCCTTCCACCTCCAACTGGAACTCCCTCATCCGTGGCTTCTCCATTTCCCCTTCATCCTTTCGCTCCATCTCCCTCTACAACTCCATGTTGTCCTTTTCCTCATCTGCTCGCCCTGATGCCGCCACCTTCTCCTTCCTCCTCAAGGCCTGCGGCCACAATGCGGCTACAGGAAAGTGCAGGGAGGCTCATGGAAGCATTTTTCGATCGGGTTTTGACGCAAGCATAATCGTTTGTACGAATCTCTCCCGTGCTTATGCGGATAACGGAAATGTCGGAGATGCGAGGAAAGTGTTTGATGAAATGCCTGAAAGAGACATCATTGCGTGGAATTCAATGATAGCTTGTTACTGCCGGGCAGAAATGCATGAAGATGCGCTGAAGGTTTATAAACAGATGAGGTTTGCAGGTTTCGGGTTAGATGAGTTCACTGCAGTGGGATTGCTCTCCTCATGTGCTCACCTCGGTGCACTGGAACTTGGAGTTTGGGTGCATAGATTTGCGGAAAAAAATGGATTTTTGGATAGAAATGTTTATGTGGGTAATGCACTAGTAGATATGTATGCAAAGTGTGGTAGTTTGGAGCAAGCTTGTAATGTTTTTGAGATGATGAAGAAGCGGGACACTTTCACATGGAACTCATTGTTATTTGGGTTTGGTATTCATGGCCATGGGAAGGAGGCAATAAACTTCTTCCAAAGAATGCTTATGATTGGGGTTCAACTAAATTCTGTGTCTTTCCTTGGGCTGCTTATGGGTTGCAGCCACGAAGGATTGGTTGATGAAGGTCTGGAGTATTTTTATTCGATGAGTTCTAAATTTGGCATAAAACCTGAGGCCAAGCATTATGGTTGTGTGGTGGATATGATGGGCCGAGCAGGGAGACTTGAAAAAGCCGTCGAATTCATCAAAACTTCATCTTTTGTAAGTGATCCAGTTCTTTGGAGGGCATTGTTGAGCGCTTGTAAGATTCATAAAAATGCAGAGATAGCAGAAGTTGCTTTTGGAAATCTCGTGGAGATGTCAGCTCATAATGCTGGTGATTGTTCTCTTCTTGCAGGAATCTATGCCTATAAGAGAAAATCTGTTGGTGTTTCAAGGATGAGGAAGATGGTGAAGGAACAGGGAATAAAGACCACACCTGGTTGGAGTTGTATAGAAGTTAAAGCTGAGTTGAGAAAGTTTGTTGTTGATGATATTTCTCATCCAGACATTGAGGAAATTCATAAGAAGTTGATGGAAATGATCAGTAGAGCAATTGCTTTGGGTTATCCTGCAGAGAAGTTTAAGTTAATTTTGAGAGAAAAATCTCATGAGATGTATAAAGAGTGGTTGGAACATGGAGGAAGTTTCCATAGCGAAATCCTGGCCATTGCTTTCGGACTTTTAAGAACGTCCGAAGGGATGATGTTAAGAATTGTGAAAAACTTGAGGGTTTGTATGGATTGCCATCTGCTTACAAAGCATGTTTCGAGGGCATTTGATCGAGAAATTGTTGTAAGGGATCGTGTGAGGTTTCATCACTTTAAAGATGGTTCATGCTCATGCAATGACTATTGGTAATGGGACTGCCAATAGGTTTTTTTAACACGGACTCTATTGCAAGATAGCAGTGACTGTAGAAGAGGGGAAGATATGTGGAGATCTCTGGTCTTTTAGCAATGTTCTACAAAATTTTTTAGAGGTTTTCATGCATCAAGCCACAGCTTTCATGCTTTGAAAAGTGATTTAGGAGGTCAGTCACACTTCGGGTTGACTAACCTTAAACCAAGGTAGTGGATGATTCAAATGATAGTTCACTGTAAGTGGGCTAACCTAATCGAATTGGGTTAGCTTCAAGGGGTTTGTGGACTGATATAGACCCACATGAAGCCAACAAAAGAAGGTTGTATCAAATATGGAGATCAAATCATCCAGGGATGAGTCTCATTGTCATCAATGGCACCATCTATTACTAGAAATGGACTTTGAGGTAGACCCAAATATGTTTTAAGATAAGATCATACTTCGTGAATTTAAGAAAGAGGATGTCTTCTACTTGTTCATTATCATCAAAATAAATTACATCATGATTGTTGATTACATGAAAATCTACTTTATAGAACAAAATGACTTTCTCCTTAGACTTAGGTCTAGGAGGTATATAGAAAGACTTGAGATCATCAACTATGGAAGCATTTGCAATCGTTAGATCCTTGCGATAGCCTCGTGGTACCGGATCAATAATCAACACCTCGTATGCCAATGACAACTTGGGCAAACGAGGGACCTTGATTGTTGATGGTAACCAAAGGATTTTCTTGTTAGAGTCATCTGGACCTTAGCTAAGTGATATCCGACTTCTCCTGCTTCATAGTCAGTGTTTGATTCGACACTTATCCTTATTTTAGAGATCGACGAGATGTGAAACTTTCTAGCTGGCTCCAGAATGAGTCGGGTACGATGCCTTTTCTCCTTTTTCAAAACCTCTTTGCCTTTGACTTGGTGAGAGCTAGAAACAGGAGGGGCTTGTGAACGTCCACGATACTCAAAGTTGGTAGAGACACCTTCCTATGTGGGACATAATACTCGACATCATCGTATATACTAACCTTGTTCACAAAAAAATGGCTGAACATCTTCTGGGATGGAAAACTCTTCTCCTCCGTGCATGTACATGATGCACCGTTGCAGAATTGAAGGTACCATCCCATATTGATGAATCCAGGGGTGTCCGAGCAAGGCTCTAAATGATGTGTTACCGTCGATGATGTGAAACTTGGCTCCACTTTTGAACTCTCCGAATTTGAGATGAAGGGTTATGGACCTAATGGTCTTTGGTCCCTTCTTGTTAAAGCCATTCCACATGATCCTGTCGGAGCATAACCGTCGCATGTATAATGAGAGCAACTCGAGGGTGTGCATGCTAATTATGTTAATAGATGCGACGGGATCAACAAGTATACAGTTCAGAGGTGTCCTTTATATCATAGACGTCACATATAAAAGACGATTGTGGTTCCTAGTGCAAGTCATCCTCTGAAAAGATGACGACAACTATATCTTGGGTGTATCCGCTTCCTTCATCCTTTCTTCACTGTACTCAGCATGGAAGAATTTGGGCTCTAAAAGTGCTTTCACCAAAATCTATCTCAACTCAGGAGATAGAAAAAGAGCATTGTAAATGTTCAGCGACGCCAACAATGTTTTAAGTTGCGCGAGCATGTTATAATCCACCTTGTTAGAAGCTAACATTTGCAAATGAACAAAAAGAAAATACATTAGTAGCAACATAAGTGCTAAATGCAATCAGGGTGGTCGTGACAGCTTTGGCTGATTCTCTTCCAAGTGGCTTCTCCGGGTACTTCGAAACCTCGATCTCCCTAGCTTTGTGGCGGGCTTCAAGCCAGCTCTTGAACACATAACAATCCTCTATCACATGGCCAAGAAACCTGTGGTACAAACAATAGTTGGGCTCTTCAAACTTCTCCACCTCGTCGGGCTTCTTTGGAGAAGGAAGTTGCACCTGCTTAATGAGATTTTTGAAAATTTTATCAAGGCAATCTCTTTTAAAAGAGTAGGCATTGGGTTGCTTTTGCTCGGTAGGCTGTCTTCCACTTCTGAAAAGATGAGTGAGCTTGCTCTGTGGACATGACTGGCTTTTTAGATTTTCCCTCAGATATCATCGAAGCTAAACTCTGTTCCGTTATCCTCAAAGAACCTGCAATGAGAGGCTTCTTAGCTTTGGCCTTTTCGACATTTTTAAAGACCAAAGAGCTTGTTGTATCTTGCAAGCTAGTCACATTCTCAATCAAGACCTTGAAGGTTTTGATCGTAGTCATTTTCAGCATAACTGAAATAGAGCCTTTGATCTCTCACACGAGGAGTGCGAAGACATGCTATTCTTGAAGAAGAGGCTCGCGCTTCATACTTAAATTCTGACACTGAATGACAAAATCTTGGAGGGACTCGCCAGATTTCTGCTAGGTTATCACCATATCACTCATCGTGACCTGGTGACATGCACCAGCGAAACGCTTAATGAATGTGTCCTCCAGCTCAACGATTGTCTTGAAAGTGTCGTTCAACAAATCAACGTACTACTTGAAAGCATAATCAGACACGAACAAATGGAGTAGTAATGCATCGTTGTTGTCAATGTCGCAACAAAGCACTCTAAACTGTGTGATATGTTGTCAGGGATTACAGACTTCGTCATATCTGTTAAAACGAGGGGGGATAAACACCAAATGGTATGAAATGTACCCATACACCTAATGATAAGGTCGACCATTTCTCACGATAGATTCGCTCTGTTGGACCACCAAAGAAGCCTTAACATTGTGCATCCCTATGGACTGCAGGCGAGCATCATAGGTAATATGCTTAGGATGACCAGAGTCGGAGGATGATGCGGGTTATGCCTTGTGGGAACGGGCAGTATAAGGGGTACTACCAGACGTGTCTCTGCTTACGTCAAAGGAATTTTACCTTCGTGACGGTTGATCAAAGTGTTTCTTCTCATAGGAAGAAGCTTGTCTCACCGGAGAAAGTGACGTTGTCGCTGAATTTTGCTTTCTCCAAAGATGTGAGGAAGCTTTCCTCGTCGACTTGCAGGAGATGAGGAAGATGACTGGATTCCTTCCCCGAAGTGGTGAGGAAGGTCTACTCATCGGAAAAATTGAGGAATTTGCTGGAGTTTGCCTTCCCCAAAATAATGAAGAAGTTTTTCTCATCGGCCCATCGAAATTTCGCCGGAGACGGGAAGACGACAAAAAAATGGAAGGAAAGGTGGAGAAAATAGAGAAGAACAGCTTGCCTTGGTTTTTCCTTGAGAAAGAGGATGAATCCCTCAAGAAATCTTCCTAGAAGCTCCTGGAAACCTCCCATTGCTCAAAGCTCTCCTCCTCAACAAATGGCAACACGTCAGCTCAAAAAGCCCTTCCCAATGGGTTATTCAATCTTAAGAAGAAGATCCAAGGGTCCAAGGTCGTTTTCCAATTTAGAATGGGCCAAAATATCTTCTATGCCTTATTTGGGTGAATAAATAGGCATAAGGGGAAGGACTAGCAATGTCGGCCGCCTCGTCTGGCGACCAGAGTTTCAAAATTAGAGAACTGATCCCGACGGCTTGGTCACGCCACTGTTTAAAGCGTCGCAGATGGAGGCCCTGCATGACCACGACCGAGGCTCGACGTAATTCTGTCAGGCGCTTTGTCCGGGCGGTGTGGTCATGCCACTTGTGGGCGCGGTCACATTGGTCGACGAACTTGGGCGCCTGCTGAGATTTGGGCGTGGTCACACTCATATAATGGTGTAATTATATCGTAGTCTCTCTTTGGCCAGCGTGGCCACGCCGCCTTCGGGCGTGGTCACGCCAGACCTCAGAAAAATTGGGCTTCCGGAGAAGATCGCTAAGGGGGGTTTCCACGCTTCACGGGACCTCTAGAGGATCGGTTGTGAGCGCGTCACGATCCTTGGACCTTCGTAGTGGCCGTAAATGCATCTCAAAGGCTGAACTGTTTATATATCATCGAGAAGAGTGGTTCCAACATGAAATCCGTCTATCCAGACCTTAGGCTTTTGAATCATCCACCTATCCCATTCGTAACATTACTTCTGAATCACCTTCTGCCTGGAGGGATGTCACAACAAATGGTATTGGTGCAGTTGGATTTAGCCTTCCGTCGGGGTCTCACGCACTATGGTTCTCTATTCTAGGTTGAAATCATTCAAATCAATCTTCTGCAACTCTGAATCGCGCGTCTTCCCGTTTCGCCTGTTGTTGCTCGTTCCAAACTTCCCGTTGTCATGTAATTCTCTCCAGATACTATCGCTTGAATCTGCTTATGACTCCTTCACTGAATTCCACGTGCTTTCATTCGTTATAGTCTTCTGAATGTTGCCATATTCCTTCCAAGTGCTATCGCTTGAGTTTACTCCCAATTGTTCTCTACATTTTGTGACTTCCAATCCGCCTAGAACAACAACGCCGTCTTGATATCATGAGAATGCTGAGCATAACCTTAATCATAAACATATCAGCCCTATTCATATCCACAATCTAAATAAGAAAAGATTAAACTGTTTTTACTTTATTGCCTATTATTCTCTCAATCTACTCAGATGAAAAATGGGAATTATGCGCATTAAATATTTTCCATATTTCGCTCTCTCGGATGGCAATAAGGGAAAATCACAACTCTCTCATGCGATCTCTCTTTTGGCCTTTCTCTGACACAGACAATTGAAGCCAGAAATATCATAAACTTAGGGCTAAATTCAAGCACATAATGTCACTTTCAATATCAAATAATCATTTCATGTCCTTAATCGACTCCGGATCCGCAACACACTTGCACAAGTGGACAAAAGATGATGACATTAGAATCAAATAGAATTTTTCACGCATTTACTAATGCTATTGTACTTGTGCAAATAACAAAATATAAATATTTTGAAATGTGCGTATAATCAAATGCTTGCATCTATTCCATCACTTGTCTTAAGTTACCAAATCTTAAGTGCCTAAGAATGTAGCGCATACTTACATTAAATTAAATCTTAAAATACCCTCACCTTGAGAATGTGCATGTGCTTTAAAACTCTACAAAAATGTCATTTTTAAATTTCAAAGTTGAAAAAATATTAGAATTATGTGCATTCTCATGTGGATTGCCTTTTCTACAGGGCAAGATCGTAAGTGTCAAACCTTAGTATGATCCATTTTTCTAAATGAACTATAGTAGACAAGTTTAGGATCCCAATGGGTTAGTCCCATCCCCTTTCTTATGTGGATTGTTGTTTACATGACTAGCTACTTTTTTTTATGCTTAAATGAATAAATTCAATCAAAAATTAAAAATAAATATTTCAACTTTTTTCTTCGATAATGGCCATGTTGAATGCGAATCTTAACTGGAGGGTACTTAATTTTTTTAGAGATTTTCAAAATCCACAAATCTTAAATATTAAATTCTTTAAGACCCAAAGACGTTAATAATAATAATAAAATAATAATAATGATAATAATAATAATAATAATCAAATCACTACAAGCTAAGGAGTAACCCATATACCATTTGCCATCAAACCTGGGATGAACAATCTAATGCTAACTCGGGCTCACATAGAGCCAAAAGTCATATTGATTTTAGTACTAAAGTGAAACTCAAAATAATTCTATGTTAGTAAGGACTAGACTTGAGTCATTTCTTCACATGATTTGGCCAGCAGGATCCACATAAAATGCTATTATGAACATATCCCTTTTGACCGGATGGTTTGACCAATAGGTTCCATCATATGGTTTAATTAGTAATATTCGAGATAAAGCGGTCACATTTATAGCTCGTATGTTTCCCAATAATATTTTGCCATTTTAAGTGATGAATCATATAATATATTTGATATGATATAAAACCCTCTTAGGTAAGATCGGTTTAACTTAGTCCCATTAGACAAATATTCACCCCAGGTTTATAAAAATTCAATCTGCAAACCTTACGGGAAACCTTTCCTAATTCTCGTTTTCGAGGGAGGCTAGGACCATTTCGAATTTTCAGAGCCCACATGTTGATGTAATTTTATGTTTATTAAATTTGATGCTTACTTTATAACAAGGTTATTAATGCTTTATTGGAGCTTATATATCATATTTTGCAATTTTTGTTCTCAAAATTTTTAATTTTTTATGCTTTCAGCCATAGTTTTCATTCTCCATTTTTTCTTTTCAAAATTGTTTTTTAAACAATAAATTAGTAAAAATGCAGTCTTTCATTCAAACTTATGCTTCAAACATCAATATGTTTTTATTTTTAATTGTGATGAGTTCAATGTTCTTGATGATTATTGTGGATACTATATACTCCTTTCTTCTAGAAAAAAATATTGTGGAACTAATGGCTGAATGTTATCTCAATCCAGCAATTGATAATCACTATAAAAAATGCAAAAAAATTTCATCGATTTACCAAACATTGCATTGCAGGAAAGACCAAATCGCAGATCAAGCTGAGGAAACTGTGGGTTTGTACTCTATTTCCTGACATTTCATATATGATGAACAGTCAAAAAGGTTGAAAAATCATGAATAATGGTTAAGGTAAGCCTTTCATGATCCCCCGTAATCATTCTTTCTAGCATTTTCTCCATCTTCCTGTATCTTCACTCCACAACCATGCTCCTTCCTTTTCACTCTCTCTCTATATTAAAGGTTTTGATTGAGCTTAATTTAATAAGAAATCTTCTAAACATGCAAGATTACTGCTCCGAATTACAGACAATTGAGCATTTCTTCTTCTTCTGTCCCATCTTCTATGTTACTTGGATTCCAAAACACATTTCATAACTGTGTAAGTGTCTGTAACTTGTTCTTCATATTAAATATCAAAAAGATTGTTTAAAAAGATTGAAGCTTGAGGCAATTAAGAGGTTTAACAATGAGCAAGGCTTTCCTCTTCTGCATCTTCTTCTCTGTCCTCTTTGCCATAGCTACAGCTATCCTTATCGTCTTCCTCCGTTTCCATGACCCCCACCCAGTTGATGATGATCTCCATTACACATCGCAGGATTTCTGCGTCGCTGATCTCAACTCAGGTAATTCTATTAATGTTATTAGAGAGGAATTAATATTCTCCCCTGAGTTAGAATTTAACTTTATGTCATTCACTAGCCAAAAAAAAAAAAATTCAATTTGTCGGGATAATTAAAGAGTAATGAAATTCATAGTTTTATAATTTTAGTTTATTTCATTATTCACTAATAAAAAATTTTCAATATATATTGTTGTCTTTAGCTTTCTTGATAAATTAATATTGCACTCTGTGCTACTTGAATTATTGCAGGCATTAAGCTGGATGGTTTCACTTGCAAATCATTAAGGGAAGTAGGCGAAGCAGACTTCTTCTTCTCTGGCCTTGCCTCTCCGGCCTCCACCATCAACACCATGGGCTCTGCCGTCACTTCCGCCGACGTACGGCAGATTCCAGGCCTCAACACTCTATCCATCTCCATGTCTCGTGTCGACATCGCCTCCGGTGGCCTCAACCCTCCCCACGTCCATCCCCGCGCCACCGAGATTCTCTTCGTCATCGACGGTGAACTCATCCTCGGCTTTTTAACCACATCAAATAAGCTCATTACTAAGAATGTATCTAAAGGTGAGACCTTTGTGTTCCCCCAAGGGCTCCTCCACTTTCAATTCAATAATGCCGGCTCGCCGTCGGCGGCGATATCGGTTTTTGACAGCCAGCTTCCGGGAACGCAGTTCGTGGCAGCGACACTGTTTGAAGCTGCTCCGGCTGTGCCGGAGGATGTGCTGGCGGCTGCATTCAGGATGGAGTCTGAGTTGGTGGAGAAGATAAAAGCTGGGCTCACACCCAAGAACTGATGTAGACCTGAAGAACATGGTGTTCTGGTTGATTGGAGGATGTTGTTTTTGGACTTGGAAAGTTATGATTTTTCAATGTAATTTTTTTTTTCTATTGAAATATTTACATACATAACGCATAATTTTTATTGATCAGTGCAGCTAAAATCTAAAATTTGAATTTTTTTTTCTTTTATAATGTTTTTTGTGATATAAAATTATTATGAAAAAATTAGCTATTGTGATATATTGAACCAATTATAGGGCATTCATTAGGATGCTTAACAATTAGTTTGTATCCTACTAAATTTTATAAATTTATATATTTAATTAGCTACAAAGATAAAAAATAGTTTGATTATTTTCACGTTTCCATGGAAAATATGCATATATGTAAATGCATGTTTGTATATATACTTATATGTGTTTATATATATATGTGTGTGTGTGTGTGTGTGTGTACATATTTATAGCAATATGAAGATTTTTTAATTTATATATAACACATGACTTTAGAGTAGATTATATTTTTGAATGTTTTGTGATATCGTTTAGGATATCTATAATGCCTTTAGTAAGGGGCTTTTTATTCGGGATGTAGATGGGGAATAGCATGAGAATTATAATATGCAAATTTGACGGCTTTTGGATGAGAATTGGTGTCGATCATTAACTGTGATGGCGAAAAATAGTAAATAGAACTATCAAAGGGTGTTGTGCTGATGTTGAGGAGATTCATCACTTGTTATAGCATAAGTTGCAAACACACTAATTGCAAGAAAAATAATATGACACTCCTTAGCGTAGAAATCGAGATATAATACCTAAATCACATAAACAAAGTTAAAAATCCTCAAAATATCAGAAACCCATACAAAAATATGTTCATAATATAAGAAACCTATTAAGAAAAAATGAAATATGAAAAAAAAAAATCACGAAAAGAGAAAAAAGGGGAAAAAAAGAGATTGATGAAATCTCAAACTGGGCACCCCCTTTTTCCATGATTGCTGGATTTGGATTCCACGATACATGGAGCTCAAGTCGTGTCATTCTTCTTGATCAGGAGATGTTTCTTCTTATTTTTATTTGGTAGAATCTCGATCTCACTATTAGAGGTTCTTTAACACAAAACACATCAGGTGATATCTCCAATATTGCAGTTCAATAGTGTATGCCCATCTATCAATGGGTACGCTGTTGAACTGAGCTGAAACTTAATACACAACTTACTCTATTAACTTTTTTAGAAATGGCTCAAAATTTTCTTATCTCTCCTTGAAAGAATGATATGTAGGACCTCTTTCAATTTGGGCTATTCTAGATTTGGTATCAACTCGTCAAACTCAACCCCCTTTTGGATCACCAATGCAAGCCCCGTTGATGCTTCTCACTAGGATTGTAGAAAGATCATTCATGAAACCACGACCTCAAACTCTATATGAATGCCCATCACCTTAGATTCTTTCAAAGAAAAGAGTTCAATGTGCTTCCCATCTTTGGTAAAAAGAATATATGTTCTTGTGACCATCATGATGTGTGGAATGATTATACTGCCAACTATGGCCTAATAGGACATGACATAGATCTATAGGTTTCACATCAAACCAGACACAAATCAATAGATTCCACATCACACTAAATTGGCTCTTAAAATTTGCTCCTTTAGAAAGTTCCACGAAATTTCTCCCGTCAACATTGATCTTACTCTATTTTTTCCAATCAAGTCAGAGAATATGGTTGAGAATACTTTTGAGCATTGAGACTCAATTTGTTCACCAACTGTGTCGATCCCACATTTTCACAACTTCATTTATAATGAGGTTGCAAGCCTTTTCTTGCGTAGTATAATTGATATAAAAAATGTTGTGGTGGAACCACTGTTGCTCTCTTGTGGGCTTAATTTGAGGGACCCATCAGATTACTAACATCTCTCACACAACGTTTAGAAGCTGATAATCTTCTTTTGCATCTTGACATTATTCAATGTCTCTGTGTCACTGTTGATATTTTCCCATTGCTTCTTGCTCTGTGAATGAGATCATTTTCCTATTTGGGCAATACGATACAATGAGCAAAAAATTGTGGCACTTCAAGCAATTCATGTTGTGATATATTTGGAAGTATTGGTGGGCTCCACACTTTTTGCACGTTGGATAGGTTTCTTCTCAGGGAGTCGGCTTGGGTGATCCATTAGGTCTACTCCTACTGTATGATTGGATGGGTGAACCTTATTTGAAGAGTGGTGTGGACCGTATGTTATGGTGTTGTCTTTCCACCTCAATGGCTAGGGTTTGGACAATCTATAATGTCCAATATGATTATAGTTGTACCACACTATTAATAGACCATCTTAATCTTCTTAGATGTTGAGTTATGTTGTTCTCATTGAGCTCCAGTAGCACAAAATTTAACACGACCTGTACTTGTATACTAAGAGATCTTACTATTGTAGGTGGAGAAATATTGAGAACATAAAAAACTGTAATATGTTGGTAGGTGCTTGCGCTATATATTCCTTTTCATCTTGGGCCAAATAGTGATATTGTTTTTTTCCTTCACGCAAGTGTGGGCTCTTCAAATTTCTACCATAGACATGCGCTCTTCTTTAAAATAATGGTGGTTAGCTTGACCCTAATGTTAGATGGAACATTTTTGTACTCAAAGACACGTTCTAACATATATAGTGACCCAATGAACTTGTCTGGATTCAAGCAATTATCAAAATATGGTAAGTCAATCTTAACTCCAAAATGTTGGCTTCTCCTATGATATTCAAGACTAAATCATTGTGATATTGGTTCTTTATCACATGTTGGAAGGGATTCAATTCCTTCTCTCAATATAATGAGTCACAGTTGTGGCTATTGGTGACCTCTTCAGATTGTTTCCTCTTAAATGCAACAAGCCTTTATTGTAGATGGAGGTTTTCTCACTATATATCGTTCGTAACGATCTTCTAAATATCTCATTGAGCATTTATCTTTAGCGACGTGGCGCCCTTTTATGCCAATTGGATTTTTGATAAATGTAGGATTACAAATCAAAAGTTGAAAAGTAGCTTAAGATTTGATGATGAGTGCAGGGGTAATTTTTTTGTGGATGAAGAAAGGTTGGATTTTAAAATTTAGGATTATGGCTGGGAATTGAAGTAGGAATAATTAAGATTGAGGGAATTTTTTTTGGGCTATTAGGTTAGGTTATTTAAAATTTTGATTTAAAGCATGGAAGGCAAAACCCTAAAATTGTAGAGCTTATTGGTCTCTGATAACATATGATACCTTTCAATGACTCCTTAAGGTGTTTAGGAATGGGATTTAGCGAGCATGTGGTTGAAGGATAGTAAGAGAGCGATAATCTACGAGTCTGACAACATTTGGATAAGGATAGTAAGAAAAATGATACAACTCCGTAGAATAGAATTAGAGATATAATTAGAAATAAAGAAATTGGAAAAATCATTTAGTGAAATTGCAAACTAGGAAAACTTTGACAGCAACGTTGGAGCTCTCCCAACTTAAGTTAGTTCACATCAGTACATCACAACAAAATATTATATAACTTCTATTATCTGCTTTGAAATGAATATGACATAGCATTAAGCAAACAAGTCTTAACTAACTCTTAAAACAAATCGTTAATTGTTTATGTATTATAAGCATAACTTAAGACTATGTATCTTCATTAGGTGTACTTCATGACAGTCTAACTCAAATATTGTATTTTATTATTATTATTATTTTTTTTTTTGAGAATTTAATTATGGCATGATGTATTTGGTATATTTAATTAAAAATAGTTATTATAATAAGTTTAATTTAGATTTATTTTGACCATATAATAAACAATAAAATTTTGAGTTCAAGTTTAGCCCATGCTAAATTTATGCACCAATAATCCAAGCATTATATGTATGTATGTACATATGTATATATGTATGTATGTATGTATGTATAGATATGTGTGTGCGCGCGCGCACGTGTGTCTATTCCCCTTGAAAGGAAATTGATATTTGGCAGAGGCCCAATATCGACTTCACATGCGCGTTCTAGTCTCATGATCAGAGCCGCAACATGTGTCTATAATTCAAGAGCCTCCACGCCATGGTGGGATCGAACCCCTGAACTGAGGGGACTTACAGTGACCCCACTACCAACAAACTAAGGTATGCGACACACACACACACACTACCAACAGACCAAGGTATGCAACACACACACACACATACATATAAACCATATATATATATATATATATATACATATACATGCATACATACATACATACTTATAAACCATCCATAAAAGGACAGGGGGATTCGGATCTTTG
The DNA here is from genome assembly GCA_022702705.1 of Papilionanthe hookeriana x Papilionanthe teres. NCBI lineage: Eukaryota > Viridiplantae > Streptophyta > Magnoliopsida > Asparagales > Orchidaceae > Papilionanthe > Papilionanthe hookeriana x Papilionanthe teres. Next base: position 30,570,073 of record CM040421.1, read on the forward strand.
ACCTCAGAGACTTAAAACTAACTCACATATTCCAACCAAAAGGTCGAGGTATGCGACAACCAAGCTTTATATATATATATATATATGAGCCGCATCCTCAACCTGTTGGTAGAGCATCTACTCCTCAGTGTAAATCCCTTCAGGTCAGGGAGTTTGAATCCCCTCGAACCTAGTTGTCCGCTATATGGAGTTGGTACTCAAATTAGATGGCTCACGGAGGCCAATATCAAACCTAGTGGTATTGCGAGCCCAATGTTTTGATTGACGGTTCCGCCTGTTAACCAATCTTTAAAAAAGAAATAAAAAAGTATATATATATATATATATATATATATATATATATATATACAGATAGATATTAAATCAAGTTTTGGAATACTAGCACGAGCTTGGAAGCAGACATATTACCATCTCAATGTGGAATTACAGATAAAACCCTCTTTAATTATATGATTACAAACTTCTCCATTGACAACAAATTTCATATTGACGCTTTATATAAGATTACAAGTTCAATCACTACTGCATGAACAAATCATCGAAATTTATTCTCATCAGTGCTCTTCACCTAGAATCATCCACAAGATAAATGTAATTCTAGAGTCAATCCCTACATATTCAAGAGGTGGCTCCCGTCATATAACACGTCGTCTCATTTTGGGTTCACGAGATGACTCCAATGACATAGCATTTTCTTCTATATCACTTAGTTCCCATCTTTAAGTTGATATAATACCCTGATATCATTCGTAACAGCTCGAATAATCGCTCATCAAGATCATGTCCACTTTGAACAGACTGCCTCCTTGTTGGCGTAATTTTCTAAGAGGTAACCCATTATAAAAGTGCTTAATCTTAAGTTTCTAATAAACTACCAAATGAGACTTTTTGCATTTAGAAGAGATTTAAATATATTAGTAAATATAAGAGTTCAAATGTTTCAGATATAAATGCATTAAAGTTTTTTAAAACATGTATTAATGAAAATCATTTTATCAATTGAGGTATTTACATAAAAATCACATAATTTATATATATTTACATATCTAACACCTAAAATTTGTTATTTATGTACCTGAAACTCAAAATCTCTAGCTTCACATCAAAATACCGTTATTATTAACATTTTAAAAAGAGAGGGACACTTTCTCTTGCAAATATCAAATTTTAGGGGTTATAACTGTAAATACGAAAAGTTGATTGTCGGCATAGCTGGTAGTTAAATACAGTTAGGGAGAGCGGACGCGCGAGGGGGCAAAGAGGACAGCATTTCTCACAGTTATTTCACAGAAATTAACAAGTTCACTCTTTTGCTTATCGAAATCTATCTAGGGTTAGGGTTTCTCCTTGCTGCCGGGGATTCAACTTGGAAGCTGCCTGCCGATGGCCGTATGTAGTCTTTACCGTCGAGGAGGACATGAATCTCGATTCTCTAGCTCGTCTTAGGTTTTGATCAGTTTGAAGAGTTCTTAGGCTGAAAGATTGTGATGATGGGGGGGAATAGGAGCGACCAAGGGTCGGAAGAACTATGCGGATCTGATCTTGCTTCATATTTTCCGGTGAATGTGGCTATCTCAACGGAAATTAAGCCGGGGTTGGCTGCTAGGAAGAGATGCCCGAGAATTTTGAGCCTTGATGAGGAGGAGTTCATGAGCTTGCTGCATGGCTCAGATCCTGTAAGGATGGAGCTCAATCGCCTGGAAAATGAAGTCAAAGGTAGCGCTCGCTTCTCTGGGATTTTTAATTTTTTTAAATTCATTTAAAGTTGTAGGTAATTTCTTCTTTTGTCTCACATTTTGATCTATAGTGAACAGCTCCGAAAAGTTTCGCCATTCTTATTTGGTCTCTGCACTATAATTTTTTATGACTTAATGCACAGACAAAGACCGAGAGTTAGCTGATGCCCACGGTGAGATTAAGAGCTTAAGACTGATAGAACGAGCAAAAGATAAGGCTCTTGCAGAGGTATTCCTGCCTGTAAACTCTTCTTTATCTTTCCAACTGAATTTAGATCAGTAGTAAAAATCAAGCTCTTCACTCCATGCTGCAATGTCTGAGCTGTTAGGTTACTGAAGAACTTGAAAAAATGTCAGGCAAGTTGCAGGCTTTAGAAGCAGCTCTTGAAGATAAGGTATAACCTCATTGATGCTAGCTATGATTTTTCTTTATGTAGCTTGCGTAATGTTAGTATGTGGACTGCTGGTGTTATCTTGTCAGAACTTAGAAATCAAGAAAATTATTGAAGAGAAGAAAGAAGCACTCTCTGCACAGTTTGCTGCAGAGGCGACTCTGCGCAGAGTTCATGCTGCCCAGAAGGATGAGGAATTACCCCCTTTAGAGGCTATTCTTTTTCCACTAGAGTCTGAGATTAAGTTTCTACGGCAAGAGGTTCGGTTGCTTCTTTGGCTTATTTGTTTGCTGCAGGAAAAGTTTCTTATTTGATCCAAGGCTGAATAATCAAATCCTGTTCCTTCAGCTGACAAAGGTACAGGATGATAATAAGGCTTTAGAGAGATTAACGAAGTCCAAGGAAGTGGCTCTGCTGGAAGCTGAAAGAGAGGTGAAGCTCGCAAATGTAAAGGCTGCTTTTGTTGATGATTTACTGAACAAAAATCAAGAACTTTTAAAACAGAACGATATATGCCAGGTAAAAGTCATTGAGTTTTGCCATCATTTTGAAGTTAGAATATTGAAGTGGCCGAGTTGGATGAATGAAAATTAAAAGTAACTAAATTGATTTCCCTTATAAATATTACTGCATAAGAATTGCTGGAGTTGTTTATGTAAACTTAATCATTTCAGGAAGAATATAAAATACTTGATAGAATGCACCGTCAGAAGGTTGCAGAGGTTGAGAAGCTCGGCCAAACTATTCATGAACTGGAGGAAGCTCTTCTCTCTGGCGCTGCAGCAGCAAATGCTGTTCGTGACTATAAACGACAAGTTAACGAACTAAAAGTATCATCCTAAAAACCAGTTTTTTAACATCTCAGCAACTTTAAAGTTGGCCATTTATGGATTTCTATCCTCTACTGAGTGAGCATTGTTTTCATCTTCAATTTGTCTTGTTTTTTTTGTAGGGGGAAAAGAAAACCCTTGAAAGGACGTTATCTCGTGTGATGGTTACAGAGAATAGAGTTGCTGTAGCAATTGCTAATGAATGGAAAGATGCTAACGACAAAGTTATTCCCGCAAAACAATGGGCTAAAGAACGGGACATTTTAATGGTATTCTATTATCTGCTGAGCTAAACATATATGGTCTTATAGAAAATTTTATTTGAATCTGCTGAATAACTGTATTCCAGGTAGAAATGCAACAACTTCGAGAGAAGCTAACCATAGCAGAACGTGCTGCTAAAGCAGAAGCTCAGCTGAAAGTTTGATGATTTATTTCTTTCCGACCTCTTATTCTCAACTTTTTATTCTGAAATATAATTTTTTCATTAATATGATGTGATATACTGTGCCCTTATATGCTTATATACTTTTAGGAGAGATTCCAATTCCGTTTGAAAGTCGTTGAGGATGGACTAAAATGTTCTCTTAGATCTGGCATTCGTAGTGAATCACGAAATTTTGCAAATGGAGTGATGAGAAGCCTCTCGGTGAGTGGAGCTGATACTTCTGTTACTCCTTTGTCATCTGGGAATTCAATGCGAAAATCATCTCCCGTTGTAAAATCAATCCTAAAACATGCGAAGGGAACATCCAAGTCATTTGATGGAGGTAGATCAGCAGAATATGATAACTGCACGCCTAAAATTTTTGGTGGTGAATGCAGTATCAACTCTTTGAGAGAGGAGAGAGATGTTTTATTACCTAATGAGAAATCTCTTGATGCAAATAAGGAACTTTCTGATGGAAGATTGTCGATTCCTACTGTTTCTTTGGAAGGGGACTTCGTTTCAGGTGTTCTTTACGACATTCTACAGAAGGAGGTGGTTTGCTTAAGAAATGCCTGTCATGAGAAGGATCAAAGCTTGAAAGACAAGGATAATTCTATTGAGGTATAAACCATTTTCCTGTAAACATTTATGTAGAATCATAAATCCTTGATTTCTTACTTCGAAACATTCTAAATGGTTACCTAGTCGCTGTCCAAGAAAGTTGATACGTTGATTAAGGCAATGGAGATAGAAACAAGGAAAATACGCAGGGAAAAAAGTGCTATTGAGAAAGAAGTTGCTTCAATGCGGATTGAAATGGAGCAAGAGAAAAAAGCTAGGCGCTTGAAGGGAATGGTTGCTACTCTTCATATCTAAAGGTATGTTTTATGTTCTATTATTTCTGAAAGAAGAATATTTTCTAATATAAAGCCTTGGTTTTTGCAAGAGTATAGGCCAAGCTTGACATTCTAAGTAACAGCATAAGTTGAAGTTTGTTTCTGAATCAAATTGTTAAAAAAGTTACATGAAGATACTGAGATGCTGAAAAAATGAACAAAACTATGATGATCAGATAGCTCATTTTGTTGCTTACCTCCATCTTTATGCAATCAATTCAACATATTTATCAGCCTTCCATGGAGAAATATCCCTATTTTATTTATTGATGCAATCTGAAGTTGAAACTCTTGCCTGCGCACTTTATTGCACATTACAGGAACCTGCTCATGCTATCAAATCCAAAATCTATGCTTACGTTCAGTGGAAAACATTATGTTTCCTTCTGTATCATGCGAGGGAATTGATTCCATATATTTTTTGTATTTATTGCTTAAAGAAGTTTGCACCTTTGATCTGCAAGCAGAACAAGCCTAGTTTTGAACTCTGGTTCTCTGAAGTCTTTGGAGTGCTAGAGACATTGTTAAATGAAGTACAGTTGTTGTACATAAACATAAATATTAGTTTGTGCATCAGTGGTATATTTTATTCTTTAGAAAAATAGTAGAAGGCTCTGTAATGATGTAACAAATGCATATGAGTGGTTTCATAATGCAAGGTTGCAAAATAATGTATGTTGACAATCTTTTCCAGAAAGTGCAATAATCTCTCAGATTCTCCATACCAACAACCAGCTTTACAGCGCACTGCCTTTTTCTTTTGCTATTTACTTTAGGCCTTCTATCATTGATTTGGTGCTTTTGCTTTAAATAACTTGAGTGGTTGTCCCAAGTTATATAATTTAAGGAAATTGACATACAAACTATATAATTCTTCTTTAATTAAATATCTAACATCAAAGATTTGATATTTACATTTAGAAGACTTTGGTGTTACGAACTTATGCATGAAAACATGTATTTCACTTCTTTAAACGTTGTAAGAGTGTTATTTCGATTTGATGTTAAAGAATTGATTGTTATGCATGAAAATTGTTTTCAAACCCTATTATTGTAACAGTAAAATATGCTGCAAATGCAATTCTATTACTCAGAAATCGTTTTTGCAGACACCTGTTATTGATAATTCAAAAAAAAAAAAAAAAAAGGTTAAATCCAACCGTTATACATAGTAGAGAATAGTACAACACTCATAATACAACTAAAACAATCTCGCAGCTATAATACAATAGAGAGCAATCCAATAAATATAACACAATATATTTAAATATAAATGATCAACGACGACAAGCCTTTATCTCACTAAGTGGAGTTGGCTACCTGAATGGTTTTTCTCCGTTCGTCCTATTGAGTCTTATATTTTCATTTAATTCTAATAGATTAAGATTATTTTATATAATATGCCCTAGTCTTTCTATGTTTGCCTATCTTTCTTAACATAAGTTGAGTCTAAAACATCTACTATCCTAATTAGATTATCAGATGGTCGACGTTTAATATGACCAACCCATCTAAGATGGCCTTTTCTAATTCTGCCTGCCACTAGAGCAACGCCAACCCTATTACGGATAAATTTAAATATAAATAATGAATCAAATAAAATAATTTATAAGATATTTTATAGAATAATGTAACACCAACAAAGTACAATTCTATGCATCAACATTTTTTTTATGGAATAATTCAATTTTCAAAGATTGAACTCGCAAATTTTGTTATTCAAGACTTGAAATAAAAGATAGTCAATTCTCATCAATTGGGATGTAGAAATATCGTGATATCTTTACTTGCAAATTCATGCAAATGAAAATTATCCTTGTTTTTTTGGAAGGTGGTGAGGGTTTGGAATCTCACTGATAAGAGAAAATATTTCGTATGGACAACGCGCGTCTTAACGGTCAATCACCGGCCGCAACATCGTCATACACCTCATCGGCGAGCGATGTGGCGGTCAGTGGTGAGCTGTCATGACATACGGACAGAATATTTTTTTCACTGATAAAATAATAAAATTTAGATCACTCTCTCATAATTATATATTTTATAAGAAAAAAAAATTAGCTATTTTTCAAAGGAAAAACAGAATATAGGGCGAGCAAAATATAATTTCTCATGGATTTCCAAGTGAAGTATTAAAGATTTGAAAGGGATGTCTGGTATTTATTAAAATAAAATAAATAAAAAAACAGCTTTGTGTAAATATGAAAGTTTAGACATGATATATGTAAATACATAAGAATTTGAATGCTATGTGGGGATGGGAACAAACTCATTTTTAGGGTACGCAAACTAATTATATAAACGAATTTAGGATTTCATCAAAATGGAGTGAAAAGTACATAATTGAAAATAAAATCTTGTATTTTATTGTCATCAATGAATTGAACAATATTACAAATTTTTTAATCCATCTTTTTGTATTTTCATAATTCTCCATGATAACTTCATTGGGAACCAAATAAAATAATTCATTGGTCCAATGTATTTTTACAAGAAAAATGTGCTTAACCATATCAGATGGTCTTGGGCCAGAGACGAGTTCAAATATCCAAACAAGTATGAATATCTAAGAAGAAAAAAAATACCTACCAAATGAGAACCAATCAGCCCCTAGTAACCCGAAACTCACCTAAGAGCTGGTCATCTCGAGAGATGATCTATCGATTAACTCAGTATTGGATCAAACAAAAGTCGACCTCTTGAAGTCGGACTGAAGCTCAAATCCGTGTGGCATATGTTGGTGTCATTTTTGTTTTTTTATCAAGACTCCCGCTAATTCATCAATGCATATTAGGCCTACACAGGCACAGTTGTTACATGAGTGAAAAAATCCAAAAGGTTAAAAGCTATTAGGCATCCCAACCTCAATGGACACATCGCAGTCGTGCACATGATAGGCATTGTATTTGAAACCAATCGCCATCGTTTTTGGTGCCACAACACCTGAATTAGGTTCTACAGCTCTCATTGAACACAATTCAATGCTGACACTGAAGCCCCAACACTTCGGACTGCGAGGCGTCTTGGCTCTGATGGTAGCACCGTGGAGAATCACTTAACTATATTATGACCACACCTTAAAGAGTTGCTATTTGGGTATGGCACCACCACAACATCCGATTACTTATTAATAAAGGACAAAGTTAACGGTTTCGGTACACCGAATCCTTCGCAGCGAAGCTCCTCCATATGGCTCACTTTATATATTATTATGAAAAAAATGCAAATACGAAATCATGTATGCAATGAGGTCGTGGGATAGATGTGCATCTCTCCATGTTCCTAACATCGACCTAGGCGACGAGACTTCTGATACTGTGCTCGCTCTGCCTCAAGAGAAGCCACTTACCAGAGAATTTTGGGCATGAATGCCTAACTTTGTCGCATCGCAAAGTTTCACAGTGTTCTCTTGGCTCAACTTGTCTGCATATCGTGAGAGGATGTCACCCTGCTCGACCAAAAGATAAAGACTCTTCTAGAGCGAATGGACTCTATAATGACCTTGATCAACCACATCTAACAACAATAAAAAAATGTTGGCTCAGTGTCATGTAGAAGCCTACAAGAGGTGGGATAATGTGCTTTAACATTCTTCTCGTGACCGTAGTTCGGGGAGAGGGACGTGCTGGACAGCGAAAAACAACATCACAAGAGGCGGATGGCTATCTGATGCTTAGCGGTTGTGTGATGCCTCATCCCCTTTCTATTTTGTTGTTGATAATATGTATTTCCCTCTGTTTGGATGTGAGCATGTGTTGTATTCATCATCCCTAAAATGTTGGGAACACGTAAACTATTTTGGATTCTAGTAATACAATGTTTATCTTGTTTTAATGTTTGTGCGTCGGGTGTTATTTTTCTCTAGCTCACAATATTTTACTCTCTATGTTTAGAAGCCCTCGATGCCCTTTGGAACGCCCCTAATACCAAGGCGGTCACTACTTAGTAATTTGTGCGGGCCTTAGAGTGCAAGCCTCACACCACAACCCTCTGACATTGTATCTCTAACAAACCTGATTTGACAGGCATTATTACGAGGGCCGATGTGGTGTATGCCACAACATTGCCCCACTATATATAGTCGCAGCGCCCAACAATTCGATCCAGATGGTGGCTCCCTATTGTACAATCACAATGATGTTTGTTGATGTGGCCTCAACTACGTTAGCGGCACTCGACATCATCCCTTGAGCCGCCACACCTTGGCTGATACAGGACAAGCCTTGAGTCGCGGCCTTGATTTTTTTACCATCGTGGCATTTTGACACGTCAGTGGTGCCATAGTGCCTCGCTTATTGCCCTATAAATGGGGCGGCCTTAGGCTGCCCCAAAGGCTAGTATTATGGTGAATGATTGTTGGTCAAGGGCTGGCATTCTGGTGAATTGTTTATTTATAGAGTTTGGTTATCACTAATAAGTGGTTCTTCCTTCCTTATAGATTATTGACCCTAAGACGTGCTTGACTCCAAAGCTTACATCATTCCTATCATTTACTGATGGGGTTTGGCATAAGCTTGTTTTCATCCATTCTTACCTTTTGCATACCACCTGCATGAGTGTGTAGGATAATGCCAGAGTCTTGCCATTGATTAGGTTTATGTTACATTATGTGTTTGCACACTTCTGTCGTCCTTGAAGTAGTCTTCACGACATCATATCACCATCCTTGCGACAGGAGAGAGGATTCTTGTATTTTCTGAATTTATTTGCATGTGGTTCTTTTCAATACATATGTTTTGCTTGTGATCCTCATTTGCATAATTTTTTATTCTTGTCATTTTGCATGACACATTTGAGTCTGAGATTTTGGGGTCTTCACTTTTCCTAAAAAGCTCTCGATTGCGCATTGTGTATACAACTTTTCTGATTTTGCCTTCTTCCAAAGGATGCTCGACTTAGTGTTAGTGTCATTAAGATTTAGTCCACGAGGCATATCGTTTTAGCATGTTTAAGCATCGCTTGTCTTTATTTTAACGTGTTGGGCCTTAATTTTCCAAGTACGAGCAAGTTTCTTATTAAACCATATAAGTCTAGTTCTCACGAGCCTTAGTGTAAGTAACAGTACCTGAACGACTCTTAGTATGACATGTGGTAATAATAGGGAAACATGCATTATTCAATGGTTTATCCAAACGAGCAATGCAAGTTATCTTCTTATTACAAGATCTTGTAGGATTATTCCAATCATATGCTCAGGTTAACGTTTGACACTTGTTGTGATAAGGTTTAAGTCATCGAGATGCTCGGGATTGGATTAACCTGATGACCTAATCAAAATCCTATGAGAAGACCCTCAACCTCTGTACTTACATGTCTTCTATGTAGATGTGTTCATAGGCAAAACCTGTTATCTCCTTTTTTTAGAATTAGGACTAAAGTGTAGTAAGAGATTTTAATACACAGCCATTTTTCATTGGTTCGTGCTAGCCCTTGTATACTCTTTGTGCAATGTTACATTGCTTCATTAGGGTTGAGACTTCCACACTAGCATATTCTGGGAAATTTTCCTTAAAAGGCATCATAACTAAATTTAAACTAATGCATTTTCTATTAGTGTGTTTTAGCTCTCTTCCTGTCGATACAATCTTTTATATGTTGCATGAAATAAATTGTACTTAATTCTTTCTGCCGATCGGGACATTTCTTTTTAGATTTTCTCCTTATAAACTTTTGAGCTCTTTTAAAAAGTATGTACCGGAAGTAAATACGGCCACGAGTCCTCGAGCTTAGAGCTGGGACTATATGGAGAGAAACAATAGTTGTTTGCTCGTATCTTGTACCTTAATTTCATATGTATACAATTTTTATATACTTCTATGAGCTCGTACATATATATATAGTGCCCATTCTTTTCAGAGATTATAGTGGGCCCAACGGCACACAACTTCTTATTAATGTTACTTTTACTAAATTATATAGATTTTTAAATATACTTATATTATAAAATTTTAGAGCTAATATATTTAGGACCTGTTTGGGACAGCTTATTTGGTGCAATGACGTTTTGAAGACGCATTTGTTCTGTTTGAGTAAATTACGTTTTGACAGCTTATGCGTTTTCAAAACGCTAAAAACAACACTTTCACACCGCACCTACATAAATGCGGTGGGAACTTTCTAACTTCAATATAATTTTTTCAAAGAAATAAAAATTTAAAATTTCCACCGCACCTATTAAATTATTTTTAATCAGCTTATTAATAGATTATTCAATAACTGCTGCCCCTAACAGTCTATTACAGTTTTTATGAAGGGCATCGTCAAATTTTATTACTTCTTTAATCCCAAAACAAAATCTAAGACCTGGTTTGGCAGGATAAGGTCAATAGTGGTTTGTGAGATTAGAGAAGCTTTTGCTCGAGGAAGATGAGGGTGAAGTGATTGAAGAAGAAGACGAAGGGGAAGAGGGTTCGACCGTCTCTATGCCGTCTGCTATATCTATAACGCCATCACCGGCTTCGCCGGAGTTCATTTCCCCATCTCTCTCCTCCTCCCGTGGAACCAGCAACTTTCCTTTGCTCCGTCGCTTCCTACCCTGCAAAATCTCCGATCAAACAATGAAGGCATGGACAGCCGTTCCTTCAGTCGATATGAAGGCCGTGATTAGGGGAGAGAACTGCATTGCACATTGCGAACACGTTAGGAAGGTATGTATCCATGGTGTCCATGGAATTATTTCTTCTGTTATTTTGTAGCAACTTAATTGTTATTAGGTTATCTCTTGGTGGTTAGAATAACATGAACTGCTTCGATATTCGTCACAAGTTTTCAATCCTTACCTCTGGGCTGCTTTGTTTCTATAGTTTCTCCTATCTTTTCTGTTTTTGTGTTGCTTGAGGGTATGCTGCAGATGCTGGAAGAGACTGACGGATGTGCTTGTAGCTTGAAGTCCTGCTTTTAGACACAGACAGCCAAGACGTGGAATCTGCACCGATTGTCTAAACAGCATTAGGCAAACAAATGAGAAGCGATACCTGTTAAGGTTTTCTTTTAGTTTGGTTCTATCTCTGACCTAAAGATTAGAATGAGAAAAAAACTTAACATAAAGTGTAGTTTGAGTGTAGGGCTGGCTGTATAGGTACTATAAGATATGCATATTGGAGATGCTGAACTGATGAGAATGGTTCTGTAAGCTTTCATAGCTGTGCTTAAAGTGCATTTAAGAGTTAGGCTCCAGACATTTTTGGATTATCCAATTGACCTCTTGACCTGATAGTTGTAAGTATTGTTATTTTAGAGTTTGTTTTGGAACAACAATAACCTTTTATAAATATGAACGTAAAATTATTTGGGGGAAATTGACTTCTTTGAAATTATGGATTTTATTATTTTTTTTTTTTGAAAGAAAAATCAGACAAAAACTTACTTAGAACTACCATTTTTTTTTCAGAGCTAGTTCTCAAAACAGTTTTCTATTATAGAAATTTGAAAAATTAATAAAGAACTTAGCCAAAAAATGTGTAGCAGCAGTCAAAATGTAAAGTGATGAAAAAGCTGTCATAACCAAACTCTTAATCTCAAGGGGTTTGTTGAGATAATGACCAAAGTAAACTTCACTTAAATTGTGTTTTTACATTAAATTCATATCTAATTGTTTTCACAATTGCATTTATTAGGACTCGAGGGATGTTCTGAATTTTGTCAATCAATAATTAAGTGTGAGGCACTGACGCTGTTAGCAACATGGCCAGAGCTGTTGGCTACTGTGTTCTAGAATGGGAGACAACACTCTTGCCACCCCTTGACATTCCTTGTCCTTAGTTTAGGTGTGAGAGGTCCTAGCAAAGACTTGTAGTTGTAGGATAATTATGAAGTAAATCATGTGAATAGTGGTCAAGGAATGGAAATAAACAAGACTAATAGTTTTTTGTGCTTATTTTAGCTGCCACTTATAGTTTTAGTGACAAAAGCTTCCTCTATATCTAAGAGCCTACCCTTTCTGTACAACTAGTTTCTTCTCATTTGCCTTATTTGCTCCGTTTTATTTGGCTTGTTCTGTCTTGCCTACTATGGCTGGGACTCGTTCTATGTTTGAGACTTCAAATCTTCATCTTTCAATTGCCCTCCAAAAAGGTGCATGACATTGCACAAACCATCTGATTCAATTTTTTACGCCCTTGTATAATTTATTATCCTTTTTTATCAATTTACTTTATCCCTATCTACTATCTTTATATCTATGATTTATCATGAAGTATACTTTTTCTTAGCTGCAAACATATAATGAATATTAAAATAGGGGCTCTTCTTAATCGCCGCACTTGGAGTCTAGGAGTTAAACCCATTTAGTATTATCGGTTAAGTTCCATTTAGATGGGTTTCTTGATCGATACAAAACTTGATTGATGACTGAATGTCATTCTCAGATTTATTGCGTTTACTATTTTTAGTTTTTTCCCCCAATGAATTGGCTTAGTTCTTTTCGGCTTCTTTTTGTGGCCCTGAATCAAAAAGGATTTTTTTCCAAATTGATATCAGTAATGGTTTTCCCTATGAAAAACTATTCAAAGTTATTTATGTGGTGCAAGCTTCTTGGATTGTATTGTAGGTCAAGAAAAAAATCTAGAAACATAGAAAGTTGTATGTGTTTAATTAAAGTCCTTTTGCTTGGTTTCATATACTTCTCAAAGTCCCATTGATATCGGTCTTTGAAGAAGCTTGTTTGAGGATTTGAGCACACATTTTTATCCGTAGCCATCCTCTAGCATTGTGCTTCTTGCCATATGTGTTGATAACATTCATCTCACTTGGAACATTTTTTCTGGTATCGAGGAAATAAAATATCTGTATTAGACATTTTTTAGTGTAAAAATGGGACATCTTATATATTCTATTGGTATTGAGTTTACCAATGGTAAAAGTGCTTTTTTTCTCTAACGAAATATGTTGTGCTTGAGGAAATGAAACCTTCTAAGATGCAAACTTGTTGACTATCCGATTGATATTATGCAAACATACAATGATGATACATGCTTCGAAGATCTCACTATCAAGGTCTGATTGGTAAACTTATCTAACTGTCACCTGGCCTGACATCATTTATTGTTGTCATGGTTTATCAACATATGCAAAACCCAAAATATAAATATTGGCATGTTTTTCTTTGAATTTTATGTAGCAAAAGATCTTTATAAAAAATATTTGGTAAACATAATCATTTAAAGATTGAAGCGTGTTTGATGCCAATTATACTAAATCATTGAACATTGAAATCCAACTTCATGATACTATATTTTTGTAGGAAGATTCTGTTTTTTGGAGAATTAAAAATTAAATGATTCTCACTAGATCCAAAGTTGAAATTGAAAATAGTCTATGACTCATTCTGCTTGTAAAATAAAGTTGATCAAAATTCTAAAAAAGAAATCTTCTTTCTTATAAAATGTCCATTATCGTTAACTATGATAACCAAGCAACAATCTACATTGTCTATTTAAAATTTCAAATATATTATTTTATTGAAGTGGAATATTCCTTTATCAAATTTGTTTTTCTATTAAAGAAGATTATCACGCTTCAAGTTTCCTACAAAGAACAGTTAGTTAATATTCGTACCAAGGTTGTGGGGCCACTCCATCTTTTTACTATCTTTGTCATGAACAGGAGCTTCTTGATGTATATGCTCTAACTTGAAAGGGAGTATTATCATAGGATATTTACTAAGATTGGAAGGCTATTGGTTTATGATAGTTGATTTTATTATTCTAATATTTCATCATAATTGTGGATATTCTAATTATTTAGTTCCTATATTTTTCCTTGTAATTGCCTATATATAAAGCATCTATTTCATCGTAAACATGAGGCTTTATCATTCCAACATTTCTTTTTTGCTTCAAAGGAGATCTTTGTAGAGCAGCGCCTTTGAGGTCATTCATGCTATCCTGTATGTCACTTGAACAGCCAAACTTTATATAAAGAATTGAATGACTGATCAAAGTCATTCATGTTTATGTAATAGATAGGTTATGAAGCAGAACCAAAGAAATACAACCCACATTTGTGATAATATTCTAACAGTGAAGTTTGTATGCTAATTATTATGTTTTTTTTTCATCATGCCAATGCTTTAATGCCTTAATAACATAAATTTGAACAATTTAAATTATTAATTTACAATTTGTTTATCATTTGTTGTAAAGCTTCTTTCATGCCCCCCTGTTTTACTTAATTGTATGAATTAATTTTTTTACTAATTTAATATAGATTGACAATTTGTCTTTACTCATAACATTGATCGGTAAGCTCTCTCTACTCTATATAGATTGACCAATTGTCACTAGTAAGTTTCGTTGATATTTATTTAGAAATTGATCCAATTGTTTCATCTCTACACGGCAAAGCTAAAGCATTGCATATTATATTATTTTTCATCTCTATTTTTTTTAGGGCACTTACATATTACCAAGTTCATATGTATTTACATATCTAACGCCTAAGCTTTACTTTTTACATTTAGACCACCCAAATCTTGTATGTCTGTCGGCCAGCTTTTTTTTGTCAAAAATTTTGAAAGAATATAAAATTTTTTTAGTGATTTAGTTTAATATAAAAAGGTATATGATTTTGAAAATAGTTTTGAAAATAGTGTATTTTAATTTTGAAAAATGAGACCGCCTGGATCTCATTTGTCCAGTAATTTGCATAATCGTGCTCAGTGTCACAAATGATACAGCCTACTCGAAAGATTAGTGTATCACTGCGACAGTGAACCCAATCATCTAACTAAAAGACTCGTGACATCCGTTCGATCCGCGAACCTTTTATGTGTGATCAGACGAGTTCCTCACCTAATGAAAAACTAGGTAGGGTTTATTTTACCTCGGTTCAAGATTCACTATAAAGCATGACTCTTATAGTTAATTACATCTCAAATGACGGTGTCACTCGAGAAAACTCTCGATAATGATCGGTGGTTCGCCTTCAAGATTCAAGGTTTAGGTTTCACGGTAGGACGTGAAAAGCGAGTGGGAGTGGCTCGAATGGGAACGGTTATTTTCGGAGTCCGAAGGAAAGAAAAGGTAGGGGATGTCACGGATCCGAGGTAAACCCCGATGACTTCCCAACTATCTCTTGTGCGCGTTGCGTTTTGGAGACGATGTTAATTAAATGTTTAATCATCGCCAATTTTATTATTTGGGACTTACGTTTGCATAATACACGATTATGCAAATAACCCACGAAGATAAGAGGGATTACATCGTACCGTACGACAACCTCTGAACCCAAAGCGTGTTAGGACTTACGCTGCGCAACACGGTTGCACGAAGCTCAAAGGTGAGTGAAGGTTCTACGCCATGGCCGAGCAGCTACCTCGAGTCCTATATGTTGTCATTTAAACTAGGAAAGAGTTTCTTGAAGAAGATCCTCTTGTTGCTCAATCCAAGCTCGCCGTTGTCTTTGCCCAGCGTAATCAACTCCAAGCTTCTTCTTGAAATAACATTCCAATGTCTCAAAGTTCAAATGATTTTGTCGAGTGTATTCCGATGTCTTGGTGTCGAGTTTGATTTTTGTTTTGTTCTTTTGCTTTGTTTCGGTTTCGGGTTTCACATGCAAAATATATAGATTGCGAGTATGTAAAAGGTACTTGAAAAGTAGCTTACGATGAAAGTAAATTGCGAGTTAAGTAATTTGCAAGAAATAAAGCTTTAAAAGCGTACGCTGACATCTCATACTGATTGTATGACTTGTATTTCAAGCATAATACCATTTACAGGAAATAAACTTATAGCAAATTATGTAAAAAAAAGAACCCAACGATAAAGATCAAAAAGGAACGAGTCGTAGAAATAACAAATAAAATTTAAGTCACATATAAAAGACGTAAGCCAGGTGTGAGACGTCGATAAAGGCGAGGGGCTCGAAGGCTAGGTCATGTCTTCCGACCTTGGATAAGAAGTCTAGCGACCCGACGCTCTAAGGAGGGTAGTCACTAACCCAATCCAAGTGACTAACCATGGACCTTTGTATATTTTATAAGAAATAGATTCTTTGATTTTCATGCAAAAATTCGTCGTTTAATTTTTTTATGCGAGTTAACTTTTATGACAAGAAAAGATTTTTGTTTTATTATTATTTTCTTTTTTATAAATATTTTGTAAAATTATATAGTCACGAGCTAGTCACTCTAATCGTCTTAGGACTACTAACGACCTAAGATCGTCGGGAAACGATCTCACCGATGGTCGGCGAATAGTATCATCGGTCCTTTCCTCTCCGCTTATCGAAGGTCCTCGAGGTAGGGGATACTTATCCTAATTATCCCACATCGTATCCCTCGTATAGCACGCATAAAGCATTATCATCATCGCCTCGCCACCTAGAACCTCGACTTACACCAATCAGATGATCCATATGTGCAAAACAAATGTCCCCATTGCAGGGAGGATTTGAGTGTATTGTTCAAGCTCAAATCCGGTGCATTGGGTTTTAATATTGGTTAAGTCATTTCAGAGAATTCCATTATTTGATTTAATTAAGGAAGGGTGAATTAAGCCTCGGTGCGTTCCTGTGTCTAGTGTCTCTAACAGCTTGTGAATTAGGATCAGGTGTCTAGTTCACTGTGCATTCGAAGGTCATGTGGATGTGCTCTCACCTAGGGTGTGATCCTGAAGTCAGGAAGTCACTGAGTGAAGGATGAGTGAATCTCACTTAGGGTATGCTCCTAGGTTTAGAAGCACATGTTGTGGATGAGGTGGGTGACTCTCGCACAGGGTGTGCTCCTAAAGGCTAGGGAGCGCTTCGCGAGGACTAAGTGGGTGACTCTCACCTGGGTGTGCTCCTAAAGCCTCAGGAAGCTCATGCTTGAGGATTAGGTGGGTGACTCTCACCCAGGGTGTGCTCCTACAGGTTTAGGGAGCTATGCCGAGGATTAGGTACGAGAATTCATCTAAGGGGTGTACTTAGAGAGGGCTTCACCTGAGGTCTATGGAGCCTCACACTCTAACTTGTACGTGAAGTGGCTAAGAGTGTTTTACCCTTCCTCAAGTTAAATCAGAAATTCTCTTTTTTTGTGA
This sequence comes from Papilionanthe hookeriana x Papilionanthe teres, assembly GCA_022702705.1. NCBI lineage: Eukaryota > Viridiplantae > Streptophyta > Magnoliopsida > Asparagales > Orchidaceae > Papilionanthe > Papilionanthe hookeriana x Papilionanthe teres. Next base: position 30,587,373 of record CM040421.1, read on the forward strand.
CTTAACCGTTTTAAAAGAACAAAAATAAGTCAAGAGAACAAAAGGGGCCGACTCACTTCCAAAAAACTAGTAAAGCCAAAAAGGGAAGAAAAGCAAGTGAGTCGGGCTGAAAAAAAATAAATGTTCAAATGGTGCGTCGACGTATTGCCGGGTAGCAGCTAGCAAGCCTACGCGATGACCCTACAAGCTCCTACGGCTCCGGGCAGCAACAATAAGCATCCCACAACACTTCTATGGCCTTTAAATACTTCAGACAGCAATTCTAGCATCAAAGAGCGCTCATACAGAATTGGACAACACCTCTAAAGCGATTCATAGCTTCCAAACAGCCACCTACAGCGAAGACTAGCTTCCAAACAACTCTCACAACAATTCTAAACCTCAAATAACACTTTTACAGAGATTTGTAACTCCAAACAGCAATTATAAAGTTCAAACAGCAATTATAAGACTCCAAACAGTGATTATGAGGATCCAAACAACAATTATGAAGTTTCCCCATCTCCAAGCAGCAATTATAAGGTTCAAACAACAATTATATTCTTCCAAACATCACTTTTACTCCTCCAAACAGCACTTAACAGCAAATTATAAACCTCTCACAGCACTTGATAGCTTACAGCATCTTTCAGGCTCTCAAACAGCAGCTAACAGCTCACCCAAGCACCCCTTCAGCACTTTCTAAGCCTCTCACAGCACTTACCAGCTCACAGCAGCTTTCCACAGCAGATTTTATAGCTTTCCCAGGAGCTTTCTGCAACTATTAAGCCCAAAACAGTATCTCCAAACACAAACAGCAGCCCTAACAGCAACCTAAACATCCAACAACAGCTTTTCAGTGCTGGACAGCACTTTAAAGCCCCTCACAGCACTCCAAACAACACTTACAACTTCTCACAGCAAGCAGCTGCTTTCCAGCCTTCCTTACAAGCACCAATGTTTCAAACAACAAGTACATAGAGTAGAAAAATAGCTTTTCCAATTTGCAAAAAAAAAAAAAAAAAAAAAACCATCAAAGAGCCATTTAACTCCTATAGCAAACGACCATTTGGAGCATCGTAGTGATTGCATTTGGATGTTCAAAGTACAAAACCAGCAAAGAGACATTTATCTTGAAGTGAACGCTCATTTAGAGCTTTAATGTGAGTTATGAAACATGTGAATGTACCACGATTAAGAAAAATTGTACTTATACGATTAGGAATTAAGGATGGTGCATGTGAACACATGAGGATAAAGCGACATGTACGCGTGCAATTGAGGCTCAAACATCAAGTGTGCTAATATTTATGAATTAGAGAATCTGTTTCTTGAAAGGAAAAGCACTAAAATATTCAAATTTTTTTTTACAAATCCAAAGACGTGAAATTCAAATTTTCTCAAACAAAAATGAGTAAGCATCGAGTCTCTTTGTTTCCCATAAATCCTTTCAAGACAATAAACACATGTAAAGTCAAGACAATATTTGGATCCCAAGACCATAAAAGGCGAACCAATGATCGATACTATCCACTATAATGCATTGCTGAAAATTTTAGAGAAGCCTTGAAAATAATCAAGTGAACCATTAACAATTAGAAGGGATTGAACATTCTTCAAGCAATATATCCAAGCAGTTTATTTCCTGTGTATGCAGCTAATGGCACAGAATATAAAAAAAATGAAAGAAAATGTTACCAATGACTGCATCGATATGTGGCCATTTTCAAAATTTTGTCAGGCTTTCTTGTTAAAAGAGATTTCAGATCATGCTAATATGCAGCGTTATACAGTATTTATACCAAAGATTAAAACAAGCAAGGGATTGAGATCAATACCTCAAAATCTTACCTACAGCACGGACACCAGTAAGCAGAGTTGAGGGTTCCGGAGCTGGAAAAGCTGCGCAGAGCAAAACAGAAAGAAACACAAGAATACCTTCCTCAAAGTCTTCGGTTTCCGGCGGAGAGGTGCTGGGCGTTTCGTTCGGTGCAGGGAGGCGAGGTGAGCGGGAGCAGGCTTCGGTGCAGAGGAGACGCGAGCGGGAGATTGCGAATGGGGAGTATTCGGTGCAGAGGCGAGCGGCTTGTCGAGCTGCAGAGGCGAGCAGGAGAGCGGCTCGTCGAGCGGCAGAGGCGAGCAGGCGAGGTTCTCTTCTGCGCGAGAAAGAGAGAAGCGGGATCCAGAGATCGAGCGGGAGGGGTGAAGGCTTCTGGGCACGCGCGAGGAGCAGGCGAGAGTTGCGGTCGAGTGAGGGAGGAAACCTGGAGACGGAATCGAGAGGGAGCAGCGAAGCAGTCGTGTTCGTGCGAGAGAGAGAGGAGGAGGGAGTCAATGTCGAATGGGGCGCTGTGCGATGCAGAGCTTTTGTCGAGAGAAAGGGGTTGCAGTGCAGAGGAGAGGTGCTTTCTGCGGCTTCGATCGAGCAAATGAGGAAGGAGCGGGGGTTTTCTGCGTGGAAGAGGCGAGCGGGAGAGCAGTGGGAGAGACGCGCAGGAACAGTTTCGAGCGGGATTCTTCGGTGCAAAGGGGAAGGGAGTCGAGCGGAACTTGAATGGGGAGTATTCGGTGCAGAGGCGAGCGACTTCTTCGTGCGGTGCAGAGGGAGGCGTCGAATGCCAGGATGGAGGAGCTAGGCTGAATTTCTATCCCGCAAATTCACAGAGATCCGTTACGCTGGGTTTGGCGGGGAAGATAAATGCATTCCATCCTGGGACGACTCTATTAAGTAAGTAATAACTCTTAATTAAATTTAATTGAGAGGGAATCAAGTGACTGATTTGAATTTAAAAATTTGAAATTTGAAATGGCCCTGACTCGTGTTCAGCCTATGTCGGGCTCAAATTGAACCCGGGCTGAGTCCGAACCCGTGCCCCGCTAATTAAAAAAAATGCGCATCGATTTCCGTGTCGTTTGCTCGCGTACAAAACCATAGCAATATGGGTGTCCTTCCTAGCTAAAGTTGACGTCCCGGACGCATCCGTGCGGTCTGTTTCGTCATCCGAGGTCGTCCGGACAAGTTCGCCGACGGTCGGGCCAAAAAAGGGTCAAATTATGGTGCGCGCGAATTCGAACGTCATTAAGGGTTTACCTTTGGCCGTCTGCCCCTATGGGAACTCATTTTCGGGCCCTCTACGTATTGTAGCTCTTCGCAACTGGTGAGTCGAGTGCTTGGGACTCGCTCATGCGAGTGCTTACAAAATGGGTCTGAAGTGGTTCGAAGCTACATGGGAGGTGGGCTCCATGACTAGTCCGCTAGGATGGTCAGTAAGGAATTCCTAAAGCTAGATCCTAGGGTCTAACGTGAAGAAAGCTAAGACCTCACTAAAATGAGGTCAACAATGTCACATCAAAAATATCACTTTTTAAACTTTTAAAAGGTGAAGTACACCTTATCATGCATAGGTAAAGTGAGCTGTATGTCAAAATTGAACTTTACGTGCTAGATATGTAAATACATGTAAATTTGGTGGTGTGCAAGTCTTTCTACTGTTTATTATGCGATTAATATATTGTTCACACAAACTGTCAGATTTTCTCATGTGCTTCCTCTATCTTCAGGAGGGGAGGAAATGCATTGTCGAGCCACTTAAAACATCCTTTTTACAGAATTTTCTTTTCAATGCTCAATCAGTTCCTTGTAATTCCAATCAAGTTCCACCTAGTGTTGTCCACCATTGCTGTGGGCGGAGGAAGCTTTCTGTGATGGAGGCATACCAGCAGATTCCAATGGACACAGCCGGTGCTTACCGTCTCATTGATGATGAGACTGGTGAGAGTTTGATAGTTTGGGGTGGTGTTGAAGGAGACTTCCCTATCCTTTCCAAAGAAGCCATATCCTCAGAACCGGAGCATAACCCTAGAGAAGGAGGTTAGTTCTGTTCTGTTCTTTCTGGTTCCATTTGCATTCGATTGTTTAATTAAACAATGAAATGATTCTGGAACAAAAAAAGAATCTTAATATTTTCTTATTAGATTAATCATTTTTCCAGTTTTATCCTATTAATTCTTGCAGTTGTATGTGTTTTTTTCGTTGAGAAAGCGAATTAAACTCATGTTATTTTCTCCATATCAAACCCCCAGATAAATTAGTACTGTTTTGTAATGGGGGCATTTACATTCATACCACCCAATTCCTATGTATATACCCTTTTTATATTTATGGCACTCAATTCTTTCACATCACATCAATAATACCACTTTTTTAACGTTTAACAAGTGAAATAAACCTTTTCATGCATATGTAAGATGGCATATGTGTAAAAATTTTAATTTCGGTGTTAAATATGTAGATACATAACCAAAGAACTGAGTGGTATGTATGTATCCTCCTTTATAATTTTAATAACGGTTCAAAATTCTGATGATATTCACCAATTTCTTAATTTGAAAATGCAAATTAACTCTTTCCGGTTAAATTTTCCGTGAGATGCTATTATTCATTCATACTAATGAGTTTTATAGTTGAAGCTATCCTTTTCTTTTCCGTTTGGTATCTTAAGGCTGTCGAGATTTGTGATAACACAGGACAGAAGATTGTATCTAGCTCTCTTGCAAATTTCAGTAGACTGAAGGTCCCCAAAATAAGGTCATTGATAAAGAACTCCTTACCGGTTGGTGATGAAAGCAGTATGAGATCCAATAAAGCTTCGGCTACGCTGTTGGATGAAGCAAAATCTGTGGATTCATACACAGACTTCGCTACGGATAGAGAATTGAAGGGCTCTCCATTACCAAATGCGAGGCAACGAAATAAGAGCTCCAGGGACACCCTTACAAAGGACTCAGGTCCTAGAGATGTACACGAGTCTTCATTTGGGGTAAATTTATCCTTCAGACAATGGAAGGATGCCACTTCCACTGAAGGCATCGGTCCATCCAGGAAGAAAATTTATAAAAATTCGCCCACTGATAGTGGATTCTTTAGTAGGAAGACCTTCAGAGATGTGGGTTGCAGTGATTTTATGATTGAAACTCTCAGGAAACAGTCTATCACTCGCCCTTCAAATATTCAGGTCACGCTTGGTCTCTTCTCTCACACTGAGCTTGACTTTATTGATGCTGCATAGTTGACTTCCGTTAACGTTTTGTAGGCCATGGCTTACAGTCCTGTTTTAGAAGGTAAAAGTTGCATCATTGCTGATCAAAGTGGATCTGGGAAAACAGTAGCATACCTTGCTCCAGTGGTACAACTCCTAAGAGAAGAAGAACTGGCAGGTTTAGGTAATTCTTCATCAAAGAATCCTCGAGTTGTGATATTGTCACCAACAGCTGAATTAGCTTCCCAGGTTATTCTCTAACATTGTAATTGGTTACCCAATCAATCTACTGATTAGAACTATATATTTAATTTATAATGCTGACTTTATGTGGGGATATTTAAAACCGAAAATTCAAACCAAGCCAAACAAGTTTGGTTTCTAAAAAGCACTTGGTTTTTTGTTTTAAAAACTTTAATATTTGGTTTTTGGGTTATTGGTCTTTAATTTCTATTTAATCTAACCGACCTAAAAACCAAAAGTTTGAAATTAAATGGATTGTTCCTTAAATTATATCGATATTATAAATGTAAGATATATAATTCTTGATGTTTGTTCATAATGGAATTTGAGCAAAATAAATTCCTGTATGCTCAACCAAACTATCTAAAACAAATTAGATTTCGATCAGATCAATTTGGTTTTATAAAAAAATTTTTGGGTTAGATTTTTTAGATTTTGGATATTATTTACAATCAATTTAACCAATTTGAAAACTGACCCATCCAAACTGGCCTAATGCTCAGCTTAAATTCCTGGCTAATCACTCCATGCATTCAGGTGCTTCAAAATTGCCGTTCAATGGCAAAATCTGGCGTTCCATTCAGATCTGTGATCGCAACCGGGGGTTTTCGACAGAAAACTCAGTTAGAAGCCCTAAATCAAGAGCTGGATGTCCTCATAGCCACACCTGGCCGCTTTATGTTTTTATTGCAAGAAGGCCACATTCTGTTAAACAACTTGAAATGGTAAAGCATATACTCAAAATTTAAGAGAAAAGTGTCCTGAGGCTATACAGGGAGTTATTTTCATCCCAGAGTCTATGAAAATATCAATTTAGCTCCTAAATCTTTTAGTGAGAGCTAAAGTTGCCCTTTTTGGGGACTTTTTCAACACATATTAATAGAGTATATGTACTAGTTTGGCACTTTTCTATATTCTTGGACTAAAATAGTCCCATGCAAATAGTTAGGGGTCTATTTTGACACTTCACTCCAAAATTTTGACCACCTATAATAATATTTATTTTCAAATTAATGCCTGGGACTGTGTGTATTTTTTTTTTTTTTTCACTTATATTCTAATAAATAAACCTATTGGTGCATCTAACTTCAGTGTGTTCAGTGTTGTTCTAGATGAAGTTGATATTCTGTTCGGCAACGAAGACTTCGAACCAGTGCTCCAAAGTTTCATCAGACATGCACCAATGACTGTGCAGTATCTCTTTGTCACTGCAACACTTCCTGTGGATGTCTACAACAAATTAATCGAAATATTTCCAGACACTGAAGTAGTAATGGGGCCTGGGATGCATCGCACAAGCTCTAGGCTAGATGAGGTGAGCCTTTTGATGCTTAGTTATCGCTCCTATGTGTGCTTCGATTTTGGAAAGCTGACTCTGAATTAGTCATTCATTGGCTATTTTCAAATGATGCTGACTATATTTTATAAAAAAAATATGAATAAATTTTCAAAATAATCCACCGACTATTCATATGGGGCCCTTTTAGTCTCCGAGCCTATATAAATGCCAAATTAGTCTCTAAATTCTTTAAATGAGGGCTCTAACAGTCTTTCATTGGGGCTATTTCAGCTCTCTAATTTAAAGACTCTGAGGATTAATTTAACACTTATATATAGCACGAGACTAAAATGACCTCATGTACACAGTTAGGGGAATATTTTGGTACTTTATTCCATTGAAAATTAAAGCTTTACCTATAATTTAGGTTTCTTCTAATGTTACTTTATAGTTTTAATGTGATATATGTTAGTTGTATTTGATTCAGGTTCTTCTGGACTGCAGTGGAATAGATGGAGAGGAAAAGAATCCAGAAACAGCTTTCCAAAACAAGAAAACTGCTTTGCTGCAGCTTGTGGAAGAATCTCCTGTTCCAAAAACTATCATATTCTGCAACAAAGTTTGATCTCCATCTTATTCCTTGTTTCTGGATATACAAACTCCCGCTCCAAAAAACTATTATTATGTTGAGAAATACAAAAAAAAAATCATAATTTTTTGCTGTTTGGAGGATATTTATATTTATCTTTATTTATTATCAGTTTTGTTAAGCTCTGTTATTTGATATTAAATTGCAGATTGAGACATGCAGGAAAGTTGAGAATGCATTGAAACGCTTTGACCGACAAGGGATTCGCTCGAAGATTTTGCCCTTCCATGCTGCCTTGGCTCAAGAACTGAGGCTCTCAAACATGGAGGAATTCCTCAAATCCGAATCAAAGGAACCAATGTTTCTAGTTTGCACTGACAGGTAAATTGATATTCTGCAAATAGGCAAGTTTCCTGGCTGTTGAATTAAGAACAAGGAAATGATATGCTGGGTTCGCAGTGAGCGTGTAATTGAGCCAAGCCAACTCTTGAGCTGGCTCGAGCTTACTTGATAAATTGCTAATGCGCCGAGTTCGATGAGCTAACAAGTCAAGCTCAAGCCAGCTTCAAATGATATTTTTATATTTATATCAAGTGATTTCTTTTTTATTTCTTAATTGTTCATTCTATTTATCATTTTATTATACCTCCGGCTTGAATTAATATTATTTACTCTCTATCATAATAAACAAGCTGGCTTGTGAATGGGCTCAAACTCTTAAATTTAAGCTTGAATTAAGCTCGAACTCGATTAATTCAAAGCTTAAGCTCAAAACTCAAACTGAGGGTGTCTCGGGTTTGACTCTGACTTATTTACACCCCGTAGTTCTCAGTACTCGATTTTCTGACCGATCATTCTAACAGGGCATCAAGAGGCATTGACTTTGCAAATGTGGATCATGTGGTGCTGTTTGACTTTCCTCGAGACCCAAGTGAATATGTCCGGCGAGTCGGGAGGACAGCTCGAGGGGCAACGGGAAGGGGGAAGGCATTTGTGTTTGTGGTTGGGAAGCAGGTTGGTCTGGCTAAGATGATCATTGAGAGGAACCAGAATGGGCATCCTTTGCATGATGTGCCAAAAGCTTATGAATTGCAGAGTTGAGTATTATAGGTTTCAGAACAGTAACAGCTTTTGATCGCTTCTGTAGAAATTTTTTTTTTTTCTTTTCAAAGGGTTGTCATCTCAACTCAGTTACTAAAGCTGCATGATTTTGTGCATTAGCAGTAGTGATAGAGCATTTATTTGAACAATCGAACTAATGGATTTATGTGTGCCAGAATCAAATTATTGAGAATCATATTATTGAGAATTTGATAAAAATGAAAATATGATTTAAATTTTTATCATGAATTTTGATATTTGAGTGAGAATTTGAAAAATGAATGAAAGAGGCTGCTAAGTTTGTAAATTGAAATATTTCAGGTGCTATGTATGTAAACAGTCCATTTTTTAATGATTGAGGCTTTTTATTTGCTTATTAGTAAAAAAAATTTTGATTTCTTATTTTCACATAAATAAATGACCCGAGAGGAACAATGAAAAGCTTCTAAAGATTTTCATTACTTATTTATTTATTTATTTATTTTTTGTAGGGCGAGCTATTGAACTCAATAGTTTGAGATTTTTCATCTTATTTTAAACTTTTTATATCAAATCGTAAAAGCTTCTTGATTCAGAATTCAGCATAAAGATTTCATTCACACGACCTTTTTACTTCCTCCAAGAGGAATGAGAATAACAAAATTATATATATAGCATAATTTATTTTTATGCACTTACACATCAAACAACTAATCTTTGATATTTATATACATAAATATCAAATCCTTAGCTTGGCATAAGAAATATGACAATTACCAATTTCTTAGAAGTGCAAAAACACAAGTTTGACATCAAAGCCATGAATATTGTACATATAAAATATGTCTGCGTGATTCCTTTGACAGATAAATGATTCAAGAGGAAAAAAATGATTGGTTGATCGCAGCTATTGACGACCGTTTTGGGCTAGACAACGGCTAAAGGGTTGTTTTTTTCGAGCGATCGGTAGAACATGCTAGAAGATTTTCCGCGGGGTAGTGATCAACTCTCAAGACGATCAATAGGAAGCATCATTTCAGATTAAATATTGATCGATTGAACGGTCGGTGAACTCTTATCAATCGATTCAGCCTCCTGATCTTATTATATGTAAATAACTATGTAATTACTAAAAAATTCATCTAAAAAGTCAATGATGAGGGGGCTAAAATGTATCTTTGTAATGTTGGGTTCTATGCTAAATTAGGAGGTCTATGATATGAATAAAGGCTACACTCACCTTATTAATATCTACGGTGTTCTCTCATCCTCTACCTCTCTCACTTAACACCCTATACCTTGGGTGTATTCTCCGGCCACTTTTGAATTAAACAAATATAAATATCAAATGTTATATGGTAGAAATGTAAATTCATAGGAATTGTATGGTATATACGTAAACATTATTAAAGCTACCTGTTACAGTCTATGCAACCCACAGTTCATACAACTCCCAACTCCAATCTTTGCGTATGACAAACGTTAAGATAACTCACCATGATTGCCTACATGACTCACAGCTTCTTCAACTCCCTATTACGACCTTTGTGGACAATTGACACTCCTAATAGGAATTATATATGGCTCTGACCAGCTACTATAGTAGCTTTCAACTACGGCCTCTACGATAAGCTGACAATAAAACCTATATTTACAACATTCATAGCAGATTATTACCTCCATAACAATCAATTACGACTCTTACAACCTGCTATTATCGAGAACTCTATCCAACACAGTCATATTACAACTATTACCGATGAGCTGCTACTATCAACTATGTACATTCATCTTATCTAATTCATAAAAATAATGGATATATACACTCATAATTACATAATGAATTATTTCAATTATATTTGATCCTCTGTTTTTCTCCTTTCTAAGGTTTTCACATAAAAAGTCGAGCTATCTTTTCATCATTGCTAAATTTTCAAATAGCGACTATAACACTAAATAATCAATCTACCATCGTTTACCTTTAACAGACATCACACTTCATTAAAAAAGTTTTAATAACGATCATTATTTTAAAGAGAAACTACTTTCCTTACAATCTTTATGACCACTTATAAAAAAAATTGTGACTGTCCTAAACGGTCCTTTAAAATCCATAAATAGACCGCAAGTACAAAGGTTCATTCATTCATTCAAAATAAATTAAAAAAAAAAAAAAAAAACATTTTAAATTAAGTACGAGACATATTTTTCTAATAAATGAAAACAAATAGTGCTCAAATGAAAAATCACTGCAAATATTTATTTAAGTATTTGTACTACAAGTACAATAAAGTAAAATTTCTCCCACTACATATAAAGTGCATAATTGTATATTTTCTATATATATATATATATATATATAAAATCATCTAATATTAAGAATTTAAATAAGAATGCAAACTTGATGAGTAGATTGGCAATTTGGCTTTTCCTTTTTTTCTTTTTATCTTCCAATCGAAATCCGCACATTTAAAGCGGGTAAAGCGTGTAATGCGCGTTAATCTTTTGTATACTAATAATTGGAATAATATATATATAGCGTGTTAATTTTTTATATATTAATCTTTTATATACTAATAATATATTTAAGGCGTGTAATGCATGCTTTTTTATTTTTTATTTTTTTATTTTTTTATTTTTTTGTCTCAAGCCGTGGTTTGTTGGTTGACGGGATTTTATGTAAGTTCTCTTAGGTCACGAGTTCAATCCTCTGTAGCACGAAATTCTCGAATATATAAGCACATGACATCGTACCTCTATCATAAAAATATAATGCATAAGTGAATTAGTATTTGGCCTCTAACAAATATCAATTCCTAATATATATATATATATATATATCTATTTAAAAGAATAGCAAAGGCTTTTATACGAGCCCCCAGTCACTCTCATATGCATAACTATTTGAAGACTTTTGTCATCTCTCGCTACTGACAAACTGGCCAGAGGGAGATTCGAACCCATGACCTTAGTTGACTTAACGACATTCAAAGAAGTTGCTCTACCAACAAATCACAACACACACGCACGCGCGAGCACACGCAGAGATATACTATATAATGAGTGCATAAACTTTAATTTTTTACATTAATAACACTCAAAATCTCTCTTTTTTTTAATAATATTAGCACTAGGAAATCTTCATTTTATTTTCGATTTAAAAAATATATATTTGAGCACCCCAACTCTTTGATGACACATAAAAAATATTATTTACTTTAATTTTTAAAAAGTAAAATATAACTTTATATACATATATATATATATATATTAAAGTATATAAGTTAGATGTGTAATTACATAAATATTCGGTGGTATTTACGTAAACCTTTCATTCTTAAAAGCCTGGCTGAGATGACGCGACAAAGCATTAAAACCGGTCCACACCATCGTTTTTATAATTGCAGTGTAGCTGCCGTGTAGCCCCCAATACAAAGCTAAGATTTCAAATCCTGGCCACACAGCCCGCCACATACATATATCTTAATTTAAGGAAACTAAACATTAAAATTTCCACATGTTCAAATATCTGAATAATATCTACATAACATGGAAATATCAGTATTATTATTTTATTTATAACGTAAATTTCTTTTCAATGTCAGATGTATGCAATAATTGATAGAAAATTTTCTAAAATAATATCTACAAAATATCAATATTATTATTATTATTATTATTATTATTTTATATAAAATAAAAATATTTTTTTATACACGAACTATAAAAAATTTTAGATATTAAGATATTAAATGTGCTGTGCTAGTCCTTCTCTCTTTATTCGACCAGGACCACCACCACCTATCTCCTTCAGATTAATATCTAAAGCTCTCTAATTATTTATTAATCTGCGACTCAATTAAAATTTAAAATTAAAATAATCATGAACTGATATTTTAATATCTCTATAACCCTGAAACTAAAATAATTCCATCTATATACTTTACATTCATTTACACAATATATAACACCAATTTTACCATTATAGTCTATAAAGTTTTAGATAATTAATCAGCAACAACAACAAGGCATCAATCCCACTGAATGGGATCCGCTACATGTATCATTTTTCTCTTTATTTAGTGTCATATTCACATTTAATTTTAATAAACTAAGATTATTTTTTACAAGAAGCCCTAGTATTTTTAGTTCTACCTCTATCTTTCTTAATATCGGTTAAATCTATAATATCTGCTCTCCTAATCGGATCATCAGATGATCGATGTATAATGTGATCAAACCATCTAAAACGACTCTAATTTTGTCCGTCACTGGGGCTACACCGACCCTATCACATATATATTCATTTCGCATTTTGTCTCTAAGTGTAAAGACACTCATCCATCCACCTAATCGTTCTGATCTCGGCAACACTTAACTTACTAGACAAGCAACTATCTTCCTTAGAAGAAAGAAAAAAAAAAAAATAAATAAAGAAAGAAAGAAAGGAAGCTTGAGAATGGCCCAACCTGAACTCTCCATCTGTAGATTAAGAACTCATATTCATAATATTAAAAAATAAATAAAAGATCTAACTTTCTGAAATTATACAAAGCATCAAAAGCTTTGAGCTCAACCAAACCACTGAAAAACAGAGATAATTGTAAGCAAGCAGCAGCAGTGTTCTCCCATATGCTTAAGCTTCCACCTACCATGAACAGAAACCACCGGCGGCGCTCCGCCGAATAAGAGAGAAACGCCGGTGGCGGCGGCGGCGGCCCCAAAAGGCGGCGCGCAGTCGTGCCCAAAGGAGACGTGGAAGGCGTCGGGCAGCACGGAGGCGGAAGCAGATGAGTCTGCCGACGCGCACGGTGGAGCTCCGGAGCTGCTCGGCCGCTCCGCCGCGCTTTCGAGAGAACTGATAGCTGCGAAGGAAAAGCTGGCGTTTTTCCATATAGTGTTCAGGGAAACCCCACTCCAGTTTTAACGATGATGACGCCATCGCCAGCGACGGGAAGGGAGGGGGTGTGGAAGAGGAAGCAAGGTACCGTATAAGAAGAGTGGAGTAGAGTTAATGGAGGGAGAGAGATTTGAAAGAGTTAAAAGAAGAGGAAAGAAGGGGGGAGAGAGAGGAGGCGGCTCTCATTTTATATTCTCACTTTATCTTGTCTTTATAGTTTTGGCCACCTAAGTGTTGTGATAAATTTTGATGATGAGTTCTACACTCATTCAATTTATTCTTGCAGAAAAATACAATAGAAGATATGCAAATATATTAAGTTTTTTAAAAACTTTACAGATAGGCAATTTCTTAGTAAGTTCCTTCCATCTTCTGACCACAGATGGGAACTCGATTTCTCTATAAAAACCAACGTAATATGTTTGACCAAATGGTCAACTATCATATTGTATAGTCAAAGCTCCCAGGCACCAATCTTAATTAAAGCTTACAAAAAAGGAATATAATTCACCTTCACAATTTACATTCATAGAAACTCTCAGGCCAAAAATATAAATCCGCCAAAGCCAAAAAATAGCAAATTTTAACAAAGTTTTCTTATAAAATTAAGTCGATGTAATAATTTAGCCTCCTCTATCAAGAGATCTGTTTTACCTAGAAGGCTTCTCTCTCTCTCCAGGGCACAAGAGGGTTTAACCTTCAAATTAGATGATACCTTGGGTGGATCTACTTGGCCGACTCAATTCAAAGCATCAATCAACTAAATTCCTATTTTGAATGCAGATGAATTTCAATTCATTCAAACAGAGTGTATAATCCCTAAGCTTGAGTTAGACAACTGATTAGAATATTTAAATAGTAAACATGGTTTAATGAGCTGATCATGGGTCAATCATGGTTCCAACAATCCTATAGACTTCCAGTAGGTGAATGGAATAGAAGAAAATGATTCTTTCACGCATTAACCAAAGGCTTTTTAACGCCTTCGACTGCTGAACGTCACCTTTAATGATTAATAATTAGGGGACAGATATTATAACACATAGAACGATAACGTAAGAAAAAGCTGAATGAATAGGTAGAAGCCGCCTGCACACGAGAATTAGTCATGATGCTACGAGATTATGTGTATATATAATTAATTAAAATTAAAGAACAGCCTTACTTTTATCAAATTCTCATGGCACTTATAAATGCATCCAAAAAATCAAGTGTTTGATTATTTATAAATATCAATGTTTATATATATATATATATAAGAATGGTTGGGGCTATTATACGTTTGTCTAGCCACTCTCATGTGCCTAACTATTCGAGGACTGCCCTCACTACCAGCAAACTAACCAAGAGGGAGATTCAAACCCGTGACCTGAGGAGACTTATGAACTTCAAAGAGTTTACTCTACCAACAAATCAAGGCTGGTAGCACTATATATATAATAAAAGTAAAACAAAAATAAATATGAAAATAAAATATGCCAAACAAACATAGGTCCTAACGTATTGCCTTCAATTTGATAAATAACAAAATTACAATAAATGCGTTCTTCATGATATCAGAACTCCGCGTCACCTCAAAGGGTAACTACACTTTTTCTTTCTTAAAGTATGTTAAACTTTGTTCACTTTTATTTAAATAAAGCATTTACACATATACCACCAAATTCTTATATATTTACATATCTAACACCTAAATTCTACGTTTTTACATTTCTATCGCCCTACTTTTTTACATCACATCCAAAATATCAATATATATATAAAGATATACATTTCCGTGCATAGGGAAGGAGATATATATGTAAAGATTATTTAAGTGTTATGTATGTAATCTTCCAAACATTTTTTTGATGACGACATATGATATGTAATTTTGGATTTAGAAATAACTATCTTCTGAAAAAATCTATGTACATGTCAAAAAATTTGCAATTATGAAAGTATTCAGGCACAGGTCTTACATTTGAATCAATATCAGCTTTGGATATAACAGTTGGAATGAAGAAATAAATACAGAAATTAATGCGGGGTGAGACATTAAAGTCAATATAATCTCATTTTCTCCAAAGAAAAATAATTAAATCTCCTTACTTAGTCTTGAGGTGCCTTGCACAAGTCATATGCTATCTTCGATGTTAAAGAAAAACTGTTATTTTTATGCAGGGAAATCCAACTAGAAAAGACAAGCATAAGTTTCCGAATGCTTGCCCGTGAAGTTTGATGAAATCCAATCAGTTTGATTTTTTGACTGCCTAAACAAAAATCAAAATTGCAAGTGTAAAAAAAGCACTGTTAATTTTTTATGTGACACATTTACAATGCAAAACTAATGAAAAATCGTTGGGGAAAAATATGAAAAATGAAAGTGATTATTGTATAAAAGCCAAAGAAGAAAACTGAATAATAACAATACATGTTTATAAACATTCCCAAGTAAAGTAAATACATTTAAGCTAGTTGCTGTTGAAATAGTAAATATGTTTATAAACATTAAAAGTAAAATAAATATCGGGAAATTTACCTACATACCACATATTCTTATGTATTTACATCTCTAACACCCAACCTATGATATTTAGATTTATAACATCTTGGTGTCATAAACTTATGCATAAAAATATGTATTTCACTTTTAAAAGGTTAGTGATTGTGGTATTTTTGATGCGGTGTTAAAGATTTCATTTGTATGCATGTAAATATAAATGTTTAGATGTTAAATATGCAAATACGTAAGAGTTGAGTGGTATGTATGCAAATGCTCTATATATATATCTAAGCTTGTTATTGTTGGAATATTTATGAGGGATTTATTATGTTAGTACTCTATAAATATATCTAAGCTTGTTATTGTTGAAATATTTATGGGAGATTTATTACGTTAGTACTCTATAAATATATCTGAGTTGTTATTGTTGGAATATTTATGACAGATTTATTATGTTAGTACCATAGGAAGAATTCCACGCCCATATTAGTAAGTTAAGATCAGCTCACAAGAGAGAAGAATATTTTTAAATGGAAACCCAAAAGTGAGGAAATCACAAGCCCCACCCAATTTACATGATTGCATTAGCGTGAGTAACAAAATATAAATGATGATCCCGCAAATACAATTAGAGAAAACAATAATGTAAACTGTGAAAAATGGTTTTCATGTTAGAAGCAAAGAAAAGCCTTGAGATGTTGAAAATATTATCAAGTAATCGCCGGTGATCTATTTTATCATACTCATTAAAAGAGGGAAGATTAGCAACCAAGGAACGAGAAAATAAGTCAATGGATAACGATTCAAGACTTGCCAATTTAAAGAGATAACTTCCATGAAAATTTGTAGCCAACACATTAAAAATACTAGTACATCCGACTAGCATTCAAGCACAAAGATAAAATAAAAAATTCAAGCAGATAACAAATGATATAAAAGGAAAACAGGAGAAAAGAAAGCCGCCAAATGACAATCCAAACCACACTTTCAAACAAGGACATAATTTCCCCAGGATATTTGTAGTTGCTGCTTAATCTACATTCAACTGGCACTCAAGTGCAAAATAGAGGAATCTAAAAATTCAAGAAATAAAAAATTATATGAAAATTTGTCTATTACACATCTCAATTTCCCCTCTATTTATAAACTTTAAAAATTGCATAAATCTAAACAAAATTGAATTATCAGACTCTCCAATAGGTCACAAATCACAACTTCACATATTACGCAGGAAAGCAGGAAGGTATTGCAGCCTATGGAGACCCATGAACAAATTTCCATGAAGATGTACAATTAAAAATTTTCCACTTGATTTAGTTAATCCAACGAAATAAAATAAAAACTGTGCAAAATATAGTTAACACTATAATTGGGGAGAATCTAAATTCCTGAAAGCCAGCCCAACAATGTGACTTTTATTTGCCTATGAATCATGCACTTATCGTCAATTGGAATGTAAAAATATGTAATCCTAAAATTATTTTCCATAAATTTGATCATGTAGTTCAAAATTATATTTTTAACATAAATGAGCAAAATCACTATATATAGAATTTGATTTGGAAATAAAAAAAAAGGTCAAACATTCAAATCAAAAGAATAGAGACACGTGGAAAAAATAACACCAAACAAATCTCCTATTGGATTCAAAAAAGAAGAAATAAATAAGTTGAAATTTTTTTTGATATCATTAGAATAAACTCCTATGACAAGTACTTATTCTATTGTATCCTCACATGGTATCTCCTCTTATCATGCTGTCTAAGTCTCAAAAAAGCACAATCCTAGTTAGTGACTTATTCCTTCAAGAGTTATATACCATATGACCAATTTTTCACACAGATTTATTTCATATACCCCACATCCTAATAACAAAAATTCATCGTTATCAATGGATTATTGGCAATCATTGTTGACTGATAAAATAATCTTATAAGCAAATTCTCCATATTTTAAAAAACCCTTATGTGCCTAAATTAGTCATCATATTATCCATCTAAGAGTTAGCAAAAGATTTTAAATAAAGCATTGTGTTTCTTCCTTCATATTGTGTATTTCAAGAAAAGGGACGAAGATGATGATTAGCCTTATGAAAGAAAGAGACAATCTCTATCACTTTAAATGAAGGACAGAAGAAGCGCCAAACTACCTATTGTATTAGTTTTCATTTCTTATACTTCTAAATCCAAGAAAAACAAGACATGGTCTCAATATCTGTCTAGGTCATCCTTTTATTATGATTATTTTTTTGTATCATTCAAAATACTTAATATTGAAGAATTTGAACTTATGAGTTAGCAATACACAAATGCACTAGTTTTTTATAATTAACACGAAAACCCAAAGTCTTTCTTTCTCATTCGTAGTCACTTTATATCTGGGTCTCAATGGTTAGTCTTTTATTAATGATTAAGCTGGTGTGTCATAATCATCCTGCAAAAAATAAAGAATAATATAAGAACATAATTGTCCCTTACCCTTTGAAATATGATCAAAAATCAATTCAATGATAAAATTAAGCAAATAAGATATAACAATGTTAAGATCTTTTAAAACACTCTCAACATATTTCTATGAAAAATGAATAATACATGGGACATTTTGTATATAAAAACTTAAATCCTAAGCAAATTCTCTTCTCACTTAAAAACCTCAAAATACATTGTTCCCAATATATTTATGAATATCAACTTCATACTTAAGTATACTCAAACTAAAAGAAAACTTAATCCGAGAAAAATAAAATATAATTTTATTGACCAAACTTCCACACAAAACTAGTACAAATACTAATATCCCCCCATGAGAAAGATGTGTGTATCAACTGAGATCATTTAATGACAAGAATTTATACTTTATTGTGTATCCAAAAAAAGCATATCATTCGCAAATGAATTCTTTCTCCTACACTTTTCCATCTTAACCCTCCAAGTAAACAACTCTACTCCACAAAGCAACTACTCTTACATGCATCAAGCTTATATCAGAAACACTTCTATTCTGGTATTCAATATTTGCTCAAAGTGGAAGGAATCACACTTGATGCAAGTCCAATCAATCAAATCAATCCTTAACCATGAAGGAACAATTAACCCCACAAACAAAGGTACTTGAATTGAACACCCCTTACATCTAATTTTATCATATAAAATTTTTTTTCATCATCACTAGTAGCCTTCATATTATTTATATTCCTAAAATCATCTTTGATACTTTATAATGAGAATCGTTATAAGGCTATGAGAAAAAATTGAAAGTCTCTCAAAAGAATAAAACATTGGAATTGGCGACACTACCAAGAGAAAAGAAACCAATAAGCGAGCCTTTATTGTAAAATACAATTCTAACAACTCATATATATATATATATATATATATATATATATAGCAGGAAAAGAAGAAACCCCCAAGTTATACCCATTGCGGCACCCACTGCTTTGAATTTGCAGGATCAGTCAACAGAAGAGGATGAAGCAGAAGAAGAAGAAATTGAAGAAGATGAAGATGAAGAAGATTGGCAAGTTTACACTTCTCGACAGAAGACGAAGCATGGGGATACCCTTCTACTTGATGATACTGTGATTACTCATGGAAATGGAACAAAACTGAAGAGATTGCTTTATGGATCACTAAGAAACAGAGCAAGAGTACTGCCTTCGCGTTCTCATTCTTAGACATTTTTATTGCTCTTTTTTTGTTTTGATCTTTGGATCCTTTTGTATCGTAGGGATAGGGCTTCACTTATGGGGCCCTCTCCTCAAACTCCTCAAGATTCTGTAACCGTTTTATTTTTAACAAAATAGGCCGTTGGGCTTTTCCTTTATATATATATATATATATATATATATATATATATATATATATATATATATATATATATATATATATATATAATTTAAACTGAAGCAATCACCAAAAACATGATTCAACTTATTCGTTAAGAAAATGCTCGATATAGAACAAAGCAAGTGGACTACGCTATTTACAAAACAAAAGACTTTTGAGGATCTCCATGCTACTAATTTATGTCAACCACATTATCATAATCGATAGTGTTTTGAAAGATATGAAGACATTAAAGAAGAGGATGCCCAAAAAATTTGAAATCAAATAATTAAATAATCTAACTTATTTCATTGACATTCAAGTTGCACACTCTTGAGGATCTTTATATCACACCATAAATACAGAACAAATCTATTGAAAGAAACATGGAAGTTGGAATGTAAGTCTGTTAAGAGCCCCATGAAATTTAATTATAAATTTAGAAATGATCCAAAAAAATATAACTATAGAAAATATCTCCTATCAAATACTTTTGTGAAGGTTCATCTACTTGTGGCATGCTGCCTACATTATTAGTGTGATAAATCAATTCAAGCACAATTCAAATGAATCACACTATGGGGTTATATATCAAATTTTATAGTATCTTAAAGGAACTTTACATTAATTATATATATATATATATATATATATATATATATATATATATATATATATAGAGAGAGAGAGAGAGAGAGAGAGATATATATATATATATTGAAAATGACATGATCTGACATTTAAAGTCTTTGTAAATGTCAATTATGCAGGATCTCTGATTTCAAAAGATAACCAGAGCATGAAATCCTCTTGATCATAGGAAATATATGTGAATCACACTTCATACGCATGGATGCTTGGAAAAACTGCTAATAATATACAACAACAACAACAACAAAGCCTTAATCCCACTAAGTGGGGTCGGCTACATGAATCCTTTTTCTCCATTTCGTCCTATTTAGTGTCAAATTTTCGTTTAATTCTAATAAATTAAGATCATTTTTTATGCGATAAGCCCAAGTTTTCCTAGGTCTGCCTCTGCCTTTCTTAACATAAGTTGTATTTAAAACATCTACTCTCCTAATCGGATCATCAGGTGGTCGATGTTTAATGTGACCAAACCATCTAAGGCGACTCTCTCTAATTTTATCCGTCATTGGTGCAACTCCAACCCTATTACGGATATATTCATTTCGTATTTTGTCTCTAAGTGTAAAGCCACTCATCCACCTAATCATTCTCATCTCGGCAACACTTAACTTAACATTATGCTTCTCTTTTAAAGGCCAACATTCAACACCATAAAGCATTGAAGGTCTCACCACCATCTTATAAAATTTTCCTTTCAGTCTAAGCGGTACTTTTCTATCACACAATAGGCCGGATGCATTCCTCCACTTCAACCAACCAACCTGAATTCTACTATTAACATCCCCATCTATATCACCATCGCTTTGAACAATGGACCCGAGATATCTAAACCGTTCACACCTTTTAATAATTTGATCACCCAAAGTTACACTTCTGTCACTAGACCTACTATTACTAAAATTACATTCCATGTATTCAGCTTTTAGTTCTACTCAAACGAAGACCTTTAGACTCCAATGTAGACCTCCATAATTCAAGTTTTTCCTGGACTTTTTCTCTTGTCTTATCCACAAGGAGGATATCATCAGCAAAAAGCATACACTAAGGTACATCCTCTTGTAAATGCCCAGTAAGACCATCCATAAATAAAGCAAAAAGATATGGGCTTAAAGCCGATCCTTGATGTAAACCAACAAAAATAGTAAAATATTTGGTTAATCTTCCTTCGGTTCGAACACATGTAATGACTCTAGCATACATATCTTTAATGACTTGAATATAAGTCATATCAACACCTTTCTTCTCAAGGACTCTCCAAAGAACATCTCTAGGAACCTTATCGTAAGCTGTTTCTAAATCAATAAAAATCAAATGTAGATCCTCCTTATTATCTCTGTACTTCTCCATCAAACCTCTCAATAAATGTATAGCTTCCATGGTAGACCTGCCCGCCATAAATCCAAATTGATTATGAGAAATCTTTGTAATATGTCTTAGCCTATGTTCAATTACCCTCTCCCATAATTTTAAAGTATGACACATCAATTTAATTCCTCTATAATTTGCACACTCTTGTGCATCTCCTTTATTCTTAAAAATGGGGACCAAAATGCTCTTTCTCCACTCCTCAGGCATCCTTTTAGTTTTTAAAACAATATTAAAAAGTTTAGTAAGCTAGAAACCCCAAATCACCTAAACATTTCCACACTTCGATTGGGATATCATCAGTCCTATAGACTTTCCCCCTGGTTTTCTTTAAAGCCTCATCAACTTCTTTTTTACTAATGCGACGGTAAAAATGAAAAGTTTTATTATTATTAATGATATTAAGATCACTAAGGTTGATCATACTTTCATCATCATCATTAAAAAGTTTATCAAAATAACTCACCCACCTATGTTGAATATCTTTTTCAAGAAAAGACTTTTTGATTTTCATCTTTAATACACTTTACTTGAATTAAATCTTTACCTTTCTTTTCTCTTTGTTTGACTAGTTTATACATATATTTTTCACCTTCCTTAGTATCTAACATGTTATAAAGATCACTAAAAGCAAAATTTTTAGCGTCACAGATTATTCTTTTACACTGCTAATAATATAATAATGATAAATATTTTTACATTCCAAACATGTTTTAGCTGTGGACAGACAGATCACCAATATTTGCCTAACACTTAGGCAGTCCTGGGCAAAAAAGAAAAGGATTAGACCGTAGGGGCAATTGAAAAATTGTATAGGGCAGCTTTCCAGGTATAAATCATGAGAGGGGTCTCTTGATTGATGTTCCAGTAATGAAATTCTGAGACGTAGCATCACAGAAGTAGCAAATTCCATACGGAATATTCCCCAAAAAATTAGTTATTGTTAAACAGTAGTCCTGGAGCTATGCCATACATAATCGTAAGTCAAATCTTCCACTTATGAACTACTCCATAAATGCTAATAATCAATTCGTCAACCTTTTATGAATCCATAGGTGGGTATGGTATTCGGTGGCAAGAATTTCACCTCATGCAGAAGTTGCAGCTGTAAAGTATGTGTAGTTGAAATGTGATTTTGTGTTGTGTTTCAATCTAATTTTATGTTAATTTTACGTTTTTGGAGCATTTTTATGTTATATTTTGCAGGATCTAGTTAAGAAGCTTTATTGGAGATCAAATGATGAAATTTGAAGCTAAGCATAAGAGTGGCGCCTAGGCGCCAGCTAAGCAACATCTAGGGGCCCAAAGCCTTTCTTCAAATCAACTCAAGACAGAGAGGTGGAGAGAGGGACACCATTCTGGTGGCGCCTAGACGCCCAAAGCCTTTCTTCAAATTAGCTCAAGAAAACGAGGTGGAGACAGGGGCACCATTTTGGTGGCGCCTAGGTGGCAAATCTAGTGCATCAGCGCCACAGACAAGGGCCTAGGAGCCTAAAGCCCTAGTTCGAAAGAGGTGTGGCATACAAAGAGACAGGAAAAGAGGCTTTGGACCTGCAGCGCCCAGACACTAGAGCTTAACGCCCAAGGGCCATATTCAAGTGCTTAGGCGTCAGATCACGCATTTTGATTGTTGTGACTATTCAATTGCATCATTTCGCGAAGGAAGAATGTATGTGCTTTGCTGAATCATGGAGGGGAGAGTCTCATCATTGTAGAGAGTAAAAAATACTTGTCTAAGTATGAATAGTTTAAAAGAAATGAAGGAAAGATAATCTATTCATATTCAAAAGTGTGTGAGAAATTTTAGTGCAAATTGCTCCTGTAATCTAGTAAAATGCTTAGAGCAAGGAAGTCCAGTTTAGCATTTTCACAGTGTTTTTTATCTGATTTTTTTTCCTAAACTCTTTGTATTTTGATTTGCTTTGATGAATAAACTGTTTATATTATTGTTTTAAAGTATGAGTAGTGAGTAGATTCTTCTTTTTCCATTGGATTTATAATTTAGGAAGTATGTGACGCAGGAGCTTACTATGGAAGCGGTATTGTAGCTGCTACAGTATCACGGAAATATGCCGTGAGAGGGGCACAAAAAACCCTGTTTTCATTTCTTATGTTATTTTTTTTCCCTATCATCCTTCATTTCTTTCAAGTCTTTTTCTATATATGTGATGCATTAGGGTTTGGAATTTAGTTTTGGTTTAGGTTTCTATGAGGACAGCCGCCAGAGTCCGTTTTTCCCTTCAAGGTTTGTCTTTGAGGGTTTGGGCGGTGCTCCGGTTATATCTTTCTCTCTATGTGGTGTTTATCTTCCTCATCCCTTTTCACATCTTCCCCACATCGCTCCTGACCGCCCTCCATAACTCCAACCGCCAGCAAACAACCGCACCTTGTTGTTTTCTATTGTTCTGGCCACCCAGCCATCCATTCCTCTCCTTCCAACTTATTGCCCTTGACGCAACTCCTCTTCACTGGCACAATCCACGCCCTTTGTTTTTGCCACGCCTTCTGCCTTCACCCACTCCTTGCTACCTCGACAGAGGGACAAACCCTCGTCGCTCACCACCATCACCCCGAGATCTCACCCTAATTTAATTATTGTGTCGTTTTGTCGCTATTTTTGATTTTTTTGTGTCATGTTGTTATATTTTTCCTTTTAATTGTGTTAATTATAAAGTAATAATATTTATTTTGTCTGTTATGGTTTAAGCTATCATTATGTATTTAACTTTTATGTTGTGATTAAATTAGAGTTTCATAATGGTGATATGTGAATCTTCTACTTTTAATTTACTATAAATCTAGTTAGTTGATTAGTTAAAATATGTTGTGACTAAGTTGTGTGCGAGCAACTTAGTAGAACAACTAGGTTAACTCGCATTGACTTTGGGAGAATAGGGATATGGCTTCTAGAATAGTGTAATCGTAATGAAAAATACAGAACCTTGGGAAATTCAATGGTTTAGAGAACTAAACATGTATGATTTTCAAATATTTTTAGACTCCAGGGATGGGATAAGGAGGAGACATGTTCCTGGTTGTCACCCATAAACTTTATCATATAATTAAACTTAGGTTCCTAAAACTCCAATTTTGAGTAGAATTTTACATTTGATAGAAAATCTCACAACTTTCTCACTACTTTCACTTAGGTTTATTTGAAAACAAAATTTAGGATTACTAACTTTAAAATCACCAAATTTCAAACACTTCATGCTAGACTTAAAAACAATAAGCTAGAACTTTTTCAGAGTTGAAAATTAATAAGTTTTATCTGGGATCGATGCACAGACTCTAATTTCGCATATTACTCAAGTGACACGTATACTTATGTGATTTTCGGTGCTTAACAACAATTTAGACGTGATAAGTTTATTTGTATGATTTTCAAACTTAAACGCCTAAGAAGGGAAAATGAGATATTTGTTCTTGATTCACCCATAAATTTTATCATATAGTTAAACTTTGATTCCTACAAATTGAATTCATGGGAGAATTTTACAATTGATAGAAAACTTCACATTTTTCCTCGTTACTTTCACTGAAGTTGTATTCTTACCAAAGGTTGAGATTATTAATTTTAAAATCATCAAATTTAAAATATTTCAGGCTAGACTTTATATTAGTAGGCTATAAACTTTTGAGAGTTAGAAATTAATAAGTTTCCTTTGGAATCGATATACGAACTCTAATTCTGACTTGATTGAGAAGTACACTTATGTTATTATTGATGTTTAACAACATTTTGAGCATGCCAAATTATTGCATATTACACTTTTATGTGTTAATGTGGAGCCCGATTAATCAAAATAAAAAAATAATAATAAAGCTTTTAACTGCTCCCGCCTTTCTCCTTGTACATTCGCGAAACGGTGTCGACCCCCCCGCCTCCTTTAGTTCGCGAACTGCTTCCCGCCTTCCCGTGAAGCTTCGCTTCGCTCCGCCCGTCTCCCTAGTTCGCGAACAGAAGATAAAAGACTCCCCTTTCTTTCGATTTTAGCTTACGGCAAAAAGAAAGATGAAGTATTTCTTTGTGATAGTGGCTTCTTCATTAGCATGAAGCTAAAGGACGTGCGAAGATAGGGATGGACGGCTTGCTGCTCCTTTGAGTTTTCTTCTTCTCACGTGGCTCACAGGTAGAGAGAGAAAGGGGAAGAGAGAGAGTTCTTGCTTGTAAATTTGACGTGATCGACGGTGTAAATTCTTCAAGTAATAAAATCCTCTGTAACTTTGTGGACGTAAGCAAATTGTCAAATCACGCAAATCTGTGTGTACTTTTTCTGGTGTGATTTTTCTCGTTCTTTATTTTCGCTTCATCGATCGTTCTATAATATTATATATACCACAACAATAAGTATCAAAGCCAATGACTGCATATGAAGTGAAGGTTTTAATGATCAAAAAAATTAATGACACATATTTTGGTTATTGGATGATACAAATAGAGGATTACCTCTATGAGAATGTTGACCTCACTTTTTGTCGAGGTTTAGTATTCCTCCTAGATTTAGGATTCCAATCTCAGGAGCTTCCCCGACGAACCTAGATTCCTAACGATGGGACCCACCTCGTTTTAGAGTGTCTGGAAACCACTTCGTTACTCTTTGAAATCCTGTACGAGATTCCGTAACGCTAGTCTATAGCCGGTCGAAATTGATGTCAGGAGTTCAAATTGAGTCCCTATAGGACCACTGGAGATTAGGACAGCCTCGTGCACGTCTTACACACCTACACCATTCTGATCGATCGAGCTCGAGTTAAAATTTTGCGACGATACTAAATTTCGACGCAATTTTAACGCGACCGTCGACGAGGTTGCCCAGACGACGAAACGGACTGCGCCGATGCGTCCGGAACGTCGATTTCACTTAAAATCGACGTTAAGTTTGCGACGATAGCCCGACGGGTGCGAGAGTTATGATTTGGGGCGTATTTTCAAATAAATTACTTTTAAATCTATTTAATTAAAATATAAGCCCTAAAATCCTACACTCCCTCACTCGACCCGCTCGGTTCGCTCGTCTCCCGTGCTCGAGCCCTGTGGGGGCTCTCTGCGACTCCTCTCCCGCGCTCGATCGCTCTCCTTTTCGACCGTTTATCTCTCGAGCCTTTCGCGGTCACCCCGATACCGATCTCGCGCGAGTAGACGGCGTCCGTCCGTGCGAGTGTTATCTCGCGGCGCGTGCGCGGGAGATTCGAGGCTCCTTGCGTCGGTCTCCCCATCCCTCGTAGCTCCCTCGAGTTTCCTCGACTCCACGGGTAGGTGCCGGCACTCCTCTTCCCATTTCCCCCTATTTAAACCCCTTTTCAGGATGGCCTAGGGTTAGCCCGAAAACCATTGTGAAGAAGAGGTGCTGCCGGCTTGGAGTTTGATTTCCTGCTCTTCTTGTGCGCTCTACACTGTCTGGTATTTCTCATCCCCCCTCTTCTTCTCGGTTTGGCCCAGGGAAGCCGTAACTCATGCTGTTGGCTTAGCCTTCCCTGTTTAATGTCTCGGCTGGGCACTTGTATGCTAAGGATTAGCTTGTTTGCTTGCTTAATTAATGGATGCCTTCCCTCTTCTCTTTCTAGCAGCATGTTAGTTCGTTGTTATGGCTTTATTTGAGAAGATTTATTGCTCGAAGCATGTTAAAAATATAAATATGAGCATGTTCTAGGATTTAGACTTGGTTACTTGCTTGGGACGGTGTAGGCATGGCATGATATTACCTTCTTTCTTCTCTTACACTTAAAGCAAGTTTAAAATCTTAAATGTGCGGCTTTGAGATTATGCTTATTCCTCTTTGCAAGCATGCTAGGTAGGATTTGGAAGTCTCTTGCATATGGTGGCTTGATATGGAGAATGGGAAGTTTTATTTAGCTTGGTATATGCATGTGAAGCTTATTCTCTACTTCTCCTATCTCTTCTCTATTGCGGTTTTATATATTGGTATGCTGAATACATGGAGAAGTATGTTTTAACTCTGTGCTTAGTATAATTGTGGCCTTGTTATGACTCATCTTAACCTCACTTAGAGGCTCGCTTGGTTTGTTTTAGCTCATGCCCGTGAGCCTAATTTGGATATACGAACTTGCTGTCCTTACTCTAATGCTTTCAGAAATTCGTTTTTTAGCTTTATATTTGGCTTGACTTTGGGCTATATGTTAGCTGGATTTCGTTTTTTGTGAGGAGCCCTTTATTTCAGATTTGTATTGAGATTAAGTTCTAGGTTTGTACTGGGTTTGTTTCAGCCTCATGCTTGGCTCGGTTTTAGCTTTCCTATGGTCTGAATTGTTGGGCTCATGCTGGAATCAGTGTTGGGCTTGTTTCTGTCTTTGCTCCGGCTCGGTTTCAGTCTTTGTGCTGGCTCGGTTTTGATTCTGTTGGCAGTTCTGGTAATCTTTTTTTTTATATATTTCGATGGTTGTAGCTCATAGTTGGGCTCGTTTTCTACTTTATTGTGGCTCGGCTTTTTGTTTTCTGGATAGCTCT
This sequence comes from Papilionanthe hookeriana x Papilionanthe teres, assembly GCA_022702705.1. Lineage (NCBI taxonomy): Eukaryota > Viridiplantae > Streptophyta > Magnoliopsida > Asparagales > Orchidaceae > Papilionanthe > Papilionanthe hookeriana x Papilionanthe teres. Next base: position 30,615,276 of record CM040421.1, read on the forward strand.
TGGACTTGTTTTGTGTTGGGGTTGTTTTGGATTGAATGCTGTGCTGCTTTTCTTAGCCAAGGTAGCTCGGGTCTGGCTTTGCATGGGTTGGACCTTGTTTTGTGTTGGGGTTGTTTTCGATTGACCTATGGGCTGTTTCTCCTAGTCATGGTGGCTCGGGTTTGGCTTTTCTGTGAGCTGGTAGCTACTCCTATGGGGGGTGTTCAGTTGGGTCTTGGAATTGGATTATGGTGGCTCGTGTAAGGCTTTGTTGTTGGATTTTAGTGAGATGTGTTGAAGCTGAGCTTTGAGTTTGATTTGTAGCCTCATTCGGGCTCGGGTTTGGGCTCTGTGATGACTTGGCCGAACCCCATTAAGGCCTTCTCCTTTTTATTTGATGGATGGATTGATTTGTGCTTGGCTTAACTTTAAGCATACGAGAATTGTGACATTACTTACACACTTAGCTTAAACTCATTTCACTTGGTGGCTTGGCTTGATGGTGGAAATGGTGGTGTTTGGTAAGGTCCTTATTTGAGCCTGAATATTTGGTGAGTTCTTTGCTTGCTTTGCTTGGCGAGTTTGGAGTTAGCTTGAAATGGTATGGGAGCCTGTACATTCACTTTCTTATGCATTTGTATCTTGGTGATTCTCCTACTACTGCTGTGAGTTTGATCCAGAGTCTGAGAGTGGTTTCGTGTGGGAAGAACTGTTCCAAATGATAAGGAATTAATTGAGGATCGGAATGCTGAATTTTAGTACGAGTCTGGGGCTTTAGTCGGTTTTCTCCGAGTCACTTTTCCTTCTCGTTTGATTTGCGAAGTTTTATACGATTCTCGAAGGTCACTACTTTTGGTTTAGTCTTATCTGAATGCAAAGGATATTCATTTCGGGGCCGATCCAATTGTGCCCGAGTGAGGAAATGACGTCCTCAGGACTGATTCAAGGACCTCGGGCCATGCTTTCAGCGTTCTGTTGTTACATGTTTTAGGGGCGAGTGGATTAACCTTCCTCCCGTTTTAGTCTTTCCGGGTCTGGAGGCGGGTTAATCTCCTCTTCTTTCCCCTCCTTATTGATTTACACGTGTTCCCGCTTCACTCGAAGTCGGTTTTGTTTTGTTTTGTTTTGGGGCAATGACGGCGATGATGCGAAAGGCACGTCGGTGATAGAGTAGAATGATATCCCATCCTACGACATCGGGATTCGCTCCGGGCCACAGTGAACCGTAGGATGACGGTATCATTCACCGCTACGAGGCGAGCGGGGCACCCGTACCTTGTTAGGATTGTTAGCGATCCTTTACCCGACGAAATGATCGACTCGTGGACGATTATGATTTTCAAAATCCGATAAAAATATGATATTACATTTCGAAACAAAAAAAACTATATATATATATATATATATATATATATTTCCATTACGATCGAAATTGATAAAACTCTCTTTTGTATGCTCGAAACTCGTATACATACTAAAAATATAAATTTCAAAAACTATATTATAAAATCTAGTTGTCCACTTGTTGATTATCGGTTTTGGGTTGAGGAACACTCTCACGTGTCGGGTTTAGTTGGACACCCTTCGTTGAGTGGCGGGCTCTATACACTCGTGTGACCGAGTAGCCTTCGACGACCCTTCGAGCGATACTTACTGCGGTTCGAGCCTAGCCCGACCCGAGTGCTTGCGGTTTTCTTCGGATTTTTCTTATGATTTTGATGAAGCACTCGTGGTCCTTTTTCCGGGACTTTCCCGAGGTTTTGATGATTTTATTTTGATTTTCATTTAATTTCTCTAAGACTTTCTACCGTGAGTCATTCACCGTCCCTTTTTTTAGTTTTCTGGACGATGTTTCTGCCTGGTTTTCACTAGTGTGACACACTCCAGCCGGCTACACATAAGAAGACTACGGATCTTCCAGGTATACAGATTTGTTTACATTTACAGCGTGTTACTTTTGCGTACGCACTGCCATGTATGCTATCATTTATACTTGTTACTTTTTGCATACCTACTCGCATGCTTTCTCGCTAACGACGTCGTACTATACTCTATCGCATGCTTTATTGTTTTCCGTGCTACATACCTCGCTATACCATCGTACAACTTTAAACATACTTGCATAGTGATGTTTAGGTGAACTCGACCATGTAGGCCACCCGATTGAACATTATGACTTGTCACCTTAGAAAACTCAACCTCTTCGCAAGCAAGGAGCTTGGAGCTAGCGGTGGGCAAGGCGGTCATCTTCAACAAGAAACACGTCTACAACAACTAAACCATTCCTTAGTGGTTAAACAACAATTCATAGGATTTCGAGGTTGTTCGCCTAGTGCGACATAAATCCTCAACCTCTTGTTGGGCCTTTGTATAGTTTTGCTGTACAATATAAGCCCCAACTCGTTTTAGGATTCCGAAGTTGTCGTTCGTTACGACTTAAATCCTCACATCTTCTAAGTCGTTAGTGTGATCGTTTCACACAAATGTAAGCCCTAATTAAATAAAATTGGCGGGATGAAACACTTCAATAATATCTCCACTAAATCGAAGCCGAATCATAGGATAACATCGAGAAGTCACCGAGGTTCGCCTCCGGATCTACGATATCCCCGTCTTTCTTCCTTCGGATCCTACTAATAAAATGTTCTGCATTCGAGTCGGTCCCCTTTCACACCTCTTTGTCCGATTACGTCGAAAAGTCCTTTCCTTTCGATCTCCTCGAAGATAATATTTCCCGATTTTTATCGAGAGTTTTCTTAAGTGATTTTGGTCATTTAAGATGTAATTAACTCTGAGAGCTTGCCCTTATAAGAAACATTTCCGAACTCAGCTTAAAATAAACCCTATTTAATTCTTCATATTAAATAGGAGAACTTGTCGGTAAATAAAATATTTTCGCAGGCCAAACAGACGTCATATATTTCTTAGTTTATTTGATCGAGCCTCATCCTCAAGTCTTGTGTTTGTCTTTCGGGATAAATGACGACTGAGTACAGGAATGCTGCTTTTTCATTTAAACTATGAAAAATATGGGGTCAGTTTGATTCCCTTCCTTTTCTTGAAGGATCCTTCCGAAGCGGGCGACGGGATTTCGATTCCGGCGACCGACAGCTTCTTACGGGCACTTCACACCCAAAAATACGCCGACAGAGAAGAAACTTCATCTTCCGCTATTGGGGAAAAAACCGAAAAGGATGGATGAGGTTGAATGAAATTTGTTAGATCGACAAGTTCTGGGAGTTATTTGATTGACCCTATTGAGGTCTGTTGCAAACAACGTTGTCAAGGAAAGAACTATTGCAGATCTTATAGCAGCCCTGACAGGTATGTATGAAAAGCTGTCGGTGAATAACAATGTATATATGATGAAAAAGTTATTCAATTTGAAGATGGTGGAAGGTAGGTTTGTTGTACATCACCAAGCTGATTTCAATACTATTACAAATAAATTATCGTCTGTGGAAATTGAATTTGATGATGAGATACGTTCATTAATCTTGTCGGCTTCATTGTCAAATAGTTAGGAAGCTATGAGGATGGCTTTCAGTAATTCTGCGGGTAAATCTAAACTGAAATATGATAATATTCGTGATTTGATTTTAGCTGAGGAGGTGCGCATGAAAGATTCTGACGATATACCAAGTTCGAGTTCAGCATTAAGTGTTGATTCCAGAGAAAGATGACATAACAGAACTCAAACAAAGGAAAATCAAAATCAAAGCACAAAGGCATGAGTAAGTCAAGATGGTCATAAAGTAATTTGCTGGAGTTGTGGCAAAACTGACAACATAAAGAGGAACTGCAGAAATCCCAAGAAGACAGAAAATGATGAAACAGATGTGGTAACTGAAGAAACACGGGATGCACTACTACTGACAATTCATAGTTCTTTTGATGACTGAATACTAGATTCAGGGGCTTCTTTCCATACAACTTTCCATTGGGAATTGATGTGAAATTATGTTGTAGGTGATTTTGGGAAAGTATATCTGGCAGATGGAGAAGCTCCGAATGTGGTAGGAATTGAAGACATTGACATTGCACTTCCAAACAAGAACAAGTGTACACTGCAAAAGGCCAGACACATTCCTGAACTAAAAAAGAACCTCATTTTTGTTGGGCAGCTTGATGAGTGTGAACATTCAGTAGTATTCTCAGATAGCACCTGAAATGTTACTAAATAAGCTTTGGTACTGACTCGGGCCAAGAAAACAGATACGTTGTATATGACTACTGGTTTAATTAACAGTGTTAATATTGTTGTTGCAGAGAGCACAACAGAAGTGTGGCATTGCAGACTTGGTCACATGAGTCAGAGAGGTATGAAGGAACTTCAATCCAGAGGCAAGCTACCAGAGCTGAAGGCAGTTGAACTTGGCATATGTGAGAGTTGCATTATGGGGAAACAGTGGAATGTCAATTTCTTGAAAAGTGGCAGGACACCAAAGGCAGGAAAAATGAACCTTATAACACAAATGTGTGGTAGCCTTCTCTAGTGGCATCTCTTGGAGGCTCTCGTTACTAATGTCACATTCATCGATGATCACAACATAAAGGTATGAGTCTATTTCTTGAAGCATAAATCTGATATACTTAACGTGTTCAGGACTTGGAAGGCCATGGTTGAGACAAAAACAGGCTTAAAACTGAAATGTATGAGGTCTAATAATGGTGGTGAGTACATTGATGGTGGGTTCAAGAAGTATTGTGCAGCTCAGGGCATTAGAATGGAGAAGATCATTACAGGACACCACAACAAAATAGTGTTGTAGAGCTCATGAACATTACCATTAATCAGTGGGCTAGAAGCATGAGATTGCACGTCAGACTACCACATACTTTCTGGTCAGAAACAATTAGCACTGCAGTTTATTTGATCAACAATGGGTCATCTGATCCATTAAACTGTGAATTACCCGTGGAGACTGGAGTAGGAAAGATGTTAAATTTTCTCACCTTAAGACTTTCGGATGCATATCTTATGTTCTTATTAATTCAGATACTCGTAGTAAGCTTGAGGTCAAGTCAAAGAAATGTTACTTCATTGGCTACGAAGATGAGGTATTTAGATATCGTTTCTAAGATGATCGGGATCGAAAGATCATAAGAAGTAGGAACGTGATATTCAATGAAAATGTTATGTACAATACAATTTCTGAAACAGCACTGTAGGAATCTGAGTTGGTAAAGTTTGATGATTTACTAGATGTCACAGTGCAGGGCAGAGATGTAAGTGACGAGAAGAGTAGGTCCGAGGCACCCATTCTTATTGTTCCGCAGTCAGTTTCAGAGCATTCTATCCCTACAGTTACAGTTCGCATGTCAGAAAAGACTAAACGTTCTCCATAGCATTATTCTCCAACTTAGAACTACATTCTGCTGACAGATGGTGGAGAACCTTAGAGTTATAAAGAAACCTTACAAGATTAAAATTCGAGCATGTGGGAGCTTGCCATGAATGAGGAGATAGATTCTCTGCAAGAAAATCAGACTTGGGAGTTGGCAGATCTCCCACCAGGGAAGAAGGCATTACACAACAAGTGGGTGTATCGGGTGAAGACTAAGCATTATGGTAGTAGGAGATACAAGGCTAGACTTGTTGTAAAAAGTTTTCAGCAGAAGTATGGTATTGATTATTCCGATATTTTCTCTCCTGTGGTAAAGCTTACAACCATCAGAATAGTATTGTCTATGGTGGCTACTGAAGATCTCTTCCTTAAGCAGTTAGATGTGAAGACAGTCCTTCTTCATGAGATCTTGAAGAAGACATCTACATGCACCAACCTGAAGGGTTCGTACTACAGGGAAAGGAAGACTCGGTTTGCAGATTGAGAAATAGCTTGTATGGCCTGAAGCAAGCTCCTAGACAGTGGTACAAGAAATTTGATAAATTCATGATCAATGCAGGGTACAGCAGATGTCAGGCAGATTATTGATGTTATGTCAAGTATTTTGATAATTCATATATCATTCTACTGCTGTATGTGGATGATATGTTTATTGCAGGGGCTAGTATTGATGAGATCAATAATCTGAAAGAGCATATGTCAGAGCACTTTACAATGAAAGATTTGAGAGCTGTGAAGCAAATTCTTGGCATGAGAATTGTCAGAGATAGATTTAGAGCCACGTTTAGACTCTCTCGGGCTGAGTATGTGAAAAATGTACTTACCATGTTCAATATGGATAAGGCCAAACCAGTTGGCACACTCTTATGCAGTCACTTCAGACTCAGCAAGAATCAGTCACTTAAGTCAGAGGAGGAATGAGACCACATAAGTAAGGTTTTTTATGCTTCAGCAATTAGTTCACTTAAGTATGTTATGGTTTGCACCAGATCAAATATTGCCCATGCAGTGGGAGTTGTTGGCAGATACATGAGTAATCCAGGAAAGAAACATTGGGAAGCTGTGAAGTGGATCTTGAGTACCTAAGAGGCTCTTCAGAAACTTTCTTGTGTTTCTCAGGAAAGAGTTCAGAGGTACGAGACTATGTTGATGCTGATCTAGTTGGAGATATTGATACCAAAAGAAGTATTACGGGTTATATTTACATTTTTGGTGGCACGGCAGTATCATGAGGATCTAATCTACAGAAGACAGTTTTGTTGTCCACTACAAAAGCTGAGTATATGGAAATGTCTAAGGCTGCAAAAAGATGATATGACTACAGAGCTTCTTGGAAGAATTGGGCAAGAAGGATCAGAATGACATTATCTACAGTGATAGTCAGAGTGTCATATTCCTTGCAGAATCCAGCATTTCAGAATAGGACCAAGCACATTCAGATCAAGTATCACTTCGTACGGTCATTGTTAGATGACGGATAGTTGTTGCTTAAGAAAATTTGTGAAAGTGAGAACTCTGCTGATATGTTGACTAAGGATGTTATACTTGAGAAACTAAAGTTATGCGCAACTTCAGTTAGTCTTCTAGCCTGAAGACAATGGTCTTGAATTGCAGAATTGGAGGATATCCCGTTTGAAGAAAAAGTCAACGCCACAAGTAGAGGATATCAGTTTGAGGAACAAAAACGTTTTAGTCTGTGTTGTTTTCGTTCGTTTTTCTCTCTTTTATTTTAGAAGGAGTCGCCAGCCTGTCGATCGTCATATACTTCCCCATTCGAATAAATCTCCCTCCTGAATCAAATAAGTGATTCGAAGAGGAGAGGAACCGAATAGAAAGGGACATACGACAAAATGACAAACAAGAGAAAACACAAAACGTGGAGAGCTTACGTGCGATAAACCTTGCAAGGATAGGTTTAAGAGTGTTCGCCCAAACAACATCGGGCGAATGCATCTTAAACCGATATCCGCGAAAGAATACCTACGTAAACTACCCATAACCAGAGAGTCAGGTGTAGGTGCCCGTTGTGGGGCCAAGAGTGCTCCTAAGGGGACGTATCCCACTTAGTTAATTACATCTAGGGTGTACCCGAGAATACTATTGATCCAAGGGGGGTTTGCTTACTCGAGTAGTGCCAACTAGCACGAGGCTACAAAAGGAGGTTATTTCACGGGGGGATGTTCCGAAGCTTTCAAAGTTCCTCGTTGGACCACGGGTGGAGAATGGATCTCCCACTATCCCCGCAAGAGTAATGGACTCATCGGCATACGAGACTGCGAAAGAACCATATCATCCCAATGGAGAACCCCAATACGTCAAGGCACGTCCAGGCCGTAAGGGCAGAGCACAAATCGTCGTATCCCAAACGGGCGGCAATCATCGACGTTAGCCATCGAGATGATGCCAACGAAGACAAAGGAATGAAATGGCTCAACAAAGGTAGTCAAGAGGATGGAAAGAATATTCCTAAAAAGGTAGAGGTAGCTAAGTCGGTGTTCGACAGACCCATCATTCAAAGATTACCAGACCCTAAGTCTACCCGGTCGCGAAGGTAGTCGACCCAACACGTCCCGAGATCCCCGGTCAACAATCCTCGAATTGTGACCCCAACGAGGAATCTCGGTAGCCTAAGGTCAAAGGAACGAAACTCTATCCTACGACTATAAGTTGGAGTTCCAAGAGGTGGGGCTCACACTCGCCGAAATGGCGAGGATGCCACGAGAAAGAAAAGAATGGGAGGTTCGAGCCTACAAAGCCGTAAACACTCCAACAAGAGGGCTTATACCCCGTCCGGGCCTGGGAGCCTCCTAACATCCTAAGCGAGCTAGACAACCACATATTCAAGATTATGCCGGGCCGTCGATTGAAGAAGTACGGGGACTTCTCCTCGGGACATGCGAATATGATGCAATTATCTAAGAGAATCCTAAAGTATTGTGGAGGCCCTATTAGGTATGACTTCGGTGATAGCATGCAATACGCAACCCGTTTTTAAATCCGCCCAGAAGTGCCATGCAGGAAAATAAAGACAGATTTTAAAATCTTCGAATCTTTTAATCCTAGATTTTAATTTTACCTCGAATATTTTATTAGGATTTTTAAAGCAGGAAATAAACAAAATAAAGCGCTTCCCGTATCACGAGAAAGAAACAATGTAAAACGATTCAAACATGCAAGTCATGCAAATAAAAGCGAGAAAAGCACTCCAAAAGAATAAATAAAAGAGGCCAAGTGTCACTGGACCGGCAACATAATCCAGGAAAAGCAATAAAGGCGACTGGACTCCGCATATACATGCCTGGTCCTATATCTATACAAAAATATAAGATTCAGACTTAAGGTACGGGCCACGAGTCGTTGCTGCGGTCCCGGTCACATGGTTCGGTGCGTCGTCCGCCTCGAAACCCGTGCCCGTACCTTATTTCCGATACGTGACTCTTCCTAAGGACTCTATTAAATACATCCGTAAAAGAAAATAAAGACTCGACCCGCATAAAACAAGTATTAGCAGGCACACCATGCAACGTGAAATAACAAGCCGTGCCTTCGTAATCGGGGGAGCTAACAACACCTGCAAGCAAAGGGGTTAGAAATCATTACGAGCTCCCCCATGATAAGCACTCGTGTGAGTGTGTAAATAGGCACGGCTCCCTGCAAAATCGCCCCGACATACTATCACACACAATAAACATGCAAGCACACCGACGAAAGCAAGAAAAGTGACACGTAAGCTAAGACAAGACAACACAACACATAACAATAGCCGGAGGTGTCGAAAAGACTACTCAAGCATCCTAAATCCTAGCTTCAAGACACCATCTAACGAAAAGTGCATTAACCTAGAATCTAAGTGCGGGCAAGTCTCGGGTTTAGTATGACTTCGGCGGGGTCGCCATGCCGGCCCCACCTCGAGGATCCAAAGGACTAATAAGTGTCACCCGGATGAGCTTTTAAAAATGACGGCCTCATATACGGCCTAAATTTGTTGTATGCTTAAATTTAAAAAAATACGATAGACGTGATAAATAGGAAAATATGTAATTTTATATTTTAGAGTAAGGGTCATTAAATGCGAGCCTGTAACATGCATGGGTGACAAATTAGATCCTTTGGATCCTTAACACAGTCATATTCGTGTCAATCCCGATGACTTAACTCGCGGAACTCACTGGGATCAACCCGGCAAGCGACGCTCGTTAAGGCATCGCGACCAACACGGGAGTCGCTCTCCTAACTGGTCCCGGCTCACTATCAATGCGAACGAGCGGATGCAAATGTAACCGACCAAAACATGCAAGTGACGAGTGTACCATGAGGCGATGACTCAAAGTGGGTGTATCGAGCGACATCGACCCGAAGGGACGGGCGTGCCATGGTGGCAGCGGCCCGAGGCGATGGGCGTGCCATGGTGGCGACGGCTCCGAGGCGATGGGCGTGCCGTGGCGGCAGCGGCCCGAAGAGGGTGTGCCGGGATGGCAGTGACCCGAAGTGATATGCAACTCATACATATGACCAATGCAATATTGCTAAACCTATATGCGGCAATATGCAGAAATGCATACATACACATGCAGGACATGCAAAGATGCAAGTGGCTGGTCGACCTAGTCAGAGTATTTGGTCGAACCAAAATATCGCGCCAACCGGCCCGGGATAGCCAATTAGAGCATAGGTGATATCGACCGTCTAGAACAACCGATCGATGTGCAAATATGAAATGCAAAGTGCAATAAGTGTCAACCTGGTCCGGACGACCGATCGGGGTGCACATGAAGAATGCAAAGTGCAAAAGTATGACACGCTGGGAAATGCGAAGTGCTAAAGGGTACCGATTGGTCGGGAAGACCGATCGGGATGCAAGTGCAACCGTAACGTATAGGTGCAAGCTTGCAACATGCAAATGTATCAAGCAACATGCAAGGCATACAAATGTGATAGCCGAGCCATTCCCGCACTAACGACCTCGCCCGGGGAACCTAGGGTCAATATATGAAAATAAACGGCGACTCGCCGCCTTTGCTCCGGCGAGGCAATGGGATACTTTCCTCCGGATTTCCGAGAGGGAAACTCTCCACGACGTCGCGAAATGTGCTACTACAAAGCTTTTCCCGTTTTGCTAACTCCTCTAAACTTTTCAAAGCGAGCCACTCGAAAAGCTTCTCTCGCTTCGCCAAGTCCGACCTCCCAACTTTTCGCAGGTAGAGCTGGGAATCCAAAGCAAACGGAGTGAGGGACTCCGACCCGTCGGGATCCAGTGCTTAAGGCTCAAAATAAATGGGATTCACTCAGGCTTTCGAGGGGGATTAGGCCACGCATGTAAAGTAAGCCTATCCTAAAGGCTAGCTCTGCAGGAAACGGACGATCCATCACATAGGCGCGTCACCGCGCCTGCTCACGCCGGCGCACGCACCCCGTGCGGGCGATCGAACCCGCACGCCTACCAACAACAACCTACGGCCGACTATGAAGCAAAATGCAAGTTTCAAGAGATTATACCTCCGCGATGTTTGCACGATGCCCGTTGATGATCGAGGAAGTTTTTCGCACGCGGCAGGAGGTCCTCGCAATCTCCCTAAAAGTAACGACGTCCGCCGTCCGGAGATCGGCTCGACAACGAAGCACGCCGAAAACGAAGGAGGTGCGATGGAGAGCCCGGAATATATGATTATCTCCGCCGGTTTACTTCGGCGCAAGTTCGTCACCGGCGAGGCGGAGGTCCGGCGAGCTAGAGGATGACTTGGACTGAAAAATGAGACCGGCGAGGGAAAGCTCTAAACGGCGGGATCTCGTCACCGGAGTTGGAGGAAGCCGGCGAGAAAAGATGCCGCGGATGCGGCTGGCCGAGAAAGGGAGAATGGTGCTGACGCTAAGCTTCGCCGGAGGCTGGAAGGAAGGCGTAGGTCGCCGGCGGCCGCGCCGTGTCGCCGCCAAAGTGAAAGGAGGCCGGCGGGCTTGGTTCCGCGAGATCCGGAGGAGAGCTGAGAGAGCTTCGCGAGAGGGAGAAAAATGGAGTTCGCCCCCGCCGAGACCGGCAGCAGGCGATATTATCCCCCTCCTCCAATAAGCATGCGTGAGTTTCTTTTTTTAATGAATAGGATATTATTATTTTATTTCTCTTACATATATATATATATATATATATATATATATAAAAAGAGAAAATGGAGAAGGAAAGTAAGCTAAGCATGCGTGAGATTCTTTTAAGTACAGATTAGATAAGATTTTTTTATATTATATAACACAATAATGATATATAATAATATTATTAAGAGAGAGGAGAGGGAGGATAAGTTTTTTTTCATTTTTTTTTCTTCCCATGCGTGACATGATATGATTCTCCTCCTTTTTCTTTTTTTGTTTTATTATAATATAATAATAATAATAATATTATTATTACTATTATTCTCCCCGTCTCTATTGTTGTATACACGTCGCAATGAAATGAACATCTCCACTAGATAAAATTGATATTTCGGACTCACTCGCGTGGTTCGTTTCGTCATCCGGAGTCGTTCGGGGCCGTTTGGGCTACTTTTCAGTAATTGGGCTAAAAAAGGATAATTCGCATATTTTAAGCCCGCCCGCGACGTCGTAGCAAAATGAATGTCCTCCGTAGGTAAAATCGGCGTCCCGGACACAATCGTGTGATCCGTTTCGTCATCCGGAGTCGTTCAAGTGACTTTTTGACGATTGGGCCAAAAACGATAATTTGCATATATTTTAGCCCGTCCGTCAAGCCGTAGCGAGATAAACATCATCCATGGTAATATCGACGTCCCGGACTACGGCCGCGTGGTCCGTTTGATCGTTAGGGGTCATCTGAACAAGTTCGCTGGTGGATAAGCCAATTTGAGCCAATTTCCCGCGCGACGAATAATATTCATTGACTTGGTGGATGTCGTCTGACGAACCAAATGCCGACCGGCCTTCGCCTAAGCGAGAGCCAAAATCTACCAGAATGACCTCGGCAACGTGCCCCTCAAAACACACCAAAATGTCTCAAATGAATGTCTTGCGCTATAGCGGTCAACACATGCATCAAGCAAGGTTCCCTGGCGCTCGAGCTGACATTCTACACTCGTGACATCAAAAATTGATGCCAACAAAGGACCCCCAACAAGTGTGCTGCGCCATTGAGGCACAAGTGCATTTGTTGGAAGCCGCTCATTCTTGATCACGCATAGGTTAGTGATGAGGCTACGTGCCTACACAACCTAAGCGACCGAAAAGAGTCAAGTACTCTGGAAGGATAGTTATGGAGTCGTATCCACTCCTAGGGGGATCGGAATGCACATGGGACTTATATCCGCCCCGACAATGGGTTCAGAGGCCATAGTGACAAAACCCAGAAAAGTGGTTCGGAGGCCGCAAAGGCATAACCACGCCTGGTAGGTTCAGTGGCCGTAGAAGCATGACCTACGAATGAGTTCAGGGCAGTAGAGGCGTGACTCGAAAAGTGGTTCGCAGGCCGTAAATGCATAACCACATGGTGGACGAAGCGCAAAGCTTCAAATACCTGCAACAATAAGGAGAAATGCCAAGGGACTTATATCCTTCCTTAAGGAGTACGCGAGGTAAGAAGGCTGAGTTATCTCGTGTAACCCGAGTCATCTGATATGTCTCCATGTAAGAAACCGACCAAGCATCCGTTGTGGTTCCCGCCGAGTGAAACACCCATAGTTTAGTCAGAAGGCTAAGGAGCCCGGTGGATTCTAACTAGAACCGCGACTAGTTCAGTGACTAAACAGTATAACTAGTCGAGAAGGCCCGGTCATCTCGTGTGACTCGTGTCATTTATCTACAAGCATAGGAGGGATGTCGAAAGACACATATCCAACTCGAATGATGTAAGAAGTGATCGTATCGGGAAGGAATACGCCAGGATTCACATCCGATCCCGAGATCCGACCGAGGTATGTGACCTCGCACACTCGCTACGAGAAGGAGAAACGCCTAGGGGCTCACATTCTCGCCTTAAGGGATTCGCAAGGCGAGAAGGTCGGGTTATCTCATGTAACCCGAGTCATCCGTTATGTCTTCTCGTAAGAAACCGACCAAGCATCCGTCGTGGTTCTCGTCGAGTGAGACACCCGAAGGGGAAAGCCGAGGGACTTATATCCAACCAGATAGTTGTACGAAATGATCATATCAGGATAGGAATCGCTGGGATTCACACCAGATCCTGAGATCCAACTGAGGTATGAGACCTCAAATACCTGCTAAAATGAGGTGAAATGCCAGACCACCAAGCCCGTTCAGGAGTCCCGAGAGGCCCCAGATATAGAGCTTGACGGGGTTATCCCAGAGCTTGGGTCTGTTCCTTTTACTTCTACTTCTATAGCGGCGATGGCCGCAGCCTCTTATCGTACCTCCTTCGTCGATGACAATAAAAAGAATGGCTTGTTTGCTTACTGCTCTCCTATTTTAAGTCAGTATTCTGCTTCTACTGTTTTTGGTAGTGGAGCGAGATCCGGGGCGTACCCCCGCCGATACTCCTCACACTCATACATCAGAAAGGGTTATTGCCCTCCCAAGAAAAATTGGGTCCGAAAGGCTCCCACCGTTGCACCTCTCGTAGTTTCACCTCCTGTTGCAGAGGCTGCTGTCTCAATCCCGGGACGAAGTTATCCCCAGGTTGATCACAACTTGGAGCTTTCTCGGGTTAACCTCGAGGATGAGCCTGAATTTGATCCTGAGGATGATCTGTCATGCGGACTTTCTGATATTCCTGAAAACCTCCTTGAAGAGGATGATCTTCTTGAAGAGGAGCTTCATGATGTTGAGATGGCGAGACACCACGTTCTCGTAGTGACCACTCGTGGTCAAAGATCTTCTGCGCGATGACCCGTCACATGATCTCGAGGAGGCCGACCGTCATGAGCCCGTCGAGGTTCGGAATGTCCCCGCGATCGATCGAAGCGAGCCTTACCCCCGAGGAGACTATCGCCCTTTACAAGGTCGGATAGCAATCCTCACAACGCAGATTGTTGCGTTACAGGCTGAACGGGCTGGGTCCGGCGCAGTTTCACCTCCGACACAGGTAGAGACACGCTTAGTGACACCTATCATGCCGCCTGAACCGATGAAGCATGTTCCTACCACGTCTTCTAATGATGTTCACCATGAGCAAACACCTTCTGACTCGCATCTACAATCTTTAATAGATTCAAAAGTCAAGGCCGCCTGGCGGCTCGGCGAGGAGAGGCCATAGTGCGCCGAGGCGAGCCCTACCCCGAGGCATATGAATATATACCGTATCCTTCGGGGTTTGTCCCTCCGCGTTTCAAACGTTTTGAAGGGGTTGGTAACCCGCATCGGCATATTGCCCGAGTTCCGAGCATTGTGTTGTAACATCGGTAATAATGACGCTTTGCTCCTTCGCCTTTTTGTCACTAGCTTAGGTGGATTTGCTTTTGAATGGTACGCTGATGTATCGAACGACACCTTTAAGACGTTCGCCGAGCTGGAGGATGCTTTTGTAAAACGCTTTACAGGGGCTCAACAACGGGTCACCCTGAGTGACTTGATGTTATCCCAACGAAAGTCTAATGAACGTTTAGTTGACTTTGTTATTCGTTGGCGAAATTTGAGCATGAAATGTGAGCCTCCTCTCCAGGAGCAGCATGCAGTGGCATTGATAATGGGTAAAATAGAGGGACCCATTTCCGTATTACTGAAGATCACCCCTGTCAGGACTTTAGAGGAGCTGATAGAGAAGGTGGTCAACCTGCAAGACACTGCAGGGGCTTTGGTCCTCAAGGGTGATGACAAAACTAAGGGAAAGAAATTTTTTTCAGCCCTTCCTTAAAGAAGAATGGAAGAAAGCTTAGCTTTGACGACAGTAGACGGTAGACTAAAAAGGCCCATCTTGTCTGCCGAGCAAGCTCGCCCACCTTCCCAAAAATGGAAGGGTCAAGCGTCAGAGCAAAAGAAATCTCGGTCTTACTCCTTTAAAAGAGATTGTCTTAAAAAGATGTTTAAGAATCTCCTCAAACGGAGGCATGCGAGCCTTCCCAATCCAAAGAAACTCGAAGAAACGGAAAAGACTCGGAGCGCGACTACGCCCATACCAAAGGCACTTGGGTCATGTACTTGAGGATTGCTATGTCTTCAAAAATTGGCTTGAAGCCGCAATCAGGCAGGGGAGATAGAGATCTCAGAGTTCTACCTGGAGAAACCTCCTGAACGAGGATCAGCTAGAGTCATCGCGGTCGTTTCAGCCACTTCCGCTACTACTTCTTCCTCAACATGTGAGGTTTATGAACTTACTTTTCCTTTTGTTGCCAATGTGAGCTCGGAAGCGGAGTCTGTTCCCTCTGAAGCATTTTGTACTACTGATAAAGAAATAAAGAAAGGCATTTCAGAGTATTCTTCTGCGTTGGTTGTTAGTTCTCATAGTTCCGATGCAGATATTGTTAGTGAGGAAGAGGAGCAATATCCATTGTTGCCCTCCTTTGATGGTGCTTACCGCATCTGTGATGACTTGAGCGATTCATCAGAAGATGTGGGTGAGACGTCATTTACTCAGGACTCTTCCATAGAACCCCTGTCCCCGGAGTGTCCCATTGAAATTGACCTCATTGGGTCCCCTGACAAGGATATTCAAGAAATCCGCCTGCGGAGTGGCAAGCTCCTTCCCCCGAGGGTGGCTAATCCTACCTCACTCAAGAAAGATAAGGAGATCATCACCCAGGAGATAGATGATCCCCATGAAGCTCCTGCTCAAAGTAAGGAGGCTAAAAATCTTACTAGCAAGGTAGATTATAATGTGCTAGCACATCTGAAGAGGTTACCGACATCATTGAGTATCTATGACGCCCTCCTCCTATCCTCCGAATTAAGGGAGACTTTAGTGAAAGCTCTTTTAGAGCACCGAAGTCTTCCATGCCTATTCTGTCGAGGAGAGGATGAGGGAGGCGGACCTTCCACAGGATATAGCTACCGTCACCTTTTCCGAGGACGATTTATTGTTGGGCACTACAGACCATAATCGCCCTTTGTACATAACAACTATAGTATACGGCACACCTCTGAACCGCATACTGGTTGATCCCGGTGCATCCGTTAACATCATTCACGTGCGTACTTTGGAGTTGCTCTCATTGGGCACTCGAAGATTATGCTCCGATAGGATTATGTTGAATGGCTTCAATGAAAAGGGGCAAAAGACCCTAGGGTCCATAACCCTTCCTCTCCAATTCGGAGAATTCAAAAGTGAAGCCAAGTTTCACGTCATTGATGGGAATACGTCCTTTAGAGCCTTGCTCGGGCGACCCTGGATCCATGAACATGGAATGGTACCTTCAACCCTCCATCAATGCATCAAATATATGCGTGGAGGAGAAGAGTTTTCTATCCCAGGTGACGGTCATCCATTCTCCGTGAATGAAGTCGGTGTATATGACGATGCCGAATATTATGTTCCACATAACAAGTCACCATTTCTTGCCTCTAGTTCCGCGGGACGTTCGCGTACCCCTCCTCCTCCTAGCTCTCGCCTAATGAAAGGTAAGGAGACAGAAAAGAGGGAGTCACGCACCCCACTCGTAACGGGGCCAACCGAAGGCTCCCTATTCCGCCCGCCCCTAAAGTTACGATATGTATCGACTACGATACTGATTCCGAGGAAGAAGAAGCCCTCCGAGTGGACAAACACCGGGTATTCACAAGGTGACACTCCATGTAGCTCTGATGAAGAGATCCTTTGGTCATCGCCACCGATGATGGTTCCACGTCTGACCAGATTGACACTGACGGATGAGGTGCTCACTATCAACCCTGTACCACAAGGGCACTATAGAGATCTGACAGTTGCACGTGCTTCCACAGTTGAAGAGCTCAAAACTTTTTATGTACCTCTTAAACCTGTGTCTAAGGAGAAAGGCATTTTGTTTTACAAAGTCGATTCGCATGTTACCAGATCTGGTGTAATGTCCCTCTATGATATGAATGAAAACGTAGAGGACATACCTGTCATATTATTGCTCGCCTCTCATTTCTAAATTATTAGATAATGGCTTATTGCCTGAAAGATGGCCTGTCCACCAAGCTAAATTGTGTAAGGCTATGTGGCAAAATAGGCTACCAGGAGACAGATCCGGATTAGGATATGTCAAGAAGCGGGGTAATGCTAAAATTCCTAAAGCTTCATGCAAAATGATCTCCTCACCTCGTGATAGCCGGGGAATCATTCCCCATGACGAGGAGATCGAGGTCAAAGAGGCCCCCGAGCTGGAGGATGGCGTCTCTTCGACCATTGACGAGTTGGTCAAAGTCAACTTAGGCACAATGGACGACCCTCGTCCCACATACATTAGTAAGTTCCTATCTGCCTCCATGGCCGCCAAAATTATGGAGATCCTCAAAGAGTTTCGGGACTGCCTTGCTTGGAGCTATTCCGAGATGCCCGGTTTAGCACCAGAGGTTGTGGTCCACAATCTTTCTATTGATCCAAGTGTCACTCCCGTAAAGCAAACACCTCGTAGGATGCGGCCCGAGATTGAGATGAAGGTTATTGAAGAAACCAAAAAGCTCATCGAGGCTGGCTTTATTAGGGAAGTTTCCTACCCTACTTGGCTCGCAAACATCGTACCCGTTCGAAAGAAGAATGGACGGATACGAGTTTGCATCGATTTTCGGGACTCGAATAAGGCTTGCCCGAAGGATGACTTCCTCTACCAATCCCAGAGTTGATGGTAGATGTCGCCTCTACACATGCGATGTTCTCCTTTATGGATGGCTTGTCTGGGTACAACCAAATCCGGATGGCTCCGCAGGAAGAACAACATATGGCGTTCCGTACACCCATTGGCATCTTCTGTTACAAAGTTATGCCCTTCGGTCTCAAAAATGCCGGGGCAACCTATCAGCGTACCATGACTCATATCTTCGATGACCTACTACATCATGAAGTTGAATGTTATATCGATGATGTGGTTGTTAAAAGTCATTCCGAAGAGGATCATCTCACAAATTTAAGGACCGTCTTCGAACGTCTTAGAAAATTCGGTTTGAAGATGAACCCATTGAAGTGCGCCTTCGGCGTCTCTTCAGGGAAGTTTCTGGGTTTTATAGTTCGGCATAGGGGTATAGAGATTGACCCTAGCAAAATCAAATCTATCATAGAGATGGAGCCTCCTAAAAGCTTAACGCAACTACGCTCCTTACAGGGGAAACTCGCGTTCATTAGGAGGTTTATTTCAAATCTCTTCGGGCGCTGTCGTCCCTTCTCTGCTTTAGCCAAGAAGGATGCCCGTTTCCATTGGGATAGAGCATGTCAAGATGCTTTTGAAGACATCAAGCATTACTTCGCTCAATCCTCCGGCTTTGGTCGCTCTCGTTCGAGGAAAACCTCTTATACTCTACATCGCCGCTCTTGATGAATCGGTGGGAGCTTTGTTGGCTCGAGTTAATGAAGTCGGGAAAGAGGGCGCCTTGTACTATCTCAGTAGGCGCCTCATCCCGGCCGAAGTAAAGTATCCGCCAATCGAAAAACATTGTTTGGCTTTGATATTTTCAGTCCAGAAGCTGAGACATTATATGCTCTCACATCATATTGATTTGATTTCAAGGGTAAACCCCTTGCAATACCTCATGACTCGCCCCACTTTAGCTGGACGATTAGCGAGATGGGCTATGATCTTATCACAGTTTGACATATCTTATGTTCCCCAACGAGCCGTCAAAGGACAAGCTTTAGCTGATTTTCTAGCGGCACATCCAGTCCCAGCCGACTCACTGCTAAATGATGACTTTCCGGATGAGCATTTGTTATCCGTTGATTCACCTGAATGGGAGCTCTATTTCGATGGAGCATCTTCCTTGAAGGAAGACCCTTCAGGATCTCTTCCGAGGGTGAAGGCCGGCATTGGCCTTATCTTTGTTTCCCCCGAGCGTGGTATTCTCCGCTATTCTTATAGTTTAACAGAACCACGCACAAACAACGAGGCGGAATACGAAGCCTTGATCCTTGGATTAGAATTAGCCATCCAAATGAGCATAACGAGGATCAAAATTTATGGGGATTCACGACTCATTATCTCGCGTGTGTTAGGAACTTACAAAGTCCTCAAGCCGGATCTCTTGGTCTATCACAAGAGAGTTATGGCATTACTAGAGCACATCCCCGATGTCACTTTAGTTAGAATTGCTCGTTCACTAAATAGCAAGGCTGACGCTCTCGCTAAGCTGGCTAAAGAACTGTCTAGTCCTACTGGAGATCCTGTGACAGCTGTGATCCAAGATAGGAGGGTCCTATCACCAGTCTCTCTTGAGCCCATGAGTTTAGCCCCTCCGGAAGGAGAGGGTGTAGTCCTCTCTACTTCTGACGAGCCGTCTGCCGATCGGCGACAAGACATCACCTCATACTCGACGAAGGGCACACTCCCGACGACCGCTCCCTCGCTACTCGGATACAAAAGAGAGCATTGTCGTTCACCATCCTAAATGACACCCTTTACCGACGCTCGTTTGACCAAATGTGGTTACGATGTGTTGGGAAGGATGAAATTCAAAAAATCTTAGTTGAAGTCCATGATGGTCTTTGTGGGTCCCATCAATCGGGCCCTAAGATGAAAGCTAAGATTAAAAGACTTGGATATTACCGGCCCTCGATGACTATTGATCGCATAGACTATGCCGAGCGGTGTCATCATTGCCGAGTGTTCAGTCCAGTACCTCACCAGCCCCCGAACGCACTGCATCCGACAGTGGCGTCTTGGCCATTTGAGGCATGGGGGACTGATATCGTGGGGCCTATTGACCCTCCGTCCTCTAAAGGACATCGTTTCATACTCGCAGCCACCGATTACTTTTCTAAGTGGGCGGAAGCCATCCCTCTGAGGGAGGTCAAAGCTGACAACGTGCTGCATTTCCTAAAGAACCATATTGTGTATCGATTTGGCGTGCCACGTCGGATCATTTCCGACAATGGTCTGGCTTTCAAAAATACTAAGATCAACCGATTTGCACGTCGACATCAAATCGATTGGAGATACTCCACAATGTACTACCCGAGAGCTAACGGCCTGGCTGAAGCTTTTAATAAGACCTTGGTGAATCTCATGAAGAAAACCCTTCACGCTAACAAGAAGGAGTGGAATGAGAGGCTTTCCGAGGCATTGTGGGCCTATCGTATGACATACCGTACCCCGACTAGCTCTACCCCTTAAGCTTTGACGTTTGGGTCCGAAGCAGTCCTTCCCTTGGAAGTTGAACTGTCTTCATTACGAGTTGCTCTAAGCAACAACATCACCAGTGATGACAATATTCGACTCAGGTTGGAAGAGCTCGATAGTCTCGAGGGAGTTAGGCTACAAGCTCAACAAAATCCTGAGTTATACCGCGCTCGCATGGCCGCAGCTCATGACAAATTGGTGAGACCGAGGACCTTCGTGGTTGGAGACTTGGTGTTAGTTCTACGCCGCCCAATTGTGGCTCACCGTCGAAGACATGGCAAGTTTGAGCCTACTTGGGAAGGACCTTTCGTGATCGACAAAGTCTACGAAGGAGGAGCTTACATGCTGATCGATGCAGATGGATCTCATCCAATGCCCCCTATCAACGGGCGATACTTAAAAAGATACTTTGCTTAGCTCCTTTCCATGTAATCATCGGACTTTATATACATAAATTTGCATTTTGTAATACATGCACTATGTAATTCGCATCTATGGAGCAATAAATAATATGCATTTTTGTTGTACTTATTACGTGAAATGCTTGCGAGGAGTATCTTGTATCCGCCAACAAATCATTTATAGTTCAAATTGATTTCGTGCGAGAGAAACCTTATTTTTCTCTTAATTAGATTGTCGGCTCGCATTTCGGGCAAAGTGGGAGTCCCACGAGCGGCTTATACCGGTGCGGCCACCAATCTCTACAAGAGAAGCCTTGCTTTTCTTCTACTTAGTCTTTTTCGATCTGCTCTACGTAGGGTCCAAAGACTACTACTCCCTCTTGTTGTGAGCATGTATATACACGTTCCATTCATTCTTATGTGTGTGGAATACGTGTCTGTCTCGTTCTCCTCCAATGAACGCGGTTGAAACCCTCCTACGGAGGCGGTTTAGCTTAAAAGCTAGACAGTTATGTGGAAAAGACGTCATCATAATTTGACTCGACTCTTTCTCCACGACATGAATAACCCTTATCGCCACATTGGGAAAATGTATGTTACATCGGCTACAATATTTTGCTTTCCTAGCAAATCCAAGCCTAAGCGGGGTATCTTTCGCATCCACATTTAAATCCAAGGTTGGATCACCACAATAGGTGTTTTGATAAGGCCCCCCCTCGTTACACATGATGGGCTACACTTACCTTCTTCATATAAGGACTACCTTATTAGCCTCTAAGGAGTCTCCGATGAGGGTCTTACCTAATAGATCCTTGATCGAGATAAGTTGCATCGCTTAAACTACCTTAGTTAGTCACCGACTCATGTACGATCATGATATTTTGATATCCGACGATACCATGACGTTCCATACGGTGAAGATCGCCTTGCTTCCGTCTTATTGTCCTATCTTGGATCGCTATATCGTCTTTCGCTCGACTAGCATTTGACGCTTCTCGAACCTTATGACGTTCTAGTCGGTTCCTTCATGAGATGTCTCATCTCATGATGATTCCTTGGCTCCAAAGCACCTCCTACAGCCTTACGACCTCAGGGTCTGCTCTATTATGAGAACATCTAGTCTATTGACATCTTTGGCTTTGTCGCCGTCTTTTTCATTGCTTCTCTGACCACATAACGTTCTGGTCGGGAGCACAACAGATGAATCGGGTTACACAAGATAACCCAACCTTCTTACCCTGTGAATCCCTTGAGGTAGAATGTAAGTCTCTTGGCATTTCACCTCATTATAGCGAGTATTTGAGGTCTCATACCTCGCTTGGATCTCAGGATCTGGTGTGAATCCCAGCGATTCCTATCCTGATATGATCATTTCGTACAACTATCTGGTTGGATATAAGTCCCTCGGCTTTCCCCCTTCAGGTGTCTCACTCGACGAGAACCACAGCAGATGCTTGGTCGGTTTCTTACGAGGAGACATAACAGATGACTCGGGTTACATGAGATAACCCAGCCTTCTCGCCTTGCGAATCCCTTAAGGCAGAATGTGAGCCCCTAGGCGTTTCTCCTTATCGTAGCGAGTGTCCGAGGTCTCATACCTCGGTCGGATCTCAGGATCAGATGTGAATCCTAGCGTATTCCTTCCTGATACGATCACTTCTTACATCATTCGAGTTGGATATGTGTCTTTCGACATCCCTCCTATGCTTGTAGATAGATGACCTGAATCACACGAGATGACCGGGCCTTCTCGACTAGTTATACTGTTTAGTCACTGAACTAGTCGCGGTTCTAGTTAGAATCCACCGGGCTCCTTAGCCTTCGACTAAACTATGGGTGTTTCACTCGGCGGGAACCACAACGGATGCTTGGTCGGTTTCTTACATGGAGACATATCAGATGACTCGGGTTACACGAGATAACTCAGCCTTCTTACCTCGCGTACTCCTTAAGGAAGGATATAAGTCCCTTGGCATTTCTCCTTATTGTTGCAGGTATTTGAAGCTTTGCGCTTCGTCCACCATGTGGTTATGCATTTACGGCCTCTGAACCACTTTTCTGAGTCACGCCTCTACTGCCCCTGAACTCATTCGTAGGTCATGCTTCTACGGCCACTGAACCTACCGGGCGTGGTTATGCCTTTGCGGCCTCCGAACCACTTTTCTGGGTTTTGTCACTATGGCCTCTGAACCCATTGTCGGGGCGGATATAAGTCCCATGTGCATTCCGATCCCCCTAGGAGTGGATACGACTCCATAACTATCCTTCCTAGAGTACTTGACTCTTTCTGGTCGCTTAGGTTGTGTAGGCACGTAGCCTCATCACTAACCTATGCGTGATCAAAAATTGAGCAGCTTCCAACAAATGCACTGTGCCTCAATGGCGCAGCACACTTGTTGGGGGTCCTTTGTTGGCATCAATTTTTGATGTCACGAGTGTAGAATGTCAGCTCGAGCGCCAGGGAACCTTGCTTGATGCATGTGTTGACCGCTATAGCGCAAGACATTCATTTGAGACATTTTGGTGTGTTTTGAGGGGCACGTTGCCGAGGTCATTCTGGTAGATTTTGGCTCTCGCTTAGGCGAAGGCCGGTCGGCATTTGGTTCGTCAGACGACATCCACCAAGTCAATGAATATTATTCGTCGCGCGGGAAATTGGCTCAAATTGGCTTATCCACCAGCGAACTTGTTCAGATGACCCCTAACGATGAAACGGACCACGCGACTGTGTCCGGGACGTCGATATTACCTATGGATGATGTTTATCTCGCTACGGCTTGACAGACGGGCTAAAATATATGCAAATTATCGTTTTTGGCCCAATCGTCAAAAAGTCACTTGAACGACTCCGGATGACGAAACGGATCACACGATTGTGTCCGGGACGCCGATTTTACCTACGGAGGACATTCATTTTGCTACGACGTCGCGGGCGGGCTTAAAATATGCGAATTATCCTTTTTTTAGCCCAATTACTGAAAAGTAGCCCCAACGGCCCCGAACGACTCCGGATGACGAAACAAACCACGCGAGTGAGTCCGAAATATCTATTTTATCTAGTGGAGATGTTCATTTCACTGCGACGTGTATCCAACAAAAGAGACGGGAGAATAATAGTAATAATAATAATATTATTATTATTATATTATAATAAAACAAAAAAAGGAAAAGGAGGAGAATCATATCATGTCACGCATGAGAAGAAAAAAAATGAAAAAAAAACTTATCCTCCCTCTCCCTCTCTCTTAATAATATTATTATATATCATTATTGTGTTATATAATATAAAAAAATCTTATCTAATCTGTACTAAAAGAATCTCACGCATGCTATACTCTACCTTCCTTCTCCATTTTCTCTTATATATATATATATATATATATATATATATATATATATATATGTGTGTGTGTGTGTAAGAGAAATAAAATAATAATATCCTATTCTATTAAAAAAAAGAAACTCACGCATGCTATCGAGGAGGGGGGATAATATCGCCCGCCGCCGTCTCGGCGGTGGGCGAACTCCATTTTTTCTCCCTCTCGCGAAGCTCTCTAGCTCTCCTCCAGATCTCGCGGAACCAAGCCCGCCGGCCTCCTTTCACTTTGGCGGCGACACCGGCGCAGCCGCCGGCGACCTACGCCTTCCTTCCAGCCTCCGGCGAAGCTTAGCGTCAGCACCATTCTCCCTTCTCGGCCAGGCCGCATCCGCGGCATCCTTCTCGCCGGCTTCCTCCAACTCCGGTGACGAGATCCCGCCGTTTAGAGCTTTCCCTCGCCGGTCTCACTTTTCAGTCCAAGTCATCCTCTAGCTCGCCGGACCTCCGCCTCGCCGGTGACGAACTTGCGCCGAAGTAAACCAGCAGAATAATCATATATTCCGGGCTCTCCATCGCACCTCCTTCGTTTTCGGCGTGCTTCGTTGTCAAGCCAACCTCCGGACAGCGGACGTCGTTACTTTTAGGGAGATTGCGAGGACCTCCTGCCGCGTGCGAAAACTTCCTCGATCATCAACGGGCATCGTGCAAACATCGCGGAGGTATAATCTCTCGAAACTTGCATTTTGCTTCATAGTCGGCCGTAGGTCGTTGTTGGTAGGCGTGCGGGTTCGATCGCCCGCACGGGGTGCGTGCGCCGGCGTGAGCGCGCGCGGCGACGCGCCTATGTGATGGATCGTCCGTTTCCTAGTAGCTAGCCTTTAGGATGAGCTTACTTTACATGCGTGGCCTAATCCCCTCGAAAGCCGAATGAATCCCATTTATTTTGAGCCTTAAGCACCGGTCCCGACGGGTCGGAGTCCCTCACTCCGTTTGCTTTGGATTCCCGCCTCTACCTCGAAATGCTGGGAGGTCGGACTTGGCAAAGCCGAGAGAAGCTTTTCACCGGCTCGGCTTTGAAAAGTTTAGAGGAGTTCGCAAAACTGGAAAAGCTTCAGTAGCTAGCCCATTTCGCGACGTCGTGGAGAGTTTCCTCTCGGAATCCGGAGGGAAAGTATCCCATTCGCCTCGCCGGAGCAAAGCGCGGCGATCGTCGTTTCTTTTCATATATCGACCTTAGGTTCCCCCGGCGAGGTCGTTAGTACGGGAATGGCTCGCTATCACATTTAGTATGCGCTCGCATGTTACTTGATACATTTGCATGTTGCAAGCTCGCACCTATACGTTACGGCTTGCACTCGCATCCCGATCGGTCGTCCCGACCCAATCGGCACCCTTTGCACTTCGCATTTCCCACGTGTCATACTTTTGCACTTTGCATTCTCCATGTGCACCCCAATCGGTCGTCCCGGACCGGCTGACACTAGCCGCACTTTCGCATTTCATATTCGCACATCGATCGGTTGTTCTAGACGGTCGATATCACCTATGCTCCAATCGGTTATCCCGGCCGGTTGGCGCGATATTTTGGTCCGACCGAATACTCCGACTAGGTCGACCGCCCACTCGCATCGTCGTATGTCTCGCATGTGTATGTATGCATTTCGCATATCGCCGCATATAGGTTTAGCAATATTGCATCGGTCATATGTATGAGTTGCATATCACTTCGGTCATCGCCATCCCGCACACCCTCTTCGGGCCGGTCGCCGCCACGGCACGCCCATCGCCTCGTGCCGCCGCCACCATGGCACGCCCATCGCCTCGGGCCGCCGCCACCATGGCACGCCCATCCCTTCGGGTCAATGTCGCTCGATACACCCACTTCGAGTCACCGCCTCGTGGTACACTCGTCACTCGCATGTTTTGGCTCGGTTACATTCGCATCCGCTCGTTCGCATCGATAGTGAGCGCGACCCGTTAGGAGAGTGACTCCCGTGTCGGTCGCGATGCCTTAACAAGCGTCGCTTGCCGGGTTGATCCCAGTGAGTTCCGCGAGTTAAGTCATCGAGATTGACACGAATATGACTGTGTTAAGGATCCAAATGATCTAATTTGTGTCACTCATGCATGTTACGGGCTCGCATTTAACGGCCCTTACTCTAAAATATAAAATTACATATTTTCCTATTTATCACGTCTATCGTATTTTTTTAAATTTAAGCATACAAAGAATTTAAGCCGTATACGAGGCCGTCATTTTTAAAAGCTCATCCCGGTGACACTTATTAGACCCTTCGGATCCTCAAGGTGGGGCCGCATGGCGACCCCGCCAAAGTCATACTAAACCCGTACTCGCCCCGCACTTAGATTCTAGCGTTAATGCACTTTTCGTTAGATGGTGTCTATGGTTAGGATTTAGGATGCTAGATAGTCTTTTCGACACCTCCGCTATCGTTATGTGTTGTGTTGTCTCGTGCTAGCCACGTGTCACTTTTCTTGCTTTTGTCGATGTGCTTGCATGTTTATTGTGTGTGATAGTAAGTCGTGGCGATTTTCCGCGAGAGCCGTGCCTATTTACACACCCACACGAGTGTTATCGTGGGGGAGCTCCGTAATGATTTCTAACCCCTTTGTCTTGCAGTGTTGTTAGCTCCCCAATTACAAGCGCACGGCTTGTTATTTCACGTTGCATAGTGTGCCCGCTAATACTTGTTTTATGCGAGTCGAGTCTTTATTTTCTTTTCCGGATGTATTTAATAGAGTCCTTAGGAAGAGTCCGTATCGGAAATAAGGTACGGGCACGGGTTTCGAGGCGGACGACGCACCGAACCATGTGACCAGGACCAGAGCAACGACTCGTGGCCCGTACCTTAAGTCCGAATCTTATATTTTTGTATAGATCTAGGACCGGGCATGTATATGCGGAGTCCGACCGCCTTTACTGCTTTTTCTGGATTATGTTGTCGGTCCAGCGGCATTTGGCCTCTTTTATTTATTCTTTTGGAGTGTTTTTCTGCTTTTATTCGTACGACTCGTATGTTTGAATCGTTTTACATCGTTTCTTTCTGTGATCTGGGAAGCGCTTTATTTTGTTTATTTCCTGCTTTAAAAATCCTAATAAAATATTCAAGGTAAAATTAAAATCTAGGATTAAAAGATTCAAGATTTTAAAATCTGTCTTTATTTTCCTGCATGGCCTTCGGGCCGGATTTAAAAACGGGTCGTATCGTACTGGCTATCACCCAAGTCATACCTAATGCGGCCTCCACAATACTTTAGGATTCTCTGTAGATAATCGCATCATATTCGCATGTCCCGAGGAGAAGTCCCCGTACTTCTTCAATCTGACCGGCCCAAGCATAATCTCGAATATGTGGTTGTCTAGCTCGCTTAGGATGTTAGGAGGCTCCCGACCCGGACGGGGTATAAGCCCTCTTGTTGGAGTGTTTACGCCTTGTAGCCGAACCTCCCATTCTTTTCTTTCCTCGTGGCATCCTCGCCATTTCGGCAGTGTGAGCCCCACCTCTTGGAACTCCAACTTATAATCATAGGATAGTAGTTTCGTTCCTTTTGACCTCAGTGGCTACCGAGATTCCCCGTCGGGGTCACAATTCAAGGATTGTTGACCGGGATCTCGTGACGTGTCGGGTCGACTACCTTCACGACCGGCAGACTTAGGGTCCTAATCGCTTTGAATGATGGGTCCGTCGAACCCCGACTTAGCCTACCTCTACCTTTTAGAATACTCTTTTCATCCTCTCGACTACCTTTGTCGAGCCATTTCATTCCTTTGTCTTCGTTGGCATCATCTCGATGGCCTAACGCCGATGAGCTGCCGCCCGTTTGGGATACGACGATTTGTCCTCTGCCCTTACGGCCCGGATGTGCTTTGACGTGTTGGGGTTCTCCATTGGGATGATATGGTTCTTTCGCAGATTTTGTATGTCGATGAGTCCGTTACTCTTGCGGGGATAGTGGGAGATCCATTATCCACCCCGTGGTCTAACAGGAACTTTGAAAGCTTCGAACATCCCCCGCGAACTAACCTCCTTTTGTAGCCTCGTGCTACTGGCACTACTCGAGTAAGCAAACCCCCTCGGATCAAGAGTATTCTCGGGTACACCCTAAGATGTAATTAACTAAGCGGGATACGTCCCTCAGGAGCACTCTCGGCCCTGCAACGGCACCTACACTCGACTCTCCGGTTATGGTAGCTTACGTAGGTATTCTTTCGCGGATATCGGCTTAAGATGCATTCGCCCGATGTTGTTTGGGCGAACACTCTTAAATCTATCCTTGCGAGGTTTATCGCACGTAAGTTCTCTCCACGTTTTCGTGTTTTCTCTTGTTTGTCATTTTGTCGTATGTCCCTTTCTATTTGGTTCCTCTCCTCTTCGAATCACTTATTCGATTCGAGAGGAGATTTATTCGAATGGGGAAGTATATGACGATCAACATGCTGGCGACTCCTTCTAAAATAAAAGAGAGAAAAACGAACGAAAACATGTGTACCGGTCTTCAAGTTGGAGATTTGTTAATGTGAGCTCGGTTAATCAAAATAAAAAAATAATAAAGCTCTTAATTGCTCCCGCCTAAGTACTCTCCCTCCTTTGTGCTTGTCAATTCGCAAAACGCTACCGACCCCCCGCCCTCCTTAGTTCACGAACTGCTTCTCGCCTTCCCATGAAGCTTCACTTCGCTTCGCCCGTCCCCCTGATTCGCAAACAGAAGATAAAAGGCTATCCTTTGTTTTGATTTTGGCTTACGGCAGAAAGAAAGACGAAGTATTTCTTTGTGCGAGTGGCTTCTTCTTCGGCGTGAAGTTTAAGGACGAGGGAGGATAGGGATGCACGGCTTGCTGCTCCTTTGAGTTTTCTTCTTCTCACGTGGCATGCAGGTAGAGAGAGAAAAGGGAAGAGAGAGAGTTTTTTCTTGTAAATTTGACGTGATCGACGATGTAAATTCCTCAAGTAATAAAATCTTCTGCAACTTTGTGGACATAGACAAATTGTCAAACCACGTAAATCTGTGTGTCCTTTTTCTGATGTGATTTTTTCTCGTTTCTATTTTTCACTTCATCGATCGTTCTATTATATTATATATACCACAACACTATGATTGTTGCTCGATCATTTCAAATTAACATGACTACATTTGTTGGGAGACTGTCAACCAAAAAGGGATTTCATAGACAATAAAAAATTTTGACTTTGATTTGGTGTTAAATCATAATATAGATTTTCTTAAGAGCGTTAGGCATGATACCCATCAATGGGGAGAAAAGCATCCAAATTCATATCACTTTTTCACACCTTAGCCACAATCAATTTAGTTCATGAAGAGAAAACAAGCTCAATATCACCCATGAATGAAATAGTAAATTGCTTCATCTAGACATTTATCGTGCTATGTAGAACCCCGCTCCTTGAGTCCCAGGCTATCACATTATATGTGCATATTGTGACAACCTGAATTCTCGCACATCAAGGTATTTGCCCGCTTTGGCTTAGTGGTCTCACTATTTTTGTCCATATCTAGACATTTATCGAGCTATGTAGAACCCCACTCCTTGAGTCCCAGGCTATCACATTATATGTGCATATTGTGATAACCTGAATTCTCGCACATCAAGGTATTTGCCCGCTTTGGCTTAGTGGTCTCACTATTTTTATCCATTTTGGTGCGACTTCCAAGGAGGTCACTTATCCTAGAAGTGCTCCAAAACGAGCACGCTTAACATTCAAGCTTTTAATGAAATTTCAGCCTTAACCCAAAAAGTGCCTTGATGTTTAAAAGTTCGATTTCAATCTACTTTAGGGGGTTTTACACATACTATGTCTAAGAAGTTAAAATACCAGCTTTTTGGTCCAATTAAGAGTGAAAAAACTAAGCAAAAACTAAGTCATACCACAAAAAACTAAAAAATAAAAAAAGTATCTATTAGCATGGAAGTTCATTCAGTTGTGGAAGTTTTACCACAAGCATGGAACAAGCAGCACAAAGCATCAAACACGGCCAATTGCAGAAGCAAAACCAACAATGAAATCAGGCAACCAGAAACTGCATATCAAACTATTAAATGCCAAATCATTTCAGATTCCCCGTTTTCATTTTCGGTAGAGAAGCTTCTCATCAATATCTAAAAGGAGCACTTAGCCATAACAATCAGAGTCATCGCATAACAGACAGAGCCCTGGATTGAGAAAAAAATATAAGGCTATAAGAACAATTGAGAAACCCTTACAGCTTCGTTTGTCCGGGAACGCGCCAAGAATCGTTCAGTAGGCGTCGTCGTCATCGAAGTCGTCTTCGAAGGAGTTGAAGAAGTCGGCATTTGTAACGGGCTTTTGTTTTTCGAGATCAGGACGGAGACGTTAAGCGGAAAAAATGTACACGGGGGTTTCACCGGGTTACACCGTGTAACTCGCTTACCCGCGCTTCGAATCCATTTCTAGATTAGAGGGGTATAAAATTACTATGGGAGTTACATTAGAGTTGTAAATAAGTTACAATTTTTTTATGACTCCCATGTAATTTTCATGTAACTCTCATGTAATTTTTTATCTATGCAGCTCTATGTATTGTTGCGTACATCAAATTTTTTCTTTTCTAAGTGTGGGCATTTTCATACATGCCACCCAATTCCTACGTTTTGCATATCTAACACCCAAAGCTTATTGTTTCACTTCTATACTACCCAAATAACATTACTCGGACTTTTAAAAACTGAAAAATACTTTTTCATATAAGGTGTCATGGATGTAGAAAAGTAAAATTTAGCGGTTTGATATGTAAATACATAAGACTTGAGTGGTATATATGTAAATTTTCCTTCATTTATTTCTTAATACCATAGTTTTTTTTTTAATATCACATCAAAATATCCCTATTTTACTTTATAGACATGTAGTATCTTATGAGGACATGTTGCCATGATGCAGTTAAGTTTATCAAATTTATTTGTGCATTTTTTATTTTAGATGTTGAGGTATTTACCTTTCAATCATAATTTACTTTTGATATTCGCAATTAGAAAGTAAAAATCTCTTGTGATATAGGACTTCTAATCTTTAACAAGAAGAACAAGTACGTTAACACACACTCACCTAGTGGAATGGACATATAGTCAATAAGTAAATTGTAACTAATACATGGGATAAAAAAATTTATTGAGAAATCTTGTATACTTAAGTCCCCTTAACTATAATACATGTTATAATGCTTCTTATGACCTCAATATAGGGCAAAAAATTTATGCATGGTTGTCAACTACAGAGTAGGAAACTCAAAAAAAATATATCAAGGAATGACTAAACTAGTGTCACATGGGCATGTATATTTCACCTTTAAGTAAATCCAACGAAACTTAGCATTGATTTCTAATTTTTACATTATGATTTTCTTTTTTACTTTTTGACCTTCAAAACTAAACTTAGTCTTGTAGTAAAACATACTCTACTATAAATTTTGACAGGTTTTCTTATGAGATTGATACACATATGCTAATTTCTATATTACTTAATCAGCGCATATACTTATGTGGTTGTTGAATCATCTTTTGATGTCACAAGTGTGAAGTGTCTACCTGCATGACTTGAGATAGTCTACGGTTCTTCTGTAGCATATCGTAGGTCAAGAAACCCACTCGATACTTTATAACACTTGTTTGGGGTAAGGAACCAGGGTTGGCAGTGATTTAGTCTTACCCGTAAGAACTTGTCATTAGAGAGGCTTATTCGAGATAAGAGACGTACTTGGTACATGTTCTGGTGTTTAAAAGTCACTGAATGTCCTTGAGCCTCTCGTGGCCAAAGGAAGTCATGGAATACTCCTCCGCACTTTGGGAAAGTTAGGGTTCGGGATTTCCTACTCGCGCCATGACTTAGGGCAACCGTTGACGAAGATTTCTCATATAAATGACATTAGAATACTCAATTATGAAGTTATGAGATTACATTTTAGAGTCTTTCGTAGCTTACAGATCGAGAAAAACCTCCGTAGGGTGCTCCCAATGTAAATCCGGGTTTTGAGGCTAGCCTGAAGCATAGACGCCAACCCCGAGCAACTGGGGGCCCATAATGCCTTCTTGGTCATATAAAAACATGCATCTGGAAGTCAGGTGCCAATTTCTGGCACCTGGGAACTTTTCTGGGTGCCTGAGCATCATACTTGGCACCTAAGTGCCCAAAACAACAAATAATGGCATTTTCCCAATAGCAAGGAAAATTAGCGAAACCTGGTGGTGCCTAGGTGCCAGGAGCCTGGCTCCATGGTGCTAAACTAGGAGCCTAGACGCTGGGTCACATAGCCTAGGCACTTTGGTAGCAGCACCTAGGCGTCGTTCCCCTCTCATGTCTCAAAATAAGTTGTTTTTTGCACTCATTTGACCCCCGAAGTAGCAGAAATTGCAGGTGTGTGGTGATGAGCCTTGGGGATGGGAAAAGATGGTAGATAATACCTCTTTTAACTCTCCTATAGAAGCTTCCGATGAGGTCTAATGAGGACATTTTGGTCAATTAGAGGGGGATATTAACTTAGGGAGCCTCATTTCCCTTCGATCGAACTCCCTCTCGTTTTTTTCATCGGTGGGTTAAAGGAGCTTGGAGAGCACTCGAGGAAAGCTTGGGAGAGCACTTGGAGAAGCTTGCCTCGGCTCTGGAGAGAGCCTCTTGAAGATATCAAGTGAGGAAGGCCTTCATCTTCCTCAAGTGGAGAAAGCTAAGGGAGCTCATCTCCCTCATTGTCCCTTTTTTTTCAATTTCTTCTTCCTCATCTTCTTCATCTTCCTTCAACATATTCCTTGGGAGTGTGAGGAAAGGAAGATCTTGGCTAGCAAGGGAACAAGGTTCTACTCTCCTACACTAAATGAGAGCTTCATCCTATCTTGAGGAAGCATCACCAGAGTATCATCGGGGCATCGTCGGAGCACCACAAGAACGCATTCTTATCTCTACTGGTAGGAGAGCTTCCTCCTACTTGAAGAAATGCACCCGCAACCGCTACAGTGGTGAGAATCTTAAAACCCTTCGTAATTTCTTTTCTAGTCAGCCATAGGTTAGTTGAGGCTAGGCGTCAAGGGTTTGATCGCCCATACGATTTGGGTGTGTCGGCCGCCGTTAGTTGGCACGGCCACAGCCTTCGATTTGTCATTGATTTCCTAGAGGTAGCCCTAGGTTTAGGAGGCTTTTGTTGGACACTCCTAGTGAATCTGAGGGTTTTCCCTTGCAAGCCTCAAATCCATTCTTAAACAGGTCAGAATCCCAAAATTTCTACGACTTTGATGCTTTCAACCTTCCTGGGACAATTTGATCTTGAAGGATGGTAAAAGCTTTGTTGTTAGCCCATCATGTAATTGCGGAAGTTTGTAGGACAGAAAAAGCTTTTGCCTGTCTGCCCTAAAAACTTGAAGGACTTCCCCTACAACAAATCTAAGGACGAAGTCCTCCACATTTGCACGCCAAAATTGGAGGCGTCTATGTCGTAGATCCAAGAGCTTCAATCCTAGGTACCTACGGGAGGTCGTTTGGACGAGTTTGACGTGTTATCAAACATTTTGAGTTCCATTTCATATGTATCTAGCTCGTGACATTTTGCATGTGGATCATGTTGTGTATTGTATGCAAGATTGCATGAGCACTTAGGTTTAATCGGTTGTCCTTAGCCGATTACCCAATTATTTGAGTTTTATTGGTTGTCCCGGGCTGATCACCCGATCATTTGGGTTTAATCAATCGTCACTCATCGATCATTTGCTTTGGCTTCAAGCATTGCATCTCCTTGATATTTCTTTAGGGCATCATATTCTTAAGTACTAAGATATTCACATACTTTAATTTGATCCATTGACAAGTGACGATAAATCTAACAAAATTTTCTAACGTGATCCAAAGACGAATTTGGGTTTTTTGAGATGTGTGTCATAGCTCCAAAGAAGTTGAAAATATTATTCCATATGAGAGATATGTTCGGATGTTCTAGAATTTTCACGAGCATGTCGTTGACATATAGATCCATAATACATCCGAAAAGATCTTTAAAAGATTTATTAATGAGACATCGATATGTTCCACCAATACTATTTAGCCCAATTGACCAAACTTGGTATTAATATAGACCTTTATCCATTTGGAAGAATGTGGCCTCATCTTTCTTATTCATTTTTATTTTATTGTGCCCCGAATATGTATCCAATAAGCTAAGCATTTGGTGTTTCTATACGAGGAAGGGAGAAGGTATCCTGTAGGCAAGCCTTATTAAGGTCGATGGTTAACACACATTCTCCAAACTTCACTGGCTTTCTTAACCATGAAATTAATTACCAAACAAGCAAGGTGGTGCACTAGCATATGAATCTTGCTTATAGAGGCTTATTGACTTATTGGTCGATTATTTGCAGGTAGTCCGACACAAAATTATGTTTCTTTTGGATAACTGGTTTAAAGGTTAAGTCTACCTTTAAGGAGTGCTCAACTCAGAGTCAATTCAGGCATTCCGATAGGGGTCAAAACAAAGATGTCTCGATTCTCATGGAGAAAATTTATATAATATGATCTCTACTTATTAGTGAACCGAGTTGTAATGTCGGTGAGGGATGCTCACCCGATAGTGAACTATGAATCAAGTCTTCCACTATAGAAGCCCTTTAGGATATGTATTCATCTCGAAGGAGAGTTTTCAATATTAAGAGCCATTGATGGGTGTGGTTGAACTTATCTAAGTCAACATAATGGTGTTATCAGTTGAGTCCCACACACGACACAAACTTCAGTTGAAGTTGGGAATTTTAGCTCGGAGGTGTGATACATAAGTGCAAATACCAAAAAAAAAACAAAAGTGGTCTTCCAAAGATAATATTACATGTTTATTTTGACTTGACGATAATTAATTGGATAGAACAAATCATTTTTCGAGCAAATTCTCTGATACGAAAGGAAGAGTAGTGATTCATTTGATTCCTACCAGCACAATGGCCTAGATGTTCGTTGAAGCTTTCTCATGGCCATTAGGGCCACTCTTATGCTTACCCCTAAATCGTTTAACTTTCTTCTTGTACAAATTGATAACCTAACACACAGTGATTTGAGCTTCAACATGGCAACAAAGTCAACATAAGAGCAGATTATCTCCCATATTAATGATGAATAGAAGGTCCCAGATAAATTCCTCCAAGCGAACCCCAACATTAATTCTGGATCCACCATTCCTCCAAGCGAACCCCAACATTAATTCTGGATCCACCTCCGAAATATGATGGGCTTTAGTGGAAAAATATTTTGAAGTGTTCCTTAACTGGTTCTCTCTTATCTTGATGAATTCCTGAAAGTTGAGATGAGCTTATAACAGTCCTTCAATTTTATATGAACTGGTCCATAAGGAGTTCAGCGAGTTCATTGAAGGTGTGGAGAGTTCCTCCCAAGGGCGAATTATTCCATACGGAAGACGCACACAACATCCACAGGCAGCTCCCAATAACCATGCAATACATTGGTAATTATCTAAGAACAACTTTAAAATGAAATACGTATAGTAACCTGTAATTAACCCAATATTTATTTAATACCTAATAACCTGTAAATAACCCTCCAATAACCTCAAATTGAAGTTACTAGCGGGTTATTACGATGCAATGTTGTGTGTGTCTTCCGTATGGAATAATTGCCCCCTACCAAGAGGGCAACCTTTGAGAGTGACAAGAAATACTTAATAAAGAAGCGTATTAGAAGATTGTTGTAGGTGCATGATGGCTAGGTGATGGTTAAGATGCTCGTAATGGTTGGATACCTTGTCATAGGAGTCAATATTAAAAAACTTAAAGCATGTTTGGATGGGTGTTAAAGGACTATCTCGGCTAAGGCAGAGACACTTGAAACTTGTGATGAGCAGGGAAATGATCTTTATCTCTTCAAGGAAATTCTTCTCGGACCATGAACACCGCTCATCGTATATTACAAAATTGGGAGCATCAATAAGATTTAGTTTAGCCAAGTTTCTCGTGCGCGCTGAAGTGTTACCGGTCAGTTTATCTGCATTAGATAAATAAGTGGAACTCACAGTATCGAGGAGATCGACATCTTGGCTTGTTGGAGGAGGAACCTCATCATAACAGGGATGAGGACCATATGAGTATCCTCAAGCGGGGGATTCTCTACATGTTGTTAGCCCTATCTAGATGAGCAGGCATCGATTGTCGACCCTCACATAGAAGATAAAGAATCTCATGTCGAAACTCCTCCATTATGCACACTAGGTCTTCCATTAATGGGACGCGATGCCTTTGCCAACAACGCCTTTCATGGAGGGAAGAAACATATGTTTGACATCCTTGGTTCTATGATTGCCCCCTAAAGTGGTGGGTGTTAGAACGTAATGCTTCATTATTACTAGTATTACATCTGTTAGTCATTTCATACGTTTTATAAGTTTTTTGGATGGTGAGATTATCTTTCCCACAAACTACGCCAAACTATTGTGTGCTAATAAATTCACAATAATGAAGTGATATCTTAACGTCTTAAAGTTGCATGAAGATCCAACATACATATATATAAAAAAAAGTATAGAGAATGCAACATGTGTTTTTACGTGAAAACCCGAATAGGTAAAAATTAAGGTGCCTGAGCCAGTTGAAATGATTCAACTATATTGTTGTAAGTTATAATGTTTTATTAGCCATTAAATAATAAAAAATAATATTACATAAGTGGGTGTGTGTCTTCCGCCAGGGAAGTGGTAAAAAAGACTGGGAAATGGCGGTGACCCAACTACCGCGAACAAAATATGACGATAAATGTCGTGGGTGAGGAAATATTATGTTTATGTCTTCGATAATGCTGGTGATAACAATGATGGTGGTGACGGACGAGCAACGATGGTCCAACGGTGATGACTAATCATTGGTTGTCTGACGGTGTTGGAGATCGACAACGTCAGTCTCACAATGATGGAGCTCAATGTTGGCGGTCTAATGACAACAGTCCAGTGGTGGTGGAGCTCGACAACGACAGTAGCGATGGTGGGGCTTGGGATCCGTAAGAGCTTGGATCTCCCTCAAGCCTTTTCCTCCATGTTCAAACCCCAAGTTTTATTTCATGAAGTTAGTGGATGGCTGTTTATAGATTTTGTGAGTGATATTTTCTGTAAATGTTACATGGATTCTGACCACTCCATAAGACGATCAAAAACAAACCCTTAGATTGAATGATATTCTATGAGCATTTGAGTGTTTTAATGTTGGAATAATTGATTGATACTGGGTTTGTTGGATTTGGCTCAACATGACACTCTATTTGATTATAAGCTTGTCAAATTTGAAACCTTTTTGATAATTTAATTGCCCATACAAAACCTATAATTGCTCTTAAACAACCTGAATTGAACTTGACCAGACTCTAATCAAATCAAATTTGGCTTCATTGTGGTTTTCTTTTTAAGACAGTTATTTGATTATAAACTTACTGAAATCAGGGTATTGAATGATCTTAAATTTGAATATTTAAATTTATTATTCAAAATGCTCCAAAATTCTTGCACGATTAAAACAATTTTTTTTAGATATATCAATTATAATAATTTTTTATTTAAAATATTTGCAAGAGAAGACAAAATTAAGTAGCATTTATTAATAATTAAGCATAATTATTAATTTTTATTACACACACACACACCATCAACAATTTTTCAAGATATAACATGAATTCGAGATAACATAGATCCGTTGAGCAAAGAATGTTCAAATTTTGATTAAGAGTCATTTGAAGCTCTTATTTCGACTAACTTATAGTCAAACTAACTGGCTCGACGATATGAACCCAATGGTATGAACACTGATCCAATATGAATCAAATCGAGCTCAAATCAAGCCATTAAACCATTTTTGAAAAGTTTTTGAGTATATTTGGAAAGTCAAATGAATTCCAATTTATGCGAGCTTATAGTTGAATCGTGCATCTCGACAAGACAAATTCAACGAGCCTAATGTCACTCAATTTCGATATCATCAAGGCTCTCAAATGTTTATCAAATGCAGTATGTTTGAGAGAACCTCTCTGAATAGTCCCATTGAAGTTGTTCGTGTTTTGCACTCACAACTCTATAAATAGAATCTAACCTCTCTCATAGGAGAGACCTTAAAGCTTGAAGGAGAACTTGGAGCTTAGAGAAATAGCTGAAATTCCATGTCACTTCATCGCCTACCACCCAGTTCCTGACCACCGTCAACCACTAGTCACCGCCAGTTCTCGACCGCCGTCGACCACCAGTTCCCGACTGCCACCGATCATCACTCGTCCGCCGTTTCTGATCAGCATCGGTCGTTACTTACTTCTTATGACAAGTTTATCTGTGCACCAACTCGTAAATCGAAATATTGTGTAATCATTTTCTCTTTTGTGGGATAATTTATCGTACTTATAATCTCCAATTTATAGTGGATATCTTCCGCTGAGGCATACCTCGTGTTTTTTCCCCTTTCAATGATTTTCCTCGCAAAAACTTCTAGTTTATCTACTAGTTGTTTCTTTCATCTGAGTGTGTGCTGAATTCTAGTGCAATGTTAAGGCGATAATATATTATTCTACCGCTGCGAATCTTCTAGCACGCATCATGTATATATTTGTTTGAGTGTATGCGTGTGTATGTGAATTTTTATATGTATTTATGCAAGACTTGAGTATCACAATCAAATCAAAATATGTGACACAAAAATATTCATGCGAAAACTCATTGCGGTAGAGTAACGAATAATTATCTCAGCGTTGTACAAGAATCCAATGCACACTTAGATGAAAAAAAATAAACAATAGAGACACCAATACTTTTTACTTCAAAATCTTAGAAAAAAAAACTACGAGGTACTGCCTTGTTGAAATATTTCATAATGAGTTGGTAATTACGTGTACAACCACTTATCCCAAGTGCGAGAAAATGTTATAAAATTTCTCGAATTACAATGTCCGTGTGCAGGAGAATTTGTTGCCTTGTGGTGGGGAGCAGGCGAGAGGCGATGACCGATTGTGGTCAGGTTGGTCGAAGATGGCAGCCAGAGCTGATTGAGGCCAAATGTGGCGATGTTTAAAATTGGTCTGAGGCAACGATAGTGGCTTGAGGCCGCTGATAGAGGCCAAAGGTAGCGACATCCGAAATTGATCGGAGGCAAACGATAGCGGCCTGAGGCAGGGGCTAACAGAGGTAGCCAGCGGAGGCCGGAGGTGGCAGCGACCAGAAGCACTGGTGATGAATGGAAGTGGCATATGCCACATGCTGCAGATGTTGTAGTTTATCAGATATGTGATGCAAGATGCTAGGTTAATTTCTACAAGCTCTGGTCTTCCTTTCCTCCAATATCTAGTCCCCATCTCATGAGGGTGTATGTCTCCATTGATAGAGTGTAGATTAAAAATAAGGAAATAATTCAATCTACTATCGATCGGACGATCTAGAGAGTTTCTCTTATTTAGATAACATTTGATGGACATGTTAGTGCCTTAATTATTTTATGATTGAACGACATTGTGCTCGTTAGATTCATCTCTTCAAGACACTCAAGTTGATCATAAGCATGCATAATTTAAATTTGTTTGACGTTTCAATTATGCCCAAAAATCTCCTAAAAGTGGTTTAATGGCTTAATCTAGGCTTAATTTGACTCTGATTGGATTGATTTTTGTATCATTGGGTTCATCTTGCTGAGTTAGTCAGTTTGACTGTAAGTTTGTTGAAATCAAATTTCTATAAAATTTTTTATCTAAGTTTCAAGCTTTCTTTCTAAAAAAAATTGTCTAGGGATCGGTTTCATATCTCAAGATTCATGTTACATGACAAAAATTTGTTGATGGCCCGACAGCTTAGTGGGAAAAACTATTTAGTATAGCTGACAATTGGTTTGCTTTGTTTGTGTGGGATGATGGGCTTTTAAATTCTTTGGCCTTCAAAAAGTTGAATTCATTTTTTGTCACCACCAAAGGCAGCTATCGGTTGCGGCAATGACTGAAGTTGGCCGCCGGTGACAGCTTGAGTGGTTGGAGATAACAGGCAGTGCCCGGAGTTGGCCGAGGAGGCGCCTTTGAATTACACACTAAGACAATTGTTCGCTACTCTATCGCCTCTAAACAACTGTGGCCGCCATCGCCCATGGCCTCCACTGCCTTCATCCAACTCCCACCACCATCGGTTGCTATCTGCTCTCTAACACGGGGCAATAAGTTCTCTTGCGCACATACATTGTAATCCGAGAAATTGTATAGCCGTTTTCTGCCAATGAGATAAGGGGTTATACTTATAATCACTAACTCATAGTGAAATATTTCAAATTTGCTAGTCCTTGTAGTTTTTTCCCTTTTTAAATTTTCACAAAAAAACTGCTAGTGCCCCTATCGACAATCTTATCTCACCAGGTGTGTGCTGAAATTTCAAACAATTATAAAACAACAATTCACCGCTATCCCACGATGAATTTTCTAGCACACATCAATTATATCTCGATTGAATTATATTAATATAGCTTTTAATATGACATTAACATTTTGAGTATCATGTAAATAAATATTAATAATATCAATAAAAAAAACATAATTAAAATTAATCTCTAAATCTTCTTTGATATATCTGATATATTAAAGATATCCAACACAATTAATAATCAGGAGATTCTGTCGTGAATGTTGGTCAGAATATTAAAAAGTACAGATTTCCTTGCAAGCGGGCTGCATAGCTCATTGATGACCAAACAACTCGTTTGTTCGTAGTCTCGGTCGATGCTTAAGGTATGCTTGGACGGCAAGCCAAGAAATGAAGGAAAACCATGTATATATATATATATATATATATATATATATATATATATATATATATATATATATTTTTAAATATACCATTAAAATAAAAATAATTATTCTTTCCCAATTGATTTATCTCAAGTTTGTAATCTCCTCAAAGCCAAGCCAATTCCAACGTTCAAATTTCAAATATAATTATTTTCTATTTATACGCTTTCAAATTTTTACATAAATATCGAATTTAAAATATTAAAAAAAAGTTATTAGTACATAATGTAATGCTCTTTGGTTTATTTGCGGTGAGCTGGCTCGGCCTCGGCTCGATAAGTGGCTCTTGAATTGGGCTCAATGAGCTAATAAGCCGGCTCAAGCTAGTCTTGACTCGACTTGTTTGCTCGTGAGTCATATCATTTTAAAAAAAATTATTATAAAATATACTCAAAATATATTAGATTTAAAGACTTAAATATATTTAAAAATAATATTTTATATTTTTATATTAAATGATTTTTTTATTATATCTCCCATACTTAATAATTTTATTTACCATTTTATTATAACAATGCTTTAAGTTAATAGTATTTTCTTTATTTTATAATGAGTAGACTCAAACTCGATAAAATTGATTAAGCTTTCGCTAAAGTCGGGGTTGCTCGAACTCGTCTCTACTCGTTACACCCGCTGATGAAGTTCATGCTCAAGCTCAAGCTCCTACATAATTTAGTAAGATTTAGTTAGCTTGTTTATAATTACAAAAAAATTATAAAGAGCTAACTTATTAGAGGACATATTATAAAAAATATATATTTGATATAAAACTGAATTTAATTATTAATATTTAAAATGATCTATTATTAGTTTTAAATTCTAAATAATGTATTTAAATGAATTTTATATTCTTTTTTAAATGGCTCAATTCGCCTTTGCCCCATCTAATAAGTCAATTAAAAGTCAGCTCAAATTTGAATGTTGGGGAATTTATATACATAGCATTCAATACAATCATAATTACATTTCACACCCAAACTCCAATATTTATATTATAAACCCCAAAAATATTCTAATAAAAATAAATTAAAACCATCTAAAATCCATTAAAAACTCAACCCTATTATCTTATCCATTTGCTCTTACGAGCTCAAAGAAGTTCTACACCCACAAAAAAAGGAGGAGAAATATGCGTGTATTTCAGAGGCCTTTGTATGCCGCAATCTCATCATCGATGAGAAAGATAAGAGTATTGGAGGTTTTTGTACGTCTCAATTTCATTGCTGTTGAGAATTATGAGAGTTTTCAGAGGCCTTTGTATGCTGAAATCTCGTAATGTAGGAGTTTCATAGGTCTTTATATGTCGCGTTCTCATCGCCACCAAAGGAAGGAGAGGTGGCAATTCTAGAGGTATTTGTACGTCGCAATCTAATTACATTTGAGTTTTGAAGGTCTTTATATGCAGCAATCCCACTCGAAGAGAAAAAAATAAAGGGAGTAACTCAGATGTATTGTTAGATATATAATATTATTAATTTTGAGCGCTAACTTTTGTAGATCCCCTCATTGGTGGTGTGGGACCCACAACAAGATTCCGATCCCAAGATTCACAGAATCACCTCTCACCCTATTTAAAAATCTTCACGGGAGAAGTCGTAAAATCTCGACCCGCGCAGGGGTATTTTCGAGATTTAGTCGATGCAACAACCTCGGAAATGCATCCCTCCTTTCCGCATGCGAACGTATAATATCGTCCCTTCAATTTTATTATGGGCGGTTGAGATTGTTCAATTCTCAAATATTCGCATGCGGGACTTCATACGGAAGACTCCATTCCCCTCTAGGGTTCGCTTCGTGGTCTTGCCAGCGAACGGCTCCAATAGTCCCGTAATAAACTCTATATAAAATCGTGAGCAGACTTTCCTTAACGATGACTTGTCCTCCTCTCGTCGCGAGCCGAGAACGCGTGCCTCGGCTGGACCGACGCCACCGCTACCACCTCCACCACCTCGGCCGCCACCGCCGCCGCCGAATTCCGATCGAGAAAGAATAGCTGCCGAATAATTATTGGGGAAGAACAGAGTGAATAGGAGCAGGATGCCCTCCATGAGCACCGCCTTGGCTATGGACGGATTGCTGCAATACAACAACAAAGAATCCCTGGCCAAGAAAACCTCACATCCTGAGGGCTGTGAGGCGGCTGCGGACTTGCGAGCATCGGAGGTGGCGAGAGGATCGACGGCGCCGCGGTTTTTCTATACACCGGCACTCTATGCAACGCCAGAGCTTGCGCCGATCCCGGATGTTTCATCGATCGCTTCTTCACCAAATATTTACGTCCTTAACCACAAGCGACGCGACTCGCGTTACCGACCTGCCGGCCCGAACCGGTTGGAGGGTTTTGACGAAGACCAGAAAGATGCGGATGTCTTGAATGGAGGAGATTTGATTCCTTTGTCTGGTGTTTTGGGAAAAGGAAAGGAGGTGGAGCAGGGGGAGGAGAAGAAGAAGTTTGTTGGATGGGTTGGACATGTCGAGATTGTCGAGGAAGGGAATGATGATTTCCTCGATCCGCGGGATTCTGTCAATGTTGGTACCAGTGGGAGCGATGTTGAAGATGTAGATAGCCTGGGAGGCGGTAGGTTGGGGAAGCAGGTGACGGTTAATTCCCGGAGTCAGGACGAATATTATGATACTGCCGAAGGTAACATCTTCTGCGACCTTCTTTTCTACTTTTGTTTCCCTTTCATCGTACCTACATTTTAGGATATTGTGTTGTTAATGTTGTCTTCTCGTATTTCTTTTTTAATAAGGAAAGAACTTTCGTTGAACATCATCTGCATGGATTATGTTTTCTCCCAGTTACCACGAATTTGAACGGTCTTCTTTTTACTAAATAGATAATGCTGAGTCTCTGATAAATTTCATACATAATGTGGTTTCCTTTTCATCGTTGGGAAATTTTTGATTAAAGCCTATGTATTTCTAGCTAAATATTCAAAAAATGCAATCTAGCATGGTTTGTTTTGAATAATATTGTTAAAGTTAAGACAATAGAAGCTTTTACCTTGTATCTATCTATGTTGTGCATTGAGCATAAAATCATTCTCAACGCACTTGAGAGTTTGGGTTGACAGATCTTCCTTGATCTTAATATCATGTCCTATCCAAAGTCGATTTAGATAAAAGGTCAAAAAATAAATATCGGGATTTTGTATCTTTAAATATCCCCCGGTGCTCTGGTTGATCATGATGGTTAATGAGGGCTGAAATCAACTCAACAGAGACCTTCATTTCAAATGGATTGGAAACCCTGTGATTTTGAACTTTGTGGTATGAGGGGTATTTATGGCCTCAGATAACTATGAATTCTTAAATCATATGAAATGGTCGAGGTCAAAGGTATTTTGGTTCTCCAATCTATCAAAAGGAAGGAGAATTT
Organism: Papilionanthe hookeriana x Papilionanthe teres; assembly: GCA_022702705.1. Classification (NCBI taxonomy): domain Eukaryota; kingdom Viridiplantae; phylum Streptophyta; class Magnoliopsida; order Asparagales; family Orchidaceae; genus Papilionanthe; species Papilionanthe hookeriana x Papilionanthe teres. Next base: position 30,659,701 of record CM040421.1, read on the forward strand.
GGTGCCTCATCTTTCTGATTCATTAAGAAACATATTACCCCTAAGAATATGGATGGAGCGATAATGTTTTTAAGCTCCATATTTAGTGTTAATGAAGATTTAAATAGCATGATAGAATTTATATTAATATCCTCACGGGAGTGATGGCGTTAATGATATGATGTCAATAATTCTAGATTAATGCCATTTTAATGCACTTTATCAAAATCAGTTGAACAGTACACAAAAATTTTGACTTTGAGTGATGCAGGAGCTGTAATGATCTCCATGTTTGAATATCTCTGTTTAAAGATCATTTGAATATGAATAAAGTTGGCTTTGATTGAATATTTTTTATAAGCGATATTTACCTACGTACCACCTCCTATGGTTTCACATATCAAGCACCTAAACTTTGATTTTTATGTGCTGTTCAACTTATGGAGAAAAGCTAGGGATGGGGTGTTCTGTATGTAAAAATTGAAGTTTGGGTGTTTGATATGTGAATACATAAGAATTGGGTGTTACTTAGGTAATGACACCTTTTTATTAATAGTACTATTTTTAGGTTCATAAAAAAATTTTCTTTATTTTTTTTTTTTTAAATTGCCAAATGATTGCTCTTTAATCGCAGATACATCTCAACACAAGTGATTGCATATTTCTTTGCCTGGTTTTTGCCTCAAGATATAAGATAGCATAGTTTTGTATTCAGGAGAAATAAGATTCATATATCAATACATGTAAAGCTTAAACATATAATTATAAATGCATGAAATGGTTATTTTGTTGGAGTCAACAGTATCTCTAGTTGTTTTTCATCAAGGGGAAACTAAAAATCAACTAATAGATGAAAAATGTGTCAACTAAATCTATAGTAACTAAACCTGAATCCAGCGCAAGTTAAACAAAGAATTATCATTATGACATAATACTAAATAAATGAAATAACTATTGTTGAAGAATCTACTTTTGTGATGATGATCTGATAATAAACCTGTACGGATCTAGCAAAATAAAAATTAATAATACTTGAGTCTGAGCTCACATATATTTTTTATTTATTAAAGCTTAAAAGGCAATGCACTAGCTTACAAAATGGTTAAATAATAAAAATTTGATGATTTTTTAAGCGATATTAATACAACAAAGACCATCTTTAGATGACATTAGAATTCTATTGCAGAAAATGTTTTATTAAAATGTTAAATTTATTATAATGATTTTCAAGACGGTGGAGTTTTATAATACATCACGAGAACAAAGTAATTACCAACACATTTACATGCTGGTGCATCAATGTGTAGTAACATTAAGCATATTAATGTATATTAATAGTGACTCGTCAACCATATATACAAAGTCACTTTTCGAAAATAATCTTAACAAGATGAAGATTCTTACGCGTCAAGTGGAGTCCAATGATCCCATGAGTGCTGTGGCATTAAGGGTCAATCGATTTAGCTGGTCAATCATATTGACAAGAGGCTACTACCGATATTTACATCTATCACATAGTTGCGTACATATTTTATGATTGTCATGATAAAATTTTATATCAATTATTCTAAATATTGTGTGATTAAAGCTTACTTTATATTAATATACAATGTTTGTCTGAAAAAACATTCATGTCACATTAACCAAGATAATGTACATTTGAAATAGGTCGTCGTCTTATGGGACTTGATTTTATGCAACAAGTAATAAGGTATAACCAACTACAAATCATTTATGAATCATCATATCAATATAGATATAGAAGCACTATAAGAGGGTACTTGGCTGCATGCAGGATTTAGCGTCACTAGGATTTTGTAAAGCCAAAATTCATAAATTATTTAAATCCACACTTCCCCTTGGATTTAGTAAATTCAGATTTAAACCAAATTGAAGGCAAAATTTTGGCCCTTAAATCCAAAAATTTGTACATCCGTGGAACTGTTGTATTTTTGTGTTTGGCTGGATTTCATAAACCCGGTAATAAATACTATTCAAAGGCACCATCGAACACCTTCTAAATGTTTAAGGCATGGTTTTTAATCAATAACACACAGGCAAATCTGTAGCAAATATGAAGACAAACAACCATTGCAAGAAAGCTATTTTTTTAAAATCCCTTACTAAGAACTGTTTAGGAGCATAAAAATAGCTGAAAAGCTATCCATATGTCTGAAATAGGCGGTAATTGTAAAATATGCCGAGGAATATGTTATTATTTAAGTTCATCAGGCATTATATTCTTCCTTATTTGTTTGTTTGTTATGTAGCAACCTTGAGGATGCATATCCTCTAGCTTGGGTTAGAACTACCAGCCGTGTTTGTTGTCTGATTTCGTGAATTTCAAATTATTTTGAGTTCCGGAATGGAGTAATATTTAGCTTATTGTATCCTAGCGTCAGGATATGATGGAAGGGAGAAAAGGGTGATAACACCTCTAGCAAGATAGTTTTAATCTGTGTATATAGGGATGATATGGTGCCGAAATATTGTTCTTCTGGACGCTTCTTGTATTTGTTCTACTTTTCATTTGTTTGTTGCTCCAATTACGTCTTCCATACATCTTTATAATTTGTCATTTCTATCTTTGATTTTATTTCATGTGTTTGGGGGAGAAAAATGCTTTTCGAATGTTTGCTTCGGTTGTCACCAAGGTAAACGATGGATTTTGCTGTAAGATTGTCTGAAAATGCTGTCATTTTGATTAAAACCATTGTAATTTTAAATATTTAAATTATGTTTAAAGTGTTTCTTGAATTCTGTCAGCCTACAAATAAAACATTATCTTTATTCATGGTTCGTTAGATGCTACTCAAATGCATGACCTCATGGGATGCTATTAAATGTTCTTTAGAAAAAGAATTGGTTTCATTTGACAAGAAGGATTAATGTCATAATTATGATTGTCGGAATTATGATGTGCTTGAACTTGAATTCAAATTTTAGAATCTAACAACAAAAGCATTTTCCTAGTTATTACTGTAGGTGTTCGTAAAGGATTAATAATATCTTGCTTGCTTTGCTCTTTAGTTGTCATTAATGCAAGGAAACCTTTCCAGTCAGTTTACATTCTTGCTTTTTCCCATATTTAACTGGTGACTTAGAGAATAATCCAGTGTATTTGTGCAGAATTCTTCTCCGACAGTTCTTTTTCAAATTCTTCCCCTTCTTTGAAGAGAAGTACTGAAGATGAGCTTCGTTTTTTAAAACTCACTCTAAATGAGGAGTCTAGTAAGAGAAAACTTGCAGAAGAACATCTTCTTTATCTGAGGAAACAGTATGAGAAGCTATCCAAATGTCTCTCTTACTCAAGGTCGTCTTTTCCTGAATCACAGAACATTGCAAATCTCAAAAATGAGATTGATCCTGCAGAGATTTGCAACGAGCTTGTTGTTTTAAAATATGTATCTGAAGCACTTGAAACAGCCTTGGCAAAGGATGATATTGAAGAAGCTTTCATGGAAATTATTGTCACAAAGAATCATGAAATATCTCGTCTACGTGATCGAATGATGTATTATGAAACTGTGAACCGTGAAATGTCTCAAAGGAATCTGGAAACAGTTGGTAAGCTTTCTTTAGTTGCTACCACAATATGATCTTCCACTGCAATTGGTTTAAATTTAGTTTAAATTTATCTTTGAAACACCTTATCTGCATCAGAGGAAGCTATTTTTACATTTTTTCTTCGACAACCTTTCTTCATGCAAGTTTTTTACTGAAACGCTAGGCAAATCTGTCATTAATATAAATGCAAGGTTATAGATAAAAATACAGCATTTTGTAAAGAACGCTAAAACAGAAGAAGATTACATAGCAAAATGCTCAAATAGTACACGAAAATAACTGAATGGGTTTGGTTAAAAAGCGAATTTCCTCTATGATTATGTTGATTAAACTGCCTTTCCCTCTTACATTTTTAATTCAAAAGTAAGATATGTTTATACATTCAAGCATATGACTTTCACTTATTTTTTTCTTACAGTAAAACATCTATTCTTCATTTAAAGGTAGGTAAGAAGAAATCATTGGCAAAGTTGTTGAAATTCTGTCTTGATAAACTTATCTTCCAGTGGAAAATGTTGAGTCAAATTTATCAACAATGGTTGAAGATCTCAGAAATCACGTAGAGCCTATTTTATGTATTGGAAATACTATTATAGTTGAAGAAGTTACCTAGCTTATCTTCAAAAATAAATTTGCACGCCACAAACGCCAATTGGATAATGCCTATATCAAGTAGAGAGATTTTGCCAAGAAAATTTCCTTGATTCGACGATCCATTTTAGAGCAACAATTTTTTTGAGGAAAAATAGATCTCTAAATATGGGCGTTATAAGTTATAAAACAACGCCATTCATCGTGAATGAATAGAAAGTGTTCATTAAGAATGTACTGTTGCAAGGAAGTGTTTGAAAAATTATAAAATTTTGAGCAAAAAATTGAATGAAGAAGAAAAAATCATCACATAATAATGTCAAATAAGACATAAATAAATGTGATTTGATGAAAATCAATTATATTTACGGCTGCAAGAGAGAGAGAGGGAGAGAGAGAGAGAGATTGCATTTCATATGAATAAAGGCAAAGATACCATTTTTGTTGAAGAGGCTGAAAATGAACACAACTCTTTGTTTTGAAGATATGGTTGAGAGTAAAAATGTTGATGATGCTTCTCCTCTTCCCTTCTCTATGTGACAATTTCTTCCTTGGTTTCCCTCTCTCTACCTTTTCACTCCTTTTTTTTTTTGCTTTTGATTGCATGATACTTAAAACTAAAGGATTATTTATATAGTTAGGAATACCCTTTCCAACATTAACAATCATTCCTCATAGAAGTCTTTGATAACATGCATTTTAGAGTTTTATGTAGCCTTCGTTTAGGATTTTATAATAGCCATCCTTTATAACGTTATGGTAGTCACCATTTAGGACTATGCGATGACTATCATTTTGAATAATTAAATATTTAATTTCACACTTAACAATTATTCATTTTGAGTTTGAATTTGTATTTTGCTGGTGTCGTGATTGTCTTTAAATGCTTCCCTGTGTGGCACCTCCATATCATCAATTGTAAAGGTTTATAAAGCCTCAATTCTTTAAGAAGTATTATTTTTTTTAAGCTAGTCGACAAGGTTTCGTGCTTCTTTGATTTTGACAAGCTAGTCGATAGCCCACACTCTTATTCATTTTTTAATAGAAAGTGCTGATGCATGCCTCAAGTCACTAAGCTTGCCTCTTATTGCATAATTTTAGACAAGACTTAAGATCGGTTTAATTTTTTTAGAAAATTGACGGCCATGTATTTCTTTGCTAGTTTTAGTGATGAGCATATACTCATCTTTTATATTTGATAGTGCAACTATCTTCTGAGGTTGTGACTGCTAATAGTGATGCCACTGCATATATAAATGTAATTTGTTTATTTATATCTAAATCCTCTAGTAGATCTTAATCAACCCAACCTTATAATATTAAAGGGGATTTACATACCTAGCGCTCAACACCTTTGTATTTACATATTAAATACCTAAAATTTACTATTATAACACCTTTGTATTTACATATTAAATACCTAAAATTTACTATTTACTATTATAACACCTAAATTAATCATACTCATCAAATCTACACCTACCAGATGTCGTAGTAATGGAGATAATTCCATGTGAAAATTCATATCTGTCTCAAGCTTTGATCTCCGAGCTATGAGCGAGGGTTGGGGCAATCATCCGAGCAAGATTTCAACTGCTAGGATCGTGGATTGTTGCTAGTGAGTTTTAGGGCAACCTAGCATTATTTATTTAATATATAATGATTTTTTAAATATTCCCTTACATCATAATTATTTTTAGATTAAGAAAACAATTTTATGTGGTGGAGTTCTGCCCTGACTGAAATCTCTTTGGCTCAACCATCGGTTCATGACATATATTAAATTCAATAACATAGAAAATGAGGCTAATTATTCAAAAAGTTGCTAAGCCATTATATTTAGTAATTTTAATTTAGACAAAGATAGAAAATTCGGAGAATTGACTGATCATTAAATGAATTTTTGGCTTTTATCATAGCCAGATAGAATGAACAAACTAGTCTTGTTTCAGTTAAGCTTAATAAAAAAATTGTACATTGTCTGTTTATGAAAGCTTTTTAAGGAGGATTAAATGACACTTGAAAAATTTTTTAGGAGAACAACACAAATTATTTGAAAAAATTGGTATGTTACCTCCTACAAGTTTCATCATTCCTTGATGATGAATAGAATGACAGGAAATGAAGAAAAACATAAATTATTTCGTTAGGGCGTCATCATCTCTCTCATTAATCTCCTTAACCTTGTCGGCAGCAGTTGAAATCTTGCTCGAGCTGCTTGCTCGATTGCTCCAAACATCGTTGGCTGTAGTCTCAAATTCTTATTCGATTAGCTCGTTTGATTGCCTTAAACCTCGCTGGCAGACCTTGCAATAGTTGAAATCTTGCTCGAGGAGCTCGCACGGTTATCCCGACCCTCGTGCACAGCAAGGAGATCAAAGCTTTACAGGGTAATAAATCTGTGCTCGGGATTATGTTCACCAAAATGATGTTTGGTAGGTGTTGATTTGACGGGTCTGAATAATTTAGGTGCTGTAATGATAAATAGTAAATTTTAGGTATTTTTGTATAACCACAAAGATTTTGAGTGCCATGTATGTAAATCCCGCTTAATTTTATCATCATCACCATCCTAGATTATGTATCTAAGCTCATCTCCATTGGATTGAATGCATGATAATTTTATTTTCACCATCCTAGCCTATGCGTCTAAGCTCATCTCCATAATATCGAATGTAAAACACTTATTGGATTTTGAATCAACTTTATCTCTGATCATTTGATCAACATAAACTTAAGATGGACAAATAAAATTTTTTTGAAATCTGGTAAGCATTCCTCCTCTCTTATCCATGTTTCTTTGGGAATCCTAAAGTTGAGTTAAGTGATGATTCTCTATTGATTAAATATACTGTTTTTATTAAATCTACTCGGAAGGCCTTCAGAAGTTCTGCATGCAATATTAAGCTTCATGTAGGTTCGTTGGAAATTTTATTCATCATCTCAACAACATTTAATTGTGCTCCTGGGATCATTCTCACCATATAAATCTCATGAGCAGGGAATTAATTTTTAAATTCCATGGAATTATACTCCCCATCATTATTGGATTGTAGGCACTTGATTTTTGTCTCTAGTTTCATTCGATTATATCTTTCTATTGGTGGTCATTTTTACTGTTCCAATGTTGGTGGTGGTGTGCATAGTGCATATCTTAGAGCAACTACCCAGGCATGTCATCTTCCTGAAGTTTGCTACTCGTTGTAGATTAGATTTCTCTTTAAGTCAGAGATATGCCTACTTTGTTTAGGTTCCAAATGTTGCCATTTACTAACTTGGTTATCTTATCTCCAATGCTCGTAACTTTCAAGTGTTTCTCATCAGCTTTTATCATAATTGCCTGTGCAATAATTTGTCATTAGATTTTTGTTAGAGGCCAAATGAAAAAATGGCCGAAGTCTAACATTCATGTCTTCATTAGACAATTTGTGCTGTGTATTGGTATACGTTGATTGTCTTCTATGACATTCATTACCTCTTTTTTAGGCTTCTAGGCTTCATGCATTTTTTTTTTTTTTTTTTTTTTTTTTTTGCATCCTTTCCTTAATTTTCCATATTTACAATACTGCTAGCATACACTTTGGCGATCTTGAGGTTTGATTCTGTTGTGATTTGATTAAGAGTTCTTTTTATGAAATTTTTACGTCCTTCTTCCTTTATTATCGTTAATATTTTGAAACTTCTTTCTAATGTCATCATTTTAAATTGGAGATGATATATTTTTGCATTTTTCAAATTATCTCATATTCTCACTATGTATAAAATCTCTAACAGCACTGACCTTCGTCATGTTTGAGCCTTATGAAATACTAATAATTGTTACAATGCTGTCCCAACTCTTAGGTAATGCTAGAGCATGCTTAAAGCATATATCTCACTGTCAAACTTGATGTTTACAAAGTTCAACTGCCTGCGATTTGAGTTAAATTTATTGACGTGATTGGTGATGCAAGTTGTCATTCTGGGATTTAAAAACCTGCATGACAATGAGCACGTATCAGAAAGTGCCTTCATGGCTCTTGTTGTTATTATTGAAGACTTTGAATGCAATTTTCATCTGGGGGGGATAGACAAATGACTCCTAGAGCTTTTCTGTCTATGACGCGGGAGCTTTTTACCGCATAGTTTTCTCTCAGCACTGTGGCTGCTACAATACCGCTGGAAAACAAATAATGGGGGAGGGCCGCCGAAACAGTCTCGTTTTATTTTCTTATTCTTTCTTTCCTATTATCCTTGGTTCATTTTTAGTCATTCCCTATATATGTGTATTAGGGTTTGGATTAGTAGTTTCTTTCGTGTGTTGTGTTTATGATAGCCATTCTTTCCCTTCGAGGGTTGTGTCCAATGGATTGGCTGGAGCTTCGACTCTCTCTCTCTCTCAAGGTGGTGATTATGTTCCTCCTATCCCATTCCGCATCTTCCCACATCGCTCCTTCTCGTCTTAACTCGTTCTAGCCGTCCGCCACAACATCCCTATTGCTGTTTTCACAGTTCCAGCCTCTCACATTGCCTTCTTCTCCCTCGTCCTCCCTACCGTCGCTGCCCCAACCCTCCACCTTCGTTGTCGCAGCCCGCAACGCCCGCGCTTTGTTGTTTCCCTATTATTCAGCCGCCCCAAATGACAACTTGCTACTGTTTGGACAGCAACCCCGTGCTGTTCCAGCCGCCCATAGTGCTGCCACCCCTCATTTGAACTCAGAAAACCCCCTCTACCTTGTCGACACCTCTTTGAGTCCCCTGACCGTCGCCACCATCACGTTGGATCTACTCTAACACAAGTTGTAAGTCGTGTGTATTGTATTTTCCCTTTCAAGTGTTTTGATTGTAATTGTCTATTTGCTTCTGATAATTTTATTTGATTTTTTTCAAATGCTTTGTCTTAACTCTAGCATCATTTAGTATCAGAGCTAGTATACCTTAGTTTTATTTTAGGGTTCCCTAGCATCCGTCTTACCCCCTCCACAAATTTTTTCTTTCCTATTCCCAAACCTTAGCCACATTTTGACCTAACCCTAATTCTTTTTTGTTGATTTTCGTCATCAACAACCCCAAATCAAATTCTCGACATCGTTGATTAGTCCACTACATCCTTCACCTCCCAACTCTATACCGTAGCCATGTCATCATAGACATACATACCCGGGACTACGCAGGAAAAAAATACAACTGGAGATTCGTCAACTTCAGCTAAGGCTTGCAGACATTGAGAATGAAACCCAGGGGAAGACTATCCTTGACTGGGATTGGGAGGGTCAAATTGGAGCCAACGACGAGGATCTGAACCCTGTTATTGGGAGGAATTTAGTGATGCAGAAGATTGGTCACGATGCTGTGGATTCTAGTATCAGAAGAGGCCGAGAGAAGAACCAACATATGGAGTATGGGAGAATCTGAAGATGAAGCATGAGATATAGCATCAGCTCTTACCAACTTAATACAAACTAAAAACTCAAACCCTAGCTTCAGAAATGGACAAACCACATCACTGAGTGACTACCTTATCTTATAGGCAATGTTCCGTCTCAGGATCTTACAACCAGATTACACGAAGGAGAACATCCAAGCTGACCCCGTCAGAGAAAAACAAACTCTGAGTAGAGAACATGTATTTGATTTTTTTAAAGCGCTAGGGTTAACTCCAGTATCATTTAGTATCAGAGCTAGCATAATCTTAGTTTTATCTTAGGGTTCCCTAACATCTATCTTGCCTCCTCCAACAAATTTTTTTCTTTCCTATTCCCAAACCTTAGCCATATTTTGACCTAACTCTAATTCTTATTTTTTGATTTTCTATCAACAACCCAAAATCAAATTCTCAACACCGTTGATTAGTCCACTACACCCTCTTTCATCTCTCAACTATAAACCGTAGCCATGCCATCACAAACGTACATACCCGGGACTACCCAGGAAAAAATACAACTGGAGATTCTTCAACTTCAGCTGAGACTTGTAGGCATTGAGAATGAAACCCAGGAGGAGACTACCCTCGAGTAGGATCAGGAGAGTCAAATTGGAGCCAGAGATGAGGATCTGAACCCCTGTTATCGGGACGACTTTAGTGATGCAGAAGTTTCGGTGTTATTTTGGGTGTGGAGTTGCCCGTTGGAAGCTGTTGGTCACCGAAATCGAAATCTCGTTGCCCGTTTCGGAAGGACATTTTAATTTACATATATATATATATATAATTTTAGAAAAATATGAAATCAAACTGACCCCATATTTTTTATAGTTTAAATGAAAGAAGCACTTCTGCCTCAAGACTCAGTATTTATCCCGGAAGATAAACACAGAACTTGAGGGCGAGACTCGATCAAATAAACTAAGAAATATATGACGTCCTTTTGGTCTGCGAAACCATTTTATTTGCTAATAAGTTCCCCTATTTAATATAAAGAATAAAATAGGGTTTATTTTAAGCTGGGTTCGGAAAAGCTTCCTGTAAGGGCAAACCCCTATAGTTAATTATATCTTAAATGATCGAAATCACTTAAGGAAACTCTCGATAAAAATCAGTAAATATAATCTTCAAGAAGGTCAAAAGGATAATATTTTTCAACGAAATCGGACAAAGTGGTGTGAAATGGGATTGACTCAAATTTGGAACATTTGTTGTAAAATCCAAAGGAGGAAGAACTAGGGGATGTCATAGATCCTAAGGAGAACCTCGGTGATTTCCCAAGCTATCCTATGGTTTGACTTGAATTTAGGGGAGAAATTATTTAAAGGTTTCATAGCTCACCCGAATGTATAGAGCCCGCCACTCAACTAGAAGGGTGTCCTACTAAACCTAACTCAGGAGGGTGTTCCTTAAACCGATACTGATAATCAACAAGTGGACAACCAAGTTATGATATATTTTTAAAATTTATATTCTTAGCATGCACGTGGATTTCAGGCATACAAAAGAGAGTTTGTATCAATTTTAATTGTGGTGAAAATATGTTTTGATTTAAATATTGTATCTGTTTTTATTCAAACTGTTCTTATCAATTTTTTGAAAATTATGGTTGTCCACGAGTCGATCATTTCGTCGAGCGTAGGATCACTAACAACCTAAAATTGTGGTGTCCCTCTAGTCTCGTAGCGATGAATGATACCGTCATCCTAAGGTTCACCGGGTCTCTGGAGTGAGTCCCGATGTTGTATGATGGAATATCATTCCACTCTACCACCGGTGTGCCTTTGTCATCAGCTGCCTATGCCCCAAAACAAAACGAAAACGAAAACCAAGAAAAACGAAAGAAAATAAATCAAAGAGTAAAAGTGGAAGGAAAGGAGACTAACCCACCTCCAAATCCAATTTAAAAAGAGAGGGGCCCAAACGGTAGGCGGGTTAATCTAAAACACCCCTAAATAAGGCTTGAGACGTTTCCAAACCCCACAGATTAAACCAAAGAGAAGTAATCCAAGAAAACCTCCGCTAGTATTTCTAAACCCCAAATATTGAAAATTTCCAGCTCCCAACTTGATTCACAGCCTAACATGTCACATAAATATAAGATCTTCCAATAAATCTAAGTAAGAGCTCACGACCAAGACAGGACAGAGCCAAAGAGGCTCACGGCCAAGGAAGCTCACGGCCAAGGCAAAAACAGGAAAACCATCCCAACATAAAGCTTTCAACACATAAAAAAGTGAATAGACAAGTTCACCAACCCTCCAAATTAGCTCCAATTCTCTCAAGCAAGACATAGGAAAGATACCCGTAAAAGGTCATCCTCAAACACCTCTCCCCATAAGCAAGCCAAGGGGATTCCAAACCATCACAAGGCATAACGACACTCACCACAAGGCCATAACCGCAACCCAACACAAAACCAAAAGACTGAATCATCATAGGGCTGAAACCGAGCCAACACAAGGCTCAAACCCAAGCCACAATAAGGCTGAAATTAAGCCCAACACAAAGCCAAAGATAGAACTACAACAAGGCTGAAATCGAAGCCATCACAAGGCCTAAAACCGAGCCACAATAAGGCTGAAATCAAGCCCAGCACAAAGACAAAGATAGAACCACAACAAGGCTGAAACCGAGCCATTACAAGGCCAGGACAAGCCCAACATAAGGGCAAAAACTGCAGCTGCCATGAGCCAGAAATTAAGCCACCACAAGGCTAGGACCGGGCCAAGCACAGGGCTAAGACAAGCCTAACACAAGGCCAAAAGATTAAACCATCACAAAACTTAAACCGAGCCAACATAAGGCCCAAACCCAAGCCATAGTGGGGCTGAAATCAAGCTCAGCACAAAGCCAAAACGAACTCTTTAGAGCTTAATATATGAAACTTATATAATTGAAACATAGCCTCAACATGAAACCAAAGACCAAGCCTCCACAAAACCAACATCCAAACCTTTCCAAAGTGAAAACCGAGCCTTTCAAAGGCTAAAGAAAATCCAGGAATTTCTTAAATGTCAAGACATAGAGCCACTATGCATCTTAAACAAGGACAATGATACAAAGAGCATATTTAAGTCTTCCTCCAACTTAACCATTCCAAATATGAAGTAATCTTTCAACAAATAATTAAAGAGGAGAGCACTTTATAAAGAGCCAAACCAAGCTATCAAAACAAGCTACGGAGCCTTCCAAACCAACTAAAATTTTTTATAACATGCATTTTATTAAGGCAAAGCTACAAGGAGCCCAAAACCGAGCCCCACATGCACATAGAAAACAAAAATAAGCTCTCCTACAATTCATGGAAATCAAGAGTGAATGAAGAGCCTCATCTTACACATCCCAACACATTTGCAAGAGGAGCTAGCATGGTCCCAAAAACCACATTTTCAGTACTTTGAACTTGCTTTAAACATAAAGGAAAGGGGAAGATAATAACATGCCATTAAGACCAAACTTTCCACATGCTTCAAGTAATAAAGCACCCTACAAATCTCAATATAACAACACACTAGCATGCCACTAGAGAGGGGGAAAAAGAAATAATCATTTAAGCAAGTAAACAAGCTATTCCATGGTACATATAAGTGCTCAGCCGAAACACCAAACAGGGAGAAATAAGCCCACGATACAGACCACAGCAACCTCAGGCAAAACCGAGAAGAACCGAGGAAAGGAGAGGGGTTACCAGCTAGTGCAGAGCACACAAGGAGAGCAAAGAGTTCAAGGTTCAGCCCAGCAGCACCTCCCATCTACAAATTCGGCCAGCACCAGGGACGCCCCAAGTAGGGCTCTTTTATAGGCTAGAGGGAGGAGAGGGCGCTGAAATTACCTATAGGAGGTGAGCTCAAGTGGAGGGGATTCTGGCAGCAGCGACAAAAATGTCGCAGCTAAGAGCAGGTGGCCACGGGCTCGCACAGGATAGAGCAGATGAGAAGACGTCGCAGCCAGGGATAAGGGATGGGGGCGAGTACGTGCGGCTCGAGGAAGAGAAGGCCGCAGAAGATACGCTCAAGTATGGGGAAGGAAGATACGGTCGGGGCGACCTGCTCGTGTGCGGGAGAGGGAAGAGCGGGCTCTCCCGATCGTGCGAATGGGAGAGGCGCGGGCACCGATCGAACGGGAGAAGGATTTACGGCTAGGATTTTAATAAAAGGGGGGAGAAATATATAAATAAATATATAATAATAATAATAATAGTATAAGTATTATTATTATTATAAGAATAATAATTCGTGTTTCACAAATTTCGTCCTCGACAGGCTATCGTCGCAAAACGAACGTCTATTTTAGGTAAAATCGACATTTCGGACGCATCGGCGCAGTCAATTTCGTCATCCGGGGTTGTTCAGATAACCTCATCGACTGTCGCGCCGAAAATGCGTCAAATCTGATCTTTTCTGAAATTCTGACTTTCATGTCGATCTTCCCGGCGTCCTGACTCCAACTCCAGTCCACTGCGGAGAAATTAAAGGCGTCGAGGCCGCAAACTGAGAATTTGTGCGTCTAAATGTGTAAGACGTGCACGAGGTTGTCCTAATGTCCAGGGATCCTATAGGGACTCAATTTGAATTCCTGACGTCAACTCCGACCGGCTATAGATTAGCGGTATGAAATCTCGTGCAGGATTTCAAAGAGTAACGAAGTGGCTCCATACTCTCTAAAATGAGGTGGATCCCATTGTTAGGAATCTAGGATCGTCGGGGAAGCTCCTGATGCTAGAATCCTAAATCTAGGAGAAAAACTAAACCTCGACAAAAATGAGGTCAACAAGAAGACTGGTCACGATGCTGTGGATTCCAGTATCAGAGGAGGCCGAGAGAAGAACCAACATATGTAGTATGGGAGAATCTGAGGATGAAGCATGAGATATAATGCCAGCTCCTACCAACTTATTACAGACTAAAAACTCAATCCCTAGCTTCAGAAGTGGACAGACCACATTACTGAGTTACTACCCTATCTTACAAGCAATGTTCAATTTCAGGATATTATAAGCAGATTACACGAAAGAGAACATCCAAGCTGACCCCGTCCGAGAAAAAACTGAGTCAGAGTAGAGAACATATGGAACCTATCTGCATCCATAAATATATTCCATCTGGGAAGTGTTGCAAGTGTCATGGATTTGGATATGTTGAATCTAACTACACAATCCAGGAGATGATATGTTTCACTGAGCACGACGTTCTTTTAAAGTTTGGATAATGAGATAGTAGACACTGAAGATGAGGATATAAAGTAGCATGATCAACTTCCAATTGAGGAGGAAAAGAGGCACATAGTTCCAGCGGAGCCTATGGGAGAGACTCCAACCGACTTCACGGTGAGTGTCCAAGGTAATCTTGAGTTCTAGGAATTGATATCACAGGCATGTCAACCCAAGATACGAGAAATTCAGACCCTGCAGATCTATCGACTTATTCCATAGTTGTCCCTTCTGAGGGTGGTCCAACATGTCAAAAATAGGATCCTTTGGGCCATGTATCAAAGATTACTTAGAGTTATTCAGATGTGTGATTCAGTTCAATGTGGTACCCATCAGCACATGTCCAAACATGCGAGATGAACCACGGCTTCAAAATGTTTATTAGGAGCTTGATTGGAAAGAAAATTCTTCAATGGGATTTAGGTCCTATCAGTGAAGAAGAGATATCTCATGAGTAGTTGCTAGTGAGAGGAGTGCAGCTTGCCACATATTTCACCGCAAAAATTGATTTCTCCTCACATGCTGGTTTATCAGCTACATTCTGTTGAGTACGAGGAGTGAAAGAAGCGGTTTATAAATAAGATGGCTTGATACCTGATTCGTTAGAATACTAATCTATCTATAGTGTCAACTCAGGTAGTATGAAAAGATAAATGATACCTATTCTATCAGAATGTGTGTTGAAACATACCCACTTGATCGACCTACTAGAGGACTTACAATATCTTTGTTATCTTCAACTTGTCAGACTTGACTTTCTGCTATGAGGAACCAAAAGCTTTGGCGAATAAAGTT
Source organism: Papilionanthe hookeriana x Papilionanthe teres (assembly GCA_022702705.1). Classification (NCBI taxonomy): domain Eukaryota; kingdom Viridiplantae; phylum Streptophyta; class Magnoliopsida; order Asparagales; family Orchidaceae; genus Papilionanthe; species Papilionanthe hookeriana x Papilionanthe teres. The sequence goes on from CM040421.1 coordinate 30,675,246, forward strand.
GAAGCTTCCCCCATTCGGGGAGATTGAAGTGGGAGCTTTTACCGCGCAGTTTTTTCGTTGCACCGTAGCTGCTATAATACCTCAGAAAAACAAATAGCGGGAGATAGGAGTTAGGCTGCCAAACAGTCCCATTTTACTTTCTTATTCTTTCTTTCTTATTATCCTTGGTTCTTTTTAGTCTTTCCCAATATATGTGTGTATTAGGATTTGAATCAATAATTTTTTGTGTATTGTGCTTATGGCAGCTGTTCTTCCCCCTTCGAGGGCTATATATGAAACGGATTGGGTGGTGCTTCAGTTATATCCCTCTAACGAGATGGTGATTTTTTTCCTCATATTCCCTTCCGCATCTTCTTACATCGTTCCCTGCCGCTGTACCTCATTGCAACCACCCATAACATCATCCTGATGTCGTTTTCTGCAGTTTCAACCGCCACCATCGCATTTTCCTCCCTCATTATTGTAGCACACAATGCATTCCCTTTGTTATTTTCTCGTTGTTCAACCACCCCCAACAACAACCTGCTGCTGTTTGGACTGCCGCCATGTGTTGTCCTGTTGTTGCAGCTGCCCTAACCGCTGCCACCCCCCGTCCACATCCCGGAAACCCTCTCCTTACCTTGTCGCCATCTCTCCAAGCCCCTAACCATCGCCACCATCACCTGGGAATCCGCCCTAATTCGAGTTGTAAGTCGTGTGTGATGTATTTTCTCTTTCAAGTGTGTTAATTGTAACCCTATGTTTGCATCTGGTAGTAATATTTAGTTTCCCTTTGTGATTTGGGTTAATTCCGGTATTGGTCCATTAACTCCCATTATTTCCGATTGATTGAGTGAGACTTTATTCCCTACAGTGGTTGATGGAGATCTCTTTGGTACAAATAATCTTGTGCATTTTTCAGAACTCAAAAAGTTTTGGCCATTAAATTTGTTGATTTTGATCTTCATATCCTCTGTGCTTGGTCTAAAGGCATTTTAAACCCAAGTTTTGGTACTAGTTGCAATAATAATTATAAAGTTAAAAAAAAAAATTAATTGAAGATGAGAGAATGACCGCACCAAAGATCTTAAATATAAGACACAAGTTTACAAGGTTCAATGGAAATTCACCTATATATAGAACTGCATAAAGATCAAATATTTTATTAAGCTTCAGAAGTACATTAAGATTTTACTTCATATGATAAAGATAAGGATATCACTTTGTTTTTGCTAATGATTGAAAATGAACACAATCCTTATTGTGAAGATGATGGCTGATCGTGCTCCTCTTTTCTACTGCTATATCTTTGTTCTCTTTTCCCTTCTTTCTTTCTTCTCTCATTTTTCTCTTTTTTGGCTTATGATTATAGGATGCTTTATAAATGAGATTACATGACTTTATATAATGAAGAGTTGACCTTCCAATATTAATGATCAACAACTATCGAAGGTTTTTTAACTTATTCTGTAGATTTTATAGTAATCTCCATTTAAAACTTTTTGGTATTCTCCTTTCATAATTTTTGGTAGCTATAATTTATGACTTCCTGGTTTCCACTATTCTGAATAGTTAGAAATTTGACTCCATATTTAACATAAAGTGAAAAAGAGAGAGGAAATTATGAGATTGTTAAGATTGATTTGTTTTAGAAGAAAATAAAGAATTTTCCTCCATTAAAACTATTGAAAAATGCTTTTTCAAAATTTTTACCATTTCATTGCATGATTAAAACATACAACAATAACAATACCAACAAGCTTTTATCCCACTCAGTAGGGTCCGCTACATGAATCTTTTTTCTCCATTGTATCCTATTGAGTATCATATTTTCATTTGATTCTAATAAATTAAGATCTTTTGCTGTACAACGTGCTCAAGTTTTTTTAGGTTTACTTCTACCTTTCTTAGCATAAGTCAAATATAAAACATCTACGCTCCTAACAAGTTCATCAAATGGTCGATGTTTAATGTGACCAAATCATCTAAGACGGCTCACTCTAATCTTGTCTACCATTGAAGCTACTCCAACCCTTTCACGAATATCTTTGTCTCACATTTTGCTTCGCAGTGTAAAACCTCTCATCTACTTGAGCATTCTATCTCAGCAACACTTAACTTTATGCTTCTCTTTTACAGACCAACATTCCGCTACATAAAGCATTACAGGTTTCACCACCATCTTATAAAATTTTTCATTAAATCTAAGAGGCACTTTTGTATCACATAATAGGGCCCATGCATTCCTCCACTCCAACCATCCAACTTAAATTTTACTTATAACATCACTTTGAAGATAGACCTAAGATATCTAAAATGTTCACTCCTTTTAATGCTTGATCAACCATTGTTACAACCCCGCCACTAGATCTATTATTACTAAAATTACATTCCATGAATTCTGTTTTCGATTTACTTAAACAAAATCATTTAGGCTTTAAATGAACTCCACAATTCAAGTGTTTAGCTTTACTTTTTCTTAACATAAGTCGAATCTAAGCACCCACTCTCCTAACCTTATCATCAGATGGTCATTGTTTAGCGTGACCAAATCATGTAAAACGACTCTCTAATCTTGTCTACCATTGGAGCTACTCTTACCCTTTCATGAATATATTCGTTTCACATTTTGTATCTTAGTGTAAAACCATTCAGCCACCATCTCATCAACACTTTAATTTTATGCTTCTCTTTTACAGGCAAACATTCAATGCCATAAAGTATTGTAGGTCTCACCATCATCTTATAAAATTTTTCTTGAAGTTTAAGCAATACTTTTCTATTACACAATAGGCTTGATGCATTCCTCCACTTCAACCATCCAACTCTAATTTTATTAATAACATCCGCATCTCTTCATTTTGAACAATAAACCTGAGATATATAAAACCTTTGCTCTTTTTAATGACTTGATCAACCATTGTTACAATCCCAACACTAGATCTGCTATTACTAAAATTATATTTCATATATTCAAGTTTAGATTTACTTGAATGAAAGTCTTTAGATTGTAAAGTTAAACTCCATAATTCGAGTTTTTTCTGATCTCTCTCTATTCTTATCCACAAGAGATATATCATCATTTAAAAACATACACCAAGGTATATCCTCCAGTAAATATCCAGTGAGAGCATACATAACTAAATTTAAAAATATACAAACTTAAAGCTGATCTATAATGTAACTCAACCGAAATAGAAAAATACTTTTATTCTCCTTGTGTTCTGACACAGTTAACAACTCTAATATACATATCTTAATGATTTCAATATAAGTAATATCGACACATTTTTATTTCTAGAACCCTCCAATATACACTTGAAACTTTATCGTAAGTTTTTTCGAAATCAACATAAATGATATGTTGATTCTTCTTATTCTTTCTATAATTTTCCATCAAATCTTTCAATAAATGTATAACTTTCATAATAGACTTGACCAATGTGAATCCAAAATGATTTTGAGAAATTTTTCGTATACCGTCGTAACCTATGTTCAAATTACTCTCTCCCGTAACTTTCATGTATGAAATGTTAATTTAATTCCTTTATAAGTTGATTTTATGCATCCTCTTTATTCTTAGAAATATGAACCAATAGACTCTTTTTCCACTCATCAAATATATTTTTAGTTTTTTAAATAGTATTAAAAGGTTTTAATTTTTTTTCACACTTTTTTTTCTTTAAAGTCCTATCAACTTCTATTTTTCTAATACGACTTTGAAAATAATTTTTTTAATATTTAAGATATTAGGATCATTAAAATCGATCGTATTTCCACAATATCTTTATCGAAAATTTTATCAAAATATCTCATCTACTTGTTGAATATTCTCATTTAAGAAAAATATTTTTTTGATCTTCATCTTTAATATGAACTAAATCTTTATTATCTTTATCTCTTTGCTTGACTAGTTTGTTCATATATGTCACACCCGCTTAAATATCTAATCTATTATAAATATCATTAAAATTAAAATTGTTAGCATTGCTAATTGATCTCTTAAATTCTCAAATATTTCATCTATAAATTTTTCCCAAAATTTCAAGCTCTTACAATTAAAACAATTTTTATAATAAAATTTCTTAATGTTTTTATCTTTTTTTGCATATTGCTATTCCACCACCAACAATTTTTATTCATAAGATTTTTTTTTATTATTTTTTTATTCTCTAAGTACATCTTTTGTAGCTTGCTTAATAGTGCTCGTTACTTTATCCAACATAATGTTAGCTTCTTCATAAATATCTTAAACAAGATCTTGAAGTTTAATAACAAAAATAATATTATTTGTGTCTCTTTTCTATCTAATAATATTTTGTTGTACTATTCACTTTTCATTCTTTCCATCTTAAAATCCAAAACCAATTTTCGATGTTAGGCACTTAATTTTTTACTGGATTAATTTTATAATTTTTACAATCTCAATAATCTATTTTTCTCATAAGAAATATGTTTTATTAGATCTATTCTTATAAGTGATAATATGTTCATATCTTTTCTAAATAAAAGCTTAGTAATAACAAAATCACAAGCAAAAGTAAAATTTTATATAGTTCTATCTTCTTCATTAGTCAATCTAAAATCATTGTTACAATGAATACTTTTAAAATCTATTATCATTCTACTAAGATGTTCATCTAAATCTCATTTAATAAAAATTATTCTTTGAGTAGGTACCGTTTGTGTTAATTCTTATAAGTAATTACAATTTTTTTTTAACATATATCCAAACCTACTTAACAAGCATAAACACTTATTACTTATAAAATTAAAAATCTTAGTATCAATAATAATAATCTCATGATTAAATATAGGATAACAAAATTATTAAGGATGTTATGGTACTTTTGCCCTTTGTACGTGTAAATATTATTCAATTGATTGCAAGTGAGCAGTCATTAATCGATTAACTCTTCCAAAAGTTAATACTTTATTGTGAACCCTTGAAGAGAGGCTGAGAAGAATGCATTGTTTTGCTAACTCCTCTTAACGAAGTTGGAACAACTTGAAGTGTGGCTCGTAAAAAAAATCTGAGTGGACGTATTCAGCGCATTACAAATATTTGTTTGGCTGAATCGACTTCCAAATCCATTTATTTGGGCGAGAAATATTCATCTCAATTTTGAGTTTTTATTATGAAGGTCATTTTTGTCTTCTTGCTTACAAATAGAAAAAACTGTCAAAATGATGGGCTTGATTTTTTGTCGGGAGTCATTTAAAATCCCCGAATATTTAGAAGTGTAATCCTTGGCTATTTTAACAGGAGCTGCAACAATACTCTTATGCTGTCCATGTAAATATGAAAGTTGATATGTTGGATATATAAATGTATAAGAATTTTGTGGTATTTATATGAATGCAACATTTCCTCCTTTTTCTTCCTAGTCTTGAATATCGTAACTTATTTCAGATTCATCACTCATTCTGTTGCTTGTGCAGATATAGCTCGTAAACGACGGCTGAGGAGGAAGCGAATGCGCAAGTGGATCTGGAGTTGTGTTGGCTTCTCCATCGCCGCTGGAGCTTCTCTGCTTGCATATTCGTACCTTCCCTCTTATGGGAATGACAATTCTTCAATCCCCAGCTCCGAAGACTCACCCACTACAGAATGATTTCATGGCTGTATGGTTACTATTTCCAGCTTCAAGTTCTAAATTCTGCGCTGTTCTCTTTGAAGTTGCGTTATTCAAATTCTGTATAGGTTCTTTGCTTATTGAAGGGAACTATCTGTAGGAGGAAGACGATGGTTGCTTTTCACACCATCATATTGACAACAGAGAATGGTTGAGCGTTGGAGTATTATTGGGTGACTGATTTTAGCGACAATCCTGATTTACATGCATACCTCACAATTTTTATGTATTTACATATCAACATCTTAGATTCACAGCGCTCAAAATCATTGTTATGGTATTAAAAATTTCACTATCACCTATTTTTAAATGTGAAATATATATTTTTAATGCATAAATTTATCATACCAAAGTGTTACGAATGTAAATATGAATGCCTGGGTGTTAGATATGCAAATATATTAGGCATTGTGTGGTCTTTACTTACACATTCAAATTATGCCTTTTACTTCGTGCAGCACATTCTTAGCTTTATATGTGATATAAGTAGAATAAGGCCTTTCAATAGGTCATTTTTCAAACAAGATTTGAACTCTTCAGATCTCTTTCTGGAATCCCAATTTTGAAACCAATGATCAAATACTAATTTCAATTTTATCCAAAACTAATTTCTTGTTCAAAGTTTGTCTAATCTAGGTTCATACATAATTAAAGCATGCAAACTTGTTTTAATCTCATATTATTATATTAAGTTAGCTTTGGAAGGTTGGTGAATTTTAAAGATAGATCAACATGAGAGAAGGTATGTCATACCCAGGGTTCGAAAGATTGTACATCCTGACTAAACAGACCGTGAAGAAATGAAATGAACTTGTTTTATATTTTCAACGAAAGACTTGCATATAATTAATTTATTAAAATAATGATGTATTATAATTTGTAAATATAAAATACTAAAATAAATTTAAAATAATTGAAAAATTCGATGCAAAAAAAAAATAATATAATATAATATAGTAAATACATGATTGATTTATATGTACATCCATAAACTTGGTGATTTAAGCATGGCCTATTATGACACGGGCAACTCACAAATGAAGTCAGGTCAGATTCGATTAAATGGATGGTTGACAAAACCAAGCCAAAAATGCTACAACATTTGACAATTTGATTTTTGCACTCATAGCTCGCAGCTTCATTAAGAAAATTTATGAGCTCGTCGAACAAGTAGCTCAGGCACAATTGACAACTAAACGTGTTGTTAGCACGCAGACTCACAAATTTGACATTGAGATCAATAGTTTGTACGACTATATGATGTGCCAAAACAACTTGAATTTTATGTACTCCGATATATTTTGATTTTCTTATTAATTTTTTTTCAATTGTATGTTGTTATCAAAGACACCTCAAAATCTATAGAATATAAAAAATTGAAAAAGGTGATTGACATCAGAGAAAGCCCAAACAAACAAACTCTTGCGAACATGAGGTAAACAACGAAAAACATATAATACAAACTAGGGCGATGGCGTTGGGTGTGGTTAGCGGTTGTTCAACAGGTAGAAGACGGTTTTGGTTACGGTGGCAGGAGTAGGATGGGTTGGAATGAAATAATCATTGACTGGATCTAGTGGAGTGGGTTGCGGCAACTGTTAAAGGTGTAGGGACAAGCTACTGCAACGACTGGAAGGGTTGGAAGAAGGTGATGGTGACACAGACTGAATGGGGAGATGCATGGTGGTCTGTCCGGTAGGTGGAGGAGGTTGGCAGTTTTATGGAGTAGAGCTAGAGGGATGGTCGGCTGTTGGAAGGTGGCAGGAATAGGTGGCCAACAACATGAAGAGGGCTGGAAGGGGCTTGTACGACTTCTAGGAGGTGGCCAGAGGCCTGGGTGGGAGCCGGGAAGGGCATGAAGACTTGTGTGGTGGCTTGCTGTTGTTATAAAGGGTTAGAGGTCTAAACGACATCAAAGAAGATGGTTTGCGACTGTTAGAAGCGGAGTCGAAGGGACTTGTGAAGGATAAATATTTCGTTGGGGTCGAGCTACGTCGAAGCATTGCTCATACCCTTGTAGATGGTCAACACCAGACAAGTTACAACCAGAGTATCTTCTCGTACTCGGGTGCAGCCTCCGAAGGGGAAGAACGCCTTAAAGGCAACAACTAAAATAAAAAATCATCAAAAACCTCCCTACCTCAGGCAAACACAATATAATATAAAGGATTCCAACACAAAGAAATATGAATGAATTTGAAATTGGGATTATAGTGGAATGTGATAGAAAAGGGAGACAATGAATATGAGAAAATTGGAATTGGAAAGAAATATAAATAGGAAATAGGATAAAAAGGCAACCAATGGAATAATAAAGAATTAGAATTGGATAGAAATAGGAAAGGGAGTGGAATAGGAAAGGAGAGCGGGAGGGACAGGCTGGACCGCAATATTGTAGTAACATAAAATATACCATAGGGCGATAGTGTAGGGAGGTGGGTGGCGGTTGACCAATAAGTAGAAGACAAGTTTGGGGAAGGCAACAACAATGGAATGGGTTGGAATGGAATCATCATTGACTGGATCTGGTGGAGTTCGCTGCAATAATTGTTGACGGGGTGGGGACAGTTTGCTGTAGCGCTTGGAAGGGTTGGAAGTAGGTTATAATGGCACATATTGAAGGGGGGATATGCCTGACAATCTTTCTGGTAGGTGGAGGAGGTCAGTGGATTTATGGAGTAGAGACGGAGTGATGGTGGCTTGCTTGAAGATGGAAGGAAGGGTAGCCAACAACAAGAAGAGGGTCGGAAGGGGTTTATACGGTTGTTGGGAGGTGATCAGGGGTTTGGGTGACAAATGGTAAGGGCTTGGAAGCTTGTGCAGTTGTTGGAAGGTGACCTGCAGAAGTTGGAAGGGGACTGGAGACCTGGATAGCAGCATAGAAGATGGTTTGCTACTGTTGGAAATGGGGCTGGAAGGGCTGCAGAAGGATAAATGTCTCTTCAAGATTGAGCAATAGTCAAAGCACCACTCAGACCCTTGGAGACGGTCACTAGCTCAAACGAGTTATATTCGGAGCATCTTCTGTCGTCTGTTACAACCCCCAAAGGGGAAGAAGGCCTCTTAGGGAGCAATTGAAATCATCGATCATCAAAAGATCTCCACACCCTAGGCAAACACAACATATTATAAAGGATACGAACACAAAAAAAAAAGGAAAGAATTTAAATTTGGGATAGACGTAAAGGTGGTAGGAAGAATAGGCAATGAATAGTGAGGACTTATAATTGGAAAGATATAGAAATAAAAAAAAGTGATACAAAAGCCAAGCAATAGAATACAAATGAATTGACATTGAATAAAAATAGAAAATATGATGAAATATTAAAGGAGAGGGGAGGGAAGGGTTGGACAGCCATACTGTACCACATTAGTGATGCTAGATTTTTCTCAAGCAAACACAGTTCTATCTCATTCCCATCTCAAATGCCCGTGAATAAATATGAATTCAACACTATAAACTGCATCAAAAAATTAGAAAAATATTTAGATCCAAACATTTTTAATTATATTTTGATCACAAGACATCTTAAAATTATTAATTTATTTAGACTTGAATATAAAACTTTATTGATTTCTCAAAGGTTTATATGTGCTTAAAATAATTTTAAATTTCCTAAAAAAACCCATAGAATATACTCAGCTTAATTTTTTTAAAAATAACTGTTAGTACACCCCCTTTCTCCTATATTTAACAAATCCTTCTCTCCCGCGTCCGCGTCCACCGCCTCCCCAACCCCCTCTCCCTCTCTCCTCCACCTTTTCTCTCTCTTCTGTATTGGCATTCCGCGGGACGTAGCTGCCCGATGCCACATTTCCTTTCGTTGATTCAAAACAATGGCTAGAATAAAAAGCAATGCTTTCTAACTCTGAATCTGAAAAAAGAAGAAAAAAAGTCTTTTTTTTTCCTCCCTTTCAATGGCCGGCGAACAAAACCAAACCAATTTCTTCTCTTCTTCCCCCCCTCCCCTCCTTCACAGCTTCTAATCCACAGCGCAGATCCTGGCGTCAGCCGGAAGAATGGAGAACGATGACAAGAAGCCTTCTGGCTGCTGCTTGCTACTTCTCTACAAATGTTGCTTCCGTCGCCATCCAGTCCCCGTTTCTCCCATCAACCCAATCCCCCCACCCATCTCCTCCAATGGCAAAACTTACAAATCCAATGCCCGACGCCCTACTCCCAACCAACCCCCCGCCGCCCTCGTCTCCCCCAATCACACCAAATTCCCTATCGCCGCTCAATCCAAGTTATCCCCAGCCGCCCCCGTCTCGCGGCCTCAAATCGTTAGCATATCTTCCGAACTTGACAGCTTGATCTACGACCACCAGCGCGCCAAGGGGAGCAGCACTCTCCTCCGCGCCTCTTCGGGCAACGTTATGCTCTTTAGCAATCTGGGTAATCTCCGCTCCCATGGCGCCATCGCGCCCAACCACAGCGTGCTCGAACAACTCCCGAAGACTGCCAAGGAGACGAAGCCGGCGAGGCGTGCCGCGGAGACTGAAACGCCGGCCGCTGTTTGTCGGGCGCTGTCGAGGAGGTTGGACGCGGAGGAGCTCAAGGAGATGGGGAACGAGGAGTACAATAACGGGAGGTATGCGGAGGCCATGGCGTTCTACGATAGAGCGATATTGATTGATCCTGACAAGGCTTCTTACTGGAATAATAAGGCGGCAGCGCTTATAGGCCTCGGCCGACTTCTTGATGCTGTGGAGGAGTGCAGGGAGGCTATTAGGATCGATCCTTATTATTTCAGAGCGCATCAACGGGTCGCGAATCTCTATATCCGGTAATGCTGGTTTGATGTTTGGAAATATGCCAAAACAAAATCAAAACCATGTTTTGAGGTCAAAATATGTATATAATTGAAAAAAAAAATCAACAAACAAAAAACACCTTTTTCATTTCTTGAATATCTAGCTAAGAACTTTTTTGAATACTCTTAGATTGGGAGAAGCAGAAAGAGCAGCTAAACACTATAAGTTAGCGAAAAATGAAGCCAGCTATGATGACATATCGCGTGCAAAGGCCGTGGAGATTCTCATTGGAAAATGCAGGGAAGCGAGGAGCTTAAGGAATTGGAGTATTCTGCTAAAGGAGAGCCAGTCTGCTATTTCTGCTGGTGCCGATTCATCTCCTCAGGTTCTCCTCCTTAGAGATTACAACTTACTTTTTATGTTTTGTTTGACCTGTTAACAGAATTACTTTTTAGGTAGATTTACATTTATTCCACTCAATTCCTATGTAATTATATATAACACCAAACCTTCAATTTTTATATGCCACCTTGCTTATGCATCAAAAGGTATATTTCACTTTTTAGAATTAGTTAAAATAGTGTGTTTTTGATGTGTTAAGAAAGATTTGGGGGGTATAAATGTGAAAGGTAAATTTTAGGCGTTAGATATGTAAATAGATGGGAATTGGTTGGTATGCGTGTAAATAGACTTTGTTAATATACCTTGTTTCTGCACATTCAAAGAGGAGATTTTGATTATAGAGAGAAATTTATGCTTTATAGAGTATTCCATATCTTTGCCTACTTTGATTGGCACAAGTGCCTCAATCACCTGACATTAGTTATTGACCAACAATGACATTTGACATCGTCTGTCACTTGACACCGGCCATGGATTGATATCTACATCTTTTGATGCCTATCATTGTTTGTACCACACTAACATACAAAGCCCATCTCAATCCCCCTTTTTATTTGGAGAAGTGAGATGTCAGTCCACAGTCACTCAGCTGCCATCATAAAAAGTCAAACATCATTGCGCTTGCCAACAATTGACAAATAACATTCGCCAGCCATCGAGGTGCAACGTTCATCTTCCTATTCTCCCATGTTATCATGAGAACAAAGTTTGTTGTCAACTGTCGTTTGACATTCAATCTCTATATCTTTACTTTGACCCTTATATTACTGCCACCATAGGAGATGTCTCTCATGGTTCAAGTCAAATGTGTTGTGTTAATATTTATGTCTTCGGAACTGACTCTCTTTTTATTTCTCAAGGCTCTTAAATTTATTTCAAAGATGCCTCATAGTTTTTCCCGTTTCCTTGTTTTTCACTTAAAAAATGCTGTCTTTTGTGTACTGCTTTGAACTTATTTATGTGTATGTGAGACCTTTGTAGAACAATACGACATGAAATTATTTTTTCTGCTGTGAATATTTTAGCCACCATAGTTGTATCTCTTACAATTAAGTTTCATATCTTTGCCATATAAATATAAAAAAACGTATCATCCTCAGAGAGAAATATTGGCTGCATAAATATTATAATATATAAGAATATAATACAACTTATATGAAAACACATCATTTAAGTATTGTTCAAAATAAAAATGCAATAAGCCAACATGCCATGTTTCAGAAATTACAAACCATTTTTATTCTACCACAACTTTGTAAATATACATCAATTATGAAAATTAGGAATAATCTGTTTCTTTTTACTAAAATTTTCATGCAAACCAGCTGACTTTAAAGAATTCTTGTTTACCTTTTTTCCTTGCAGATCTTCGCCTACCAAGCTGAGGCCTTTTTGATGCTCTTCAAGTTCGATGATGCGGAGGAATCAATGCTTGATGCACCTCAATTTGACACTGATGCTTCAACCAAGTTCTTTGGCGCCCCCAGCAATGCATATTACCTTTCAGTAAGAGCACAGGTTGATATGGCTGTGGGACAATTCGATAATGCTGTATCATTAGCACAAATGGCTGCACGTATACATCCTGGAAGCAGGGAAATCGCTGCCATTGCTCGTAAGGCTCGATCTATTGCATCGGCTCGGTTGATGGGTAATAATCTTTTCAAGGCCTGCAAATTTGTGGAGGCGTGCCTTGCCTACGGGAATGGTCTTAACCATGACCCGCATAATGCAGTCCTACTTTGCAATCGCGCTGCTTGCAGGTCTAAGTTAGGCCAATGGCAGAAGGCCATTGAAGACTGCAATGCCGCTCTTAATTTGCGTCCGAAGTATAGTAAGGCGCGCCTGAGGAGAGCCGACTGTAACGCCAAGGTGAGCAGGATGCACGTTTCCTTGTCATATTGCTAATAAGGCTGTCAAAAAAGTAAGTTATTCATAAACAACTCTTATTTGGCTCGCTAAGTAGCTCATGTTTGATTTGCTTAATGATTTGTTTGTTAAGCAAGCGTGCTGAAAACAAGCAGTTCTTTTAGCTCGATTTGTAAACGAGGCAAACACAAATAAATTTTTGTTCAATTATATTCGGCTCATTTTGGCTTGAATTAATTAAATAATTAATAAATAATAATATTGTAATATTTTTGTATTGATTTTTTATTTTGTGTTTAAAAAAAAGTAAGTTTTTTTTTTTTTCTTTAATCATTCAAGCAAATTTTGAACTGAACAAGAGCTGAAACGAACAAATAATTTTGAATTGAGCTGAATACGAACATTCTATTCATGTGCATTTTCGAACATGAGTCTATTTAAAAAAAAAAAATTGTCGAACGAGCTAAACATGAACAAACATTGGGCTCGAACGAGCTTAACATGAACAAACATTGGGCTCGCTCAAGGTTGCCTCGTTTACACCCATACTTCGTTAAGGTGGAGGCTGAACATGATTAAATTTGGAATCTTGTATCAGTTAGAGCAGTGGGAGGCATCTATAGAAGATTACAGTGTATTGGTTCTTGAAATGTCTGGAGATGAGACAGTAAGCAAGGCCTTGCAGGAAGCTAAAGAACATCTTAGGAGGAAAAGTGCTGATTGCATTAAAGAGGCTGCAAATGGCTCTGAGGCCTTACACATCAACAACAAAGACTAGTTTCATGGTCTTATCAAATCATCTGGTAAGTATAATTGGCAGTGGAGATTTTCTTTCATTTTGAGTACTTTTGTTAATTTGTTAATATGCTTATGCAAAATGCTAGTTTTCATAATATTAGCAAAATTTATGCTTTTATGCAGTATACTTGCACTTTTCTTAGTTGTGTTAGAGTAGGAAATTTTGTGTCTTATTAAATAGATATACCCTTATTCATAATAGGGGACCGAAAGCAATACTTGCCCAAAATAGCATACATTGTTCTTCTAATATAGAGAGTCTTACTATATCATGCTACATGTCTATTTATTAACTCCAACTTGCTACATAAATGAGAAAAAGGTAGACAACCAGAGCTTGGAAAAAGAGTATCAACAATTTGTTTTGAACTGGGAACATGTGGAGTATCGATCTTCTTGGAAAGCACCACATAGTGGATTATATGATAATCAACTTTAATAGGTTTAAATTATTTGTATAGTAAAGTTTTGCTAGCAATGTAGGTGGCCATGCAAATTTCAGTATACAATATCATCGATTGAGTAACTTGGAAAAAGAGTTTTTACCTTTTGAGTGGGTGATAGTTTTGTATTCTATATCAACATGATTTTATCATATGTTTATTTATTATGCCTTTGGCAACCAAATTACCGGTAACAAATATAGTATCCCATTTCTTGTCACAATTGGCATATGAGAATGCAGCATTCAGGTTCTCATTCTTTAGTATTTAGTAGCCCTGTGATTGTCAGTTTAAATCATTTTTTGGTCCAAACCTTCAATATTGAGATGGGTCATCAAGGAGATCTTCATTATTAGAAGTGATATAAGTTTGAGTGGTGGTATCAACTACTTTGCAGTCAAGAAGATCAATTTTTTTTCAAGCAGATTAGTAGCATATTTTCTTTGAGTGACTAATAATTCTTTTTATAAATAGTGTTTCACCTTAGTTTTTATGGTCACTCATAATGAGTAAGATGCCATTAATATAAATAATAACTACAAGGAGCATGAAGATGTATGCCTGATGAAGTTACAAGGATGTGCGTTGCTATTGCAAAGAACAAACTCGTTTAAGAGTTTAAAAAAGTTTTCAAACCAACCTTGCGAACTCTATTTAAGCTCGGGGATGATCCTCTTGAGTATACACGTCTTTTTTTGAGAAACTTATAAGAAATGGAGAAAATTTATTTATTTTTATTATATCAATATTTATGTAGCATTTATATAATCTTAGGAGAGTTACTGATAGAAAACATATAAAATCATGGAATGCTAATTATAGAATAGTTAGAATAGTTCATCGATTTATGAGTAAGCATAATAATAATGATAGTAGTCCATGAATTAAGGAATAGTAGCAATCCCATGGATGATGTAGTAGGGACCCCATGAAAAATGATGGAATTCTTGGTTAAATAGTGAAAGAGGAAGGGAAGATGATGGAAGTCTTGGTGAGTGTGGGTCTCAGCTATCAAAATTTATGCAGGCGTTTGATACTCCAACCTAAGCGAATGAGTAAATGTTATCTATTACAAAGCTTATCTGATAATTTCTAAACGACTATCTTTCATTTGATGGACTTGAACAAATTGTTCAACAGTAGTTATGAATGAAGTAAAAATTGGATCACATTAAGTCTTTCCTTCATAAAGTGTCTATCAATTTTAATATGTTTTATATGTCATAATATATGGGTTATGCGTACACTATCATAATAGAATCTCGTGAGGAAAATTTTTTTTTGTGCGAGCAAATAACACAAAAAGCGAGTACAACCAAACGGTAAAAATAGTTTGGCAAAGTTAAATGATGGAGTTTAGTGAAATATATTGAGATGAGATGAGGGAGAATGGTTGATGGGAATTATGAGATAGTAGGTAGTTAAGATTGCATCTCCATAATTAATGAGGGGCATTTATCTGAAAGATTAATTTGCTTATTACTTCAAATATATATATATATATTTGCATTCAAATATACTATTTTGTTAGGTTATATGGGGATTAGAAATTTTATAAATAATACTATTGGTAGAGCTGATGATGCAAAATTGAGATTACATCAGTTTTAAATTATTATTAATGTACAAAGATTTTTATTAAGGTAAAAAAATAACTTTTATTTTTTGACAAGATTTACAACACATAAAGAACTTTTGATTGGTATTTGAGTAAGTGACTATCAGTAACCCAAAAGTAATCGTTAATAATTTCACAAAATGATAAAATTTCAGGTGAGTAAGGAAGAATTAGCACCCAAATACTTAAATGGTTTAACCCAAAAGGAAGAGCTTGAGGAATAGTGGTAGAAGAATGAAAGAACTAAAAGTATTGTTTATCTAACTCTTTTGCTTGATAATCAAACTTAGAGAAAGATGAGATACAAAAAAAAAATCCCTTTGTTTATTAGGAGGAGGATGACCTAGTCAGATGTGTTATTAAAATCGAGTAATAATGGAAGCTAGATAGAATGAATATTGATCTTCAAATAATAGATGTTGCAAATTTTAGAATGCTCCTCAATTACTTTTTCTGAATTGAGATTATAAAAGATAATATGAGAATGAAAAATAATTATGAATTTTAATGATAAGAATAGATAAAAAGCTGTCATGAAATTATGGGGCAGTAAATTATCTAAGAGATATATAGTGCTCAAAGAATTTATTTGGCCTTTTTAGAGATGTGAGAGGGGGAACTGACCCGACCCTTAATTACGTATATTTTTAATCTCTAAAGTTTTTCCAAAAATTTGTTCCAAATTATATTTAGCGACTAGTGTGAATAAATGTAATGATTTAGAAAATATATCATAAATTTTCACTCTATGGGTACTATGTAAGTATACATATCGTTTCAAGTAATATATGATTTTTCTTAAAAACTCCAGTATCGATCTCACGGGGAAAGCTGTAATTCTTAAAATAAACTTGCAAAATTTGTATCTAAATTGCAAATAAAATAGACAATGTCGATATGCTTGCAAAATATTACTACTAAATTTAAACAGAAAGTAACAACTAAGCTTAAAAGTTTAATAAATAAAACCAACAAATTTGGATATTATGAAAAGATCTTTCTCCTTGCAAAGAGATGTTAACCTTGTATGATTCAAGTGACTAAATATAAATGATGTATTGTGACAAATAGAAACATTCATATTCTTTACCCTCTCCCAGTGCTAGAAAAGAACATTGACTAATTTAGAGTTTTTCACCAACTTGTGTATTAGTATTGAGTAGATTCTGGTCTCTGACCTCCAGATTACTCACCGTGTCATTTTTATAGGACCTACTATGGACCCTTACGATCCAAATTCTAAACCGAATTGATAAAATATTGTAGTCTGTCACCCTAGAAAAATCAATTCTGCGCCCATCAAAACTTATCTCTCTATTTATTTGCACTCCTCTTGGGTGATCGCAACGACTCTGCCTAGAATGAAGTGTGGTATTCACTAGTTGGTTGAAATCATAGCTCTCCCGGGTCATTGAGTTTCTCAACGAATTTTTACCTCACAAGTGGTCAATTTACAAAGTTAATGAAAAATCAGTAAAAATATCATCACACTTTTTAAGAGTAAAAAGAAGTCTTTAAATCATTCTCAACCCACAAGATTAATTCCCACATGCAAGGAGAAAAAAATAAATTACTCATAATTCATAGAGATTAAACAAAAACAAATCATTTGCATTGAAATTCAAGTCTTACAACTAAAACTTAAACACAAATACAAAGTATCTTATGTCTTCTCCCCAAACAAATTTCTGGAGTTTCCTCACAGCAATCTCCAATCTCTTACACTACAATTACTCACACACAATAAAAACAAAACTAAAAATCTCACTAAATTCTCTAAAAGTCAACTCTAAATCCTCTAAAAGTCTCTAAAAGGTCTCCCTTTTTTCTGCGAAATTGTTCCACATTAATAGAACACTGAAAATAACCAAGGATTGTTTTAAGCATCTCTTCAAAATTTGATCAAATTCAATGTATCTTCTAGAAAGTTGGTTACTGGAGCTATAGTGCCAGGAAGCCGTGCTATTACCAAGGGTGGCGTTATGACGCCAAGGGTGATGCTATAGCGCCACACAAAGTAGCCCAATTTTGTTTCATTTTCCCCTCATTTTCTTCTGATATCTATTCCATGTTTCTGAAATAAAAAACATGCAAAATATCTTTCTTTAAAGTGCAATATCATCAAATATGTACATGAAATGCTTATAAAATGTGCACTAAAAATATGTAATTTTTAGGCGGATCAATTCCCCCAAACTTAAACCTTACCTGTTCTCAAGTAACTTCTTATACTATATAAAATTTTATAACTTGTGGTAGTTAATTTAACTTAAAGACTTGTATAGTTTTTGCTTGATAAATGCTATAGTGAAACTTAAGAAAAATTCATAATAACTCACGTTAAAAACTAAAATATAAGAATATATAGCAATCAAGTAAAAAAGTTTTGAATTTCTATTCATTTAAAAAATAACTGCAATTTGTCATACTGAGGATTCTCATAAGAATTACAAGAAAAAGAATTTCAGGAGAACTTTATTAGTAAATGTGCTAATACTTTCAGTCTAAGTTTAAAAATGTAATTAAGTTAATTTCCTTAAGATGATTCAAGTAGAGCTAATTTTTTATTAGGCATCTTTGTTTTTTGTTTTTTTTTTCTTTTAGGATCATTTTCAATCATTTCTTTTTCTTTTAATGTCATGTGAGGATTACTATCTGGATAGCCTTTAATGATTTTGAACTCTACTATCATTTTCTTAAAGTTAAAAACATCTAACATTTCCTTACTTTAACAAATGTGTATTAGATTGAATTTTTTTTTTATAAAGTCTTAATTTTTTTTTTTCAAGTGTAAATCTAAGATCCTTAATATTTCCAAAAAAATAGTTTTTTTTTACTTTAAATAGCAAAAACATGACTTTATATTTTTATACTAAATATCTTAATTATAAAATTAACATTTATTATTAAAAACTTTTACTTAGGTCTTTTATAACATTTAAAAAATAAAAAATATAATTATCTAAAGCTAACCCTACATATTACATATTATCTTAAAAGTAATTTTAAAAATACAATTCCCTGAGGACAAATAAAGCTTAGTTTTGAAAAGGTTTTTCTCCCTTCTCTCAAACTTAAATTTTTTAATTAATTTAATACAGGAAAGTTTACAAATAAGAGAAAAATTTAAAATTTAAAATTTAAATCGGAGAATCAGTACAGGTACAAGTAGTAAAGACAAGTGCTATGTAGTAATAAACACAAGATTAACATGTATAATAATACAAACATAAAGTAAAATACTATTTTAGCATATAAATTGGAGCAAATGGTAAACAGTAGATCGATTAAACTAACACGTTCAACAAAAACTATTTCGTACAACAGATAAAATACAAACATCACACTCCAACACAAATACAACTAAACACTGGCACAAGAAAGTCCAAATATACAAACATATCAAAAAAAGAGAAAACAACAAACTACACATCTTCTTTCTCATCATTACTAGCATCATCATCATGATCACCCAAATCTATATCCTCATCCGTCTCAGGAGATCGATATGGTGTAAAACTGGGGCAAGTAGGAAATTCTACAAAATGATCAACCGTTATGCATCTCATCATATCCTCTTTAAAAGCAAAATCATACTCAGCTTTCGTCAGTGTAAAATCATCATTATGGAACAGTGAGCTTCAATGCCTTTTACCTGATTTTGTAAGGATATGGCATCTCCTTGCTGTATAAATAATTGCTCCAAAATAGTATTCAAAGGAGTAGTATCAGAAGTAGATGGTCTATGTCGGCGGCGAGCTTTGGGCCGAGAAGCGCCCGTGCTAGTTCGGGGTTTGGCCGCCGAATCTAATCCTCGTCGCCCGGGGCTTCGAAGGATCCTTCAACGAAGAAAGGAGCCAACCGACCTCATTTTTCTTTATACTAATGAAAGAAGGCTTACACCTCAAGTCATACACTTATCCCGAAAGACAAACAAGACGAAGGTGAGGCTCGATCAAATAAACTAAGAAATGTATGACGTCCATTGTCCGCGAAACCAATTTATTTTGCCGGATACCTCCTATTTAATACGAAGACTAAACAGTAATATTTTGCCCGGGTTCGGAAAATGCCGAGAAGGCAAGCCTCTCTATAGCTTAATTACATCTTAAATGGATCAAATCATCTAAGCATCACTTCGATAAAAATCAGGAAATATTATCTTCAAGTGATAATAAGTTGATGACTTTCAACGAAATAAGAATGCGAAGCGTGCAAATGAGTCGGCTCAAATTTAGAAATTTGGAATGTAACCAGCGTATAAGAATTGGAAGTGACGTTTATGTCCGAGCCGAGCCTCAATAACTTCCCCGAGCCTATCCTATGGCTTTGCCGACGACGACAGTTCGTCAAGACGACCGCGCGCTTCCAATTATACTAGCTCCGAGCTCCTTGCCGTGAAGAGGTGCTGAGTTTTCTAAGGTGGCAGTCAAAATGCTCACTGTGCGGCTCCATTGGCCGAAGCTCTTCTAAACATCCTAATAAATACGTTTTAACACAGATGTTTTTATAACAAGTGACATGATATAAAGGATGCAGAAAGAATGCGAGAAGATACAACAAGATATAACGAACGGCTAAACAGATAACATGCAAGAAATAGGATAAAAAGTGATACCCAACAAAGATAAAGATGCAAGAAATATGTGACAGCATGAATACCGCAAATGTGAAACAAACCCGTATACCCGTGGGGCAGGCCCGTTACTTTTCACGAAGCCAAGCAGTGCTACATGAAAGCTAAGCAAGCAAAATAAAAGGTCGTCGAAACCAAGAAACAAAGCGATCGACCCACAACGGGAAAAAACTCGAGAAAAGTAGTAAAAGTCACCAAAATCGCGAGAAAATCCTAAAAAGGACCACGAGTGCTCTATCAAAAATCAAATGAAAACCCGAAGAAAACCCGCAAAGACGTGGCCGGCTAAAGCCGTAACCGGTGGTAAGACGCGCTCGGAAGGTCAGCCGCGGCTACTCCTACTACACGAGTGTATAAAGCCCGCCACTCAAGAAGGCGCGTTGGCCTTAACTAAACCTAACTCTCAGAGAGAGTGTTCCCCCACCCAAGACCGATAATCAACAAGTAATAATCAAATTTTATAATGTAGCTTTGAAATTTATATTTTTGAAGATGATACGATTTCTGCATAATGCAAGAGAAAGTTTATCAATTTTTTTTTGATTTGTAAGTGAAAGATATTTTTGTTGCGAAATGTAGTATCGTATTTTTATCGATTCGAAAAATATAATTGTCCACGAGTCGATCATTTCAGAAAAGAAAGCGATCGCTAACAATCCTAAGAAGGTGACGTGTGCCCCGCTCGCTCGTAATGTGAATGATACCGTCATCCCACCTGTCATCGGCCCTAGAGCGAGTCCCGACAAGCGAGGACGGATATCATTCTACTTATCATCGGCGTGCTTCAGATCATCGCCATCGCCCCAAAACAAAAACAAAAAACCAAAACCGACTCCGAGTGAAGCTTTTAAAACGTGTCAAGCAACGAAAAGCGAAAAGAAGATTAACTCACCTTCGAATTCCGCGGTCAATTCGACTGCATGCGTTATTCTAAAATTCCCCTAAGACATGTAATAACAAACATCGAAAATAAAACTCGAGCTCCCCTGAATCGACCCCCGAAGGTGTCATTTTCTACGATACACCGGGATCAAAAAGGAAATTTAAAAGCGAAATCATGGAAAAGCCGATCAAAAACTTTTAAAATCAAGAAAAGAGAAAAAAATGGCTCGAGACAAGCACCGCTTGCGAACATTTCCAAACCCATGCTAGCTGATTGACAAGCCTTCCCAAGAACATCAATTTAACTCCAATCCATCAAATGGCAAGACCTAAAGAAGGCCCAAGCACAATGCTCAATATCTCCTCTCAAACAAGCAAGGAAATAAACTATAGGTTCATCTTTATCAATTTTCAATCTCAAAACACAAAGAAGAACAAGTGCCACCATCACATCGCCCACCAACAAAAGCGCTCTCGGTCGTCTCCAACAAAAAGAACAAGTAAAGTTTCTATCCAACCTCAAAAACCACAAATCACATCAATGGACTCATGGCCAAGCCCCAAATCAACCCAACTCCTTCCATAAACATAGAATTCAGTTTTCACCAAATGAGCACAAAGCCCACCCCTCACTAGAGCCAAACCCGAGCACAAACCCGAGCCCCCACAACAAGCCTCCGTTCGAATCAAATCTAATTATCCCAACTCCAATACAAACAGGCCTTAAAAAAACCAAATTCAAACTTCCACGGCAAGAAACCGAGCCGCAACAAGGCCAAGAAAGCCACTCTACTCCAAACCAAAAACAGCCTTCAAAGAACAGTTCCAAGCCATTGTGGAAGCCAAACTCCTAGCCAAGATGAGGCTAAAGGAGGCCATCTCAAGCCACGACAGCGGGTCCCAAATAAACTCAAACCCGAGCTAACAAGAAAGGAACTGAGCCAAACAACAGTCCCAAAGAAATGAAAAACCGTAAAAGACAAACAACATATAATAAAAAAAATAATTCCCATCACAAAGCTAAAGGGAAACCGTCACATTAAGCATTCAGCCAAAACCGATAACATCAGCCCAAGATTCAGGATACCACCTCCGTTCAAAACCTGAAACAAAAGAGGGCTAAAGAGCCAACCCCAGCCCAAGGCTTAACCCGAGCCAACCTCAATTCGAAAACAAGGATACAATAATGCTAACCGGAAATTCTAGCCACATACAAGGCTAGAAATGAGTTCAGCTCCGTGTTACAACAATTCTAACGTAAAACCAAATCAACATCAAAAGAGTCAAAACCGGAGTCTCTAAAGAAGGCTGAAAACAAATTCGGCCTGTTAAAATGAATTGCAACGTAAAGCCAAATCAGAAGCATTGTATAGTCAAAGCCGAGCCTCAATAGTGCCTTCAGGCCTCAGCTAGGTTGAAAGGAAGTTCAACTCCAAATTACAAAGAATCCCAACATAAAACCCAATCCAGCCTACTACGAACGAGGCTCAAAAAAATGTATATTCCAAAGCTCTTAAATGTGTGATAGCAAGAATAGAAATGAAATGTGTTCTCGCCTAAGGGTTAGAAAACAAGCAATCCAAGTCTGGGAAATGAAATAAAGAAGGACTAGCCCAGGCTTTCAACAAGCATAGAACCTTCCCGATATCAAAATAAAATCCTCCCTAGCATGCTCTTTGATAAAGAAGAAATAAAAGGAGTGGAAATGAGCTCCACATGCATGTAAAACTAAATAAATTCCATGCCTCATATATCAAGCTAAAGTGAGTAAAGAACATCTCAATACATATGTTAACATGCTTGTAAACGAGATTAACCTGCCTCAAATTCATGTTTAAAATATATCAAAAAATAGAGATAAGCACATACCAATAAGAATGAACTGTGGATATCCCATCACCACAGTTCTAGAAGTGCTTCAGAGTTTCCCAAAATTCAAAGTGAATCTCTCCTTTAATATGTATATACATATATTTTTTTATTTTGACAAGGAAGAGCTACAAAGAGAAGGCAAGAGTTCTTCCCACATGCTTGTAAATAAAGATGATACAAAAGAATTTCCAAACCAGCTAGCCATCTTCATGAGACAACAAAGGAGGCCTCAAGAACAACATAAACCTCCTCCAAGCCAAGCCTAAATTTTCTCTAGCATGCCTCAATCGAAACTTTTAGCCACATTTCAAATTGTAAAGAAAAACATTCCCGCATTTACGCATCACATTAGCATTGCTAGAAGAAGAAAACCCATGCGTAACCGCATTTTGAAGAATCCGTGCAGCACTTCCATAAGACAAGGCGCTTAACCGAAACCATGAACAGGCAAACCGAGCCAAAGGTACCAAGTGAAGCCTCCCCGGGGGCCAAAACCAGGAATAAGAGAGGGTTAAAGGGAAGTACTTATTACCAGAAGCACACAAGATGTAACAGCAAAGCCTGTAGCAATCCAACAGCCGCCTCCCTTCCTCACAAGGATTCTGCCACCCCAATCCCACCCCAAATGGGGCTTCTAAATAGCAGAGAAATTTTTTAAGGTAAGTCAGTTAGGACAACTTCATTATGACTGGCTAGTGGGACCGCGCAAATTGCCGCAGAGGGAGCAAGAGAGATCGGTAAGGGGCGCACGCAGGGGCAAGTCGCTCGCACAGTGGATAAGACAGGATCGCGAGCGTCGAGGAGCAAACGGCCGCCAAGGGAGCACGCCGAGCGTCGGGAGGGACTGGCCTGCGGAGCTCGCGCGGGAGAGACGGGTTCGACCGGTCGAGCGCGAGGAGAGTTAGGCAGAGGACTCTCGCGGGACTGCGCGCGGGAGACGGGTTAGCCGAACGAGTCGATTTGGGGAAGGGTAGGATTTAGGGCTTAATTTTATAATTAAAAGGACAATATTAATTTATTTTAAAAATACGCCCCGAACCCTAGCTTTCGCACTCGACGGGCTATCGTCGCAAACTTAACGTCGATTTTATGAAATCGACGTTCCGGACGCATCGGCGTGAATTCGTTTCGTCGTCCGAGGTCGTTCGGCAACTCCGGCTGACGCAGCGCTGGCCAAAATTGCGTCAAATTTCGGCATCGTCGCAAAATTTTGACGTTCAAAGGAGTAGTATCAGAAGTAGATGGTCTAGAAGCAGAAGCAGGAACAGAAGCTGAAGTAGAGGGTATGTCAAATCCTCTAGTCCTAGGTCTTGTCTTAAAATGTCTTTCATACTTTTCCAAGTTTGTCTTCCCAATAGGCTTAGGTGATGGTAAAACTTCCTCTCAAGTCTCATAATTAACATCAGAATCAACACATAGGGTGGTAATGAGAGAAGGGTAACCCATACCTCCAATAGTTCCTTCTCCTGAGGAAATAAGCATGTTCTTGTAAATCAATGAGCTAATATCAATAAGTTTTTTCATCTGAATAAAATAGTTTAAAGTGTTTCTCTCAAGGGTTACCTCACTGAAATGATTAGTTGGAAGCAATCTACCATAAATAAAATAATATCAGCCACGAAAATGAACATTAAGCTTATAAAATGAAAAGTTTGCCCGACGTCCATTCTTAATTTTCCAAACCCCATTTCTATCAGTTAAAAATCTCATAATCTCATCCAATTCATCAACAGTGGGATGAAACTCAGTAAAGAAGCAGGTAGGGACACTGTGCGGCTTGTAAATGTGGTTAATCCGAAGAGAACTGATATCCGCATGCTGCCCTCTTACGAATACCAGATCATCTGACTCATTCAAAAGATTGGCATAAAATTCTCGAACAACTAAAATCACAGTCACAACAGTGAAATAACAAATGTTTTCTCACTGTCACTCCGCAATCAAGTATTCGATCGTTCCTCCAGGACGAAGAAAGCTGCCTTATGCAATCAATTCATTTGATTGCATATCAACATATCTGTCCTGTGCCTTCGTACTGACGAACTTATCAGAATCAAAAGTGGCTTTTCCTTTGCCTCTCTTCATTTTAGGAGCCATGATCAATCTAACAAAATTTCAAGAAAACTTCAAAAATCACAAAAGTAACTTCAATAGGCTCCTACAAACACATTCTAAATTAAATAATCATTCAACCATGAATTTCACACTATTTTCATCAAGTTTTAAGATTTTCGGCCTAAGCCATAATGTGGAAGAAATCCATTGTGAAATAAAAAAATCTCAAAGCCAAGATGAAGATTTTACCAATGATGATGAAATATTGAGTTTGAAGCTCTAACTTCAAGCCAATCAAGCACAAATCCAAGCCCGAAAAAATGGAGGAATGAGACGAACCAGGAGCAAAAATGGCGAAAATCGTGGGTCCAGGCTCTTAAAATAACACTTGGGTTGGTTAAGCTATATCAATTTATTTGATTGCACAACCTGATGAGTGGCGCTATATGGACCAATAATAGCGCTATAGCGATCATTTTGAAAGTTATTGAGTTCGTCATTATTCTAAAAATTAAGCTCGCAATTATCATTTCAATCATTTTGAACACATAAGGCCAATTTCTCACAACAAAACATAACTTGCTTTCTTATATTAATAATGAGTTTAATACAAACGACATAACATAGATGTAGTTAGATGTTAATACAACAAAGACACAATAGAAACAATGCTAAGCCTTAATAAAAATACAATCGACACACCACATTAAAAACACATATGTCTAACATATACATCTTTCTAAGAAATCGTTTAGAACCAGTTCTGATTATCGGCTACACACTTCTTTTCTTGCTTGAAATAATTACGATCGAAGGCATGGTAGAAAGGAGCACGAGGAAAATCTGAAGCAAACTTGTCATCGATCCATTTGTTGGTGTTGTACATTGTCACTTGACAATCTTGAAAACTCGTCAAATTATTGAATTGAAGTTTTAACTGTCAATCCAAATTCACAAATAAATGGAACAAGTCTTCATACTTGGTATGTAGTCTAGATATCTCTCCTTCAATCTTCCCAAGTTTGTCTATAAGTCGCTCCAAACTTAATGCAAGGAATCCATTGAAGTAGGTCTGAGCATCCTTATGCTCCATCTTCTTATCTTCAAATCTTCAATTGCTATTACACTCCATAATCTCTAAATAAGAATGAATTTCCTACTCTCAAATCTCTCCAAATTGCTTAGAAATGTCATAGGGATGCTTTCAATCTCGTCCTAGGCAGTTTTATAAAGAAGAAGAAGGTAGAAAACCGAATTTTGGGCGGTTAAAAGGAGTTATTTGAATTGTAGCGCTATAACCAACATCTTCAATTCTGGAATTTCTTTCTTCAACTCCTCGAATTCATCAATATAATAATATTTTGTGCCATCAAAATCATAAAGACTCACAATCACTTCATAAACTCATCACAACATCAATCTCAAATTCAAATCAATCTACATCGATAACTATGAGTTGCCCCCCATAAAACACTTGATTTAACGTCATCGGCCCGACATAACTAATGTTTTAATCAAGTTTGACCCAACATCTAGGATCTCTTTAGATGCAGGACCCTCTCCACTTATGTAAGCTTTTAACATGTGTCCATTTACCTTAATCACTTTCTCAGTTTTAGGATCTTCAATATCAACAGTTCTATATGGATAAATTCTCACCATAATAAATTGTCCCGACCACCTGGAAGTTTCATGTAAATAGTTTCAATATGAAATTATATAACAAAACTTCTTGTCCAAGCTCAAAATATTTTTCAATATTCTCTGATCATGCCTGAACTTCATTTTCTCCTTATAAATTATGGCATTCTCATAAGATTCATTTCTTATCTCATCACTCATTTAATCGATGTAATCACTTCTCTCCAGTGTCTTTCAAATTATAATCAAACTTTTTAATAACCAAATAAGCTTTATGCTTCAATTCAACTAGCAAGTGACATGGTTTCCCATATATGAGCCTATATGATGGTATTTTTATATGAGTTTTGTAAGTAGTCTTATATGCTCATAAAGCACTACCAAGCTAGCAGACCAATCAGTCCTATTAGGATTTACCGTTCTTTCCAATATTTTTAATTTCATGATTAAATAATTATGCTAAATCATTGGTCTGAGGGTGATAAGTTGTGATAATTCGATATTTGATCCCATATTTTTTAATTAATCTTTCAATCATTCTATTTTTAAAATAACTCCCCATCTGTAATGATCACTCTTGGCATTCAAAATCTTGTGAAAATATTCTTCCTTAAAAATTTTGCAACACTTTTATCATCACAATGAGCTAAAACAACTGCTTCAATCCATTTAAAAACATAATCCATAACTATCAAAATATAAACTTTTCCAGAAGATGGTATAAATGATCCCATAAAATCTAATATTCAAACATAAAAAATTTCAACTTTCAGAGTAAAATTCAGGGGCATTTCATCTCTTATAGAAATATTGTCTACCTTTTTACATCTATCACATGATTTTATATAAATATTGACATCTCTAAATAATTTAGGTCAATAAAATTCAGATTGTAAAATCTAAAATGCAGTTTTATCAACACCAAAATGTCCCCCAGAATTTGATTCATGACATTTTTGCATAATCACTTCGGTTTCTTCTAATCGCACACATTTTCGAATAACTAAGTCCTTACAATTTTATATAGATTAGGGTCATCCCAAAAGTAAAATTTTGAATCATAAATGAGCTTTTTGATTTGATTGCTATCTAATTTGTAAGGTTAAATATTACTTACAAATTAGTTAACTATATTAGCATATCACGAAATTTGTCATTCATTAATTGCATATAATTGTTTATCAAGAAAATTCTCATTAATTTCATCTTTAAAATCATTTTTACTTTATTGTTCAAGCTTTGACAAATTATAAACTATCTGATTATCAGTACCCTTCCTATCCACAACTTGAAAATCAAATTCTTGCATCAGAAGGACCCATCTAATTAATCGTTGTTTGCATCATTCTTCATCATCAATTATTTTATAGCAGAATGATCAGTATGCATAATACATTTGGTTTCAATAAGATAAGGTCTGAATTTATCAAAAGCAAACACTATAGCTAATAATTTCTTTTCAGTAGTAGTGTAATTAGTTTGAGCCGTGTTAAGGGTTTTACTAGCATATTATACCACTTTGAACATTTTATCGTATCTCTACCGTAAAACAACCTCTATAATATAATCACTAGCATCACACATTAATTCAAAAATTTTTGTCTAATCAGGTGAAACAACAATATGTGCAATGATTAAATTCTCTTTTAATAAGTTGAAGACATTCAGACATTCATCATTAAGTTAACATTTTTTTCCAAAAAGATGACGTAAATGTTTAGAAATTTTTGAAAAATCTTTAATATAACGTATGTAAAAATCAGCATATTCTGAGAACTTCTTATTTCCCTCACATTAGTAGGAGGTGGTAATTCAACAATAGCTTGTTTTCTTGCTGGATCTACTTCCATGTCTTTCTAAAAAATTTTATTCCCTAACATAATTGATCCTGCAACTATAAATTGATATTTTTCCTAATTGAGAATAAAGTTTGTTTCTTCACAACGTTTTAGAACCCTTGTTAAATGATCTAAAAAATGAATTAAAATGAGTTCAAAAAATTGAGAAATCATCCATAAAACATTCAATTTCTTTATCAATTAAATCACAGAAAATTGACATCATATATTTTTGAAAAGTTACAGGTGCATTACATAATCCAATGATATTCTTCTAAAAGCAAAAGTTTCGTATGAACTAGTAAAAATTATTTTTTCTTGATCCTCGAGAGCAATAGGTATTTGGTGGTATCCCGAATATCCATCTAAAAAACAAAAATAATGGATAATCTATCTAACATTTGATCCAGAAAAGGTAAAGGAAAGTGATCTTTCATAGTGACATTATTTAATTTTCTATAATCAATACAAATTCGACATCCAATAACTTGCCTTATCGGAATTAATTCATTCCTTTCATTAACAGCGACAGTCACTCCTCCCTTCTTAGGAACACGATGAATAAGTCTAATCCAAGAACTGTCTGAATCTGATAAATAATCCCAGCATCCAACCACTTTAAAATTTCTTTCATAAGGATCAGCCCTAGGCTTATAATTATCTTCCATCAAAATTATGTGCATGCAGATTGAAAAGTTGATATCTTTAATATCAGTTAATGTCTATCCAAAGGCTTTTCATGATTCTTCGATGTTTCCAATAATTTTTCTTCTTATTCTGCAGTTAAATCTGAGGATATAATAACTCTTAATGTAGATGAGTTCCCAAAAAAATGCATATTTTAAATGAGTAGGTAGAACCTTCATGTCTAATTCAAGAGGTTTTTTAATAGATAAAATCGGAGGTCTACTAATCTCAGTAGTATCTAAAATTTCAAAATATTTCAGAACATAATTTGAATTCTCAGCAATCATCTCTTTTCATTTATCCTCAAAATCACTTTCAGTTTCTTCTTTTCCGAAATGACTTCATCTTTTTTATTCGATATGACTTCACATCTGTCTTGAAAATTATTAATAATCATATAATCAATGATATTCATTCTATAACATTTTCCATCAGGATACTTCATTGTTTTAAGCACATTAAATGTAACTTCCTGATCATTCGCTCTCGTAGTTAATTCTTCTTTTTGAGCTTCTATCATTGCACGTCCGGTAGCAAGGAAAAAGTCTGTAAAAATACTAGATATTTATTTATCTTCTTCCATATCTAACACAACGAAATCAACAGGGAAGATAAATTTATTCACTTTAACCAACACATCTTCTATAATCTCTTTAAGATAAGTGATAAATTGATCAACTGACTATAGGGTTACAGTAGTGTGAGATGTTTTTTTCTAAACCTAACAATCTAAATATAGTAATGACACGAGATTAATGCTTGCTCCTAAATCACATAAAATTTTTCCACAAAATTTTTCTCTAATTACACAAGGTATGGTAAAACTATTAAGATCTTTGAGTTTCTAAGGAAGTTTTTTTCTGAATTATTGCACTATATTCTTCACTAAGTACAACAGTTTCATAATCTTCAAACTTTCTCTTTTTATTTAAAACTTCTTTGATAAATTTGACATAACTTGAGTTCTGTTTCAATGCTTCTACAAAAGGGATATTAATTGTAAGCTTCTTAAATATCTCAAAAATTCTTGAAATTGCTGATCCAATTTCTGCTGTCTAAGTTTTTGAGAAAAAGATAGTGGTGGTCTTTCTAAATTAATCTTAGTTGGAGAGATGTGTTTCTACTTCCTTAGGATTAGTTTATTCAGCTTTTTTCAGTTTCTTTAACTTCTCTCTCAACATCAATCTTTTTTTGAACTCCAACATTTAATTCATTTTCATTCCTTAGTTGAACAGCTTTAACTTGCTTTTGCTCTTTACTTTTATCTTTATGATTAATCTCAACATTACTAGGAAGTGTTCCTTGAGGCCTATTTCTAAGTTTGTTAGCAAATTGTTTCAGTTGATTCTTTATGTTTCGAATAGCAATGTTTTGACTTTGTAGTTAATTACCCATTTGTAACACCACTTTTTCTATAGGCAACTTCTCAACTTGTTGGTTATTAAAGTCAGGAGGATATGTAGGTCTATAGTTAGTAATACCCTGGTTGTTCTAGTTTCCAAATGGGTTTACTTGGGTGTTCCACCATTGTTGACTTCCACCACTAGAATTATTATTCTAGTTAAAGTTAGGATGTTTTTTCCAACATGGGTTATAATAATTGGACTATCAGTTATTGGGTCAATTGATATCATTTATAGTTTCTAATGAAGTGTGAGAATCAATCTTTTGTCCTAATGAATTTTCTTCAATCATATGAGGTGTTAGAGAAAAATTCATTCCAATTTGGTCTATCTTCATAGATAATGCAACAACTTGAGATGCAACCATTGAAATAACATCATTATCATGAATACTAGCTATTTTCTTAGGATTAACCCTTTCAGAATGTCATTGAAAATTATTTGTAGTCATTTCTTCAATTAATAAATAAGCTTCATCAAATGGTTTAGACATTAATGAACTTCCAGCAACAGCATCTATGATAGATCTAAGGGATCCTACTAACCAATTATAAAAATTTTGAATGATTAAACAGTCCGGTAGAGCATCATGTGGACACTTTCTAAGGAGTTCCTTAAATCTTTCTAAAGCTTCATATTGACTCTCCTTCATACTGAGTAAAAAAAGTAATGTCATTTCTAAGCTTAACAGTTTTTAAAGGTAGAAAATATTTAGTCAAAAATTTATGTGTTAAATCTCTCCAAGTTCTAATAGATCAACGTGCTAAAGAGTTTAACCACATATTAGTTTTATCCCTTATTGAAAAAGTAAAAAGTATAAGTATGACGACATCGTTTGATACTCCATCATATTTAAATGCAGCACACAGTTTTAAAATACTTGCTAAATGTAAATTTAGATTCTCAGATGGTGTCCCACAAACTAATTATTTTGTACTATTTGTATAATTGAATGTTTAAGTTCAAATGAGTTAACCTCTACAGCAGGAGTTTGAATACTTGAATGAATTTCATATATTGTGGGGTTCGCGTAATCCCTTAAAGGTTTTTGTAAACTATGATGTTCGTTTTCAGCTGTTTGAATTTCAATATTATTTTGCGATGTGTTTGTCATTTCTTGAAAATTATGAAGTCTTCATTGCTTTCGAATTCACCTTATAGTTCGTTCCAATTTAGAATCGTAAGACACTAAACTTTCAGATCTAGATTTATGTATACACAAAGTGTAAATTTCAGAAAATAAAGCAACACACTAAAAATAAAAATATTTTTGAAATATTTAGTTTTTTGGTTTTTTTATTTTTGATTTTTCGGATTTTTCAAAAAAAAACACTAAAATTAGTTCTTCTAAAAATACATCTACAATTCAAGTATAATTTCAAAGTTAAAATGTTCTGCATCTTTCCCCGACAACGGCGCCAAAAACTTGACATGTCCCGCAATTACGTGTATTTTTAATCTTTAAAATATTGCAAAAAATTTGTTTCAAATTATATTTTTAATCTTGATTTGCTCTTTCTTCACTATGCCGGCTTGGATTAGAAAGGTGGACACATTCTTCCTCTGATCACCTTGGAGTTGAATCACCTGTCCAAGTTCAGGGTCCTCCACAACAGTACCATTACAGCAAAATTCTTTCTTCAAGTCTTTTAGATCTTAGTTTTACTATATTCTTTCTTCAGCCCCTGCACAGTTGTCAGGCTCTTCCTCGCATTACGCTGCTGAACACGAATGTGCACGTACTCCTTTGACCCAGCACTAGCATTTTCAGCATTAGCCTCAGCATATGGATCAAAGGTAGTAGGAATCTGGGCGTCGAGATCAGACATGAACCTTGTTTTTTGTAGTTTAGATGAGATGCAACAAAACAAAACTTTTCCCTCACAAGCGCTAGCTCAAACCAGATCAAGAGAAATCAAGAAGAGCCGACAGGAGCGCCGATTTCCAAATCCATCAACAAATTATTTGGGAGAAAGAGAGAGACTCGGATTGATAGATCAAATTCCTCTCGAATCGATCCTCTATTCTTGACTCCCTCTATTTCATACATACATACATACATACATATATACGTACATACATACACATATATATATATATATACCAGTCTTCTGACCAACCTCATGTGCGTAAGAATTCCATCTTGCATAAGGCGGGATCAAACTCGTGATCCCTGAGTCTTACAAACTCTGCTAACCGAAAAGTCACGGTAGGCAGGATTATATGTGCTAAAAGAATATATATATATATTAATTTGTTTAATTTTTGTTGCAAATTTTCGCAATAGAAAACATCTTAATCGTCTCCCATGAAAATATCAAAGTTATCTGAAATAACTCAATCCAAATCTTCCATAAACATAATGACATCACTAAAAGAAAATAGAAAGGATGGATGCGGATCTGGCTAGCGAAATTGGAATAGAGAAGCTTGCAAAAATCCAATATGATTAAAGAGAGCTTATACCTCTACAGTTAAAGGTGGTTCGACAATCAGCTAGCTACATTGACGGCTGGGTTGGAAAGAGTATAACTTTATCATTTGTATATTTATATTATATAACGTTAAAGATATAATTATTTATAGAAATATGTTAATATATACACGAATGTTTAAATATACAAAAATCTATTAAAATTATATATTGTTCAAGTGATAATGACCACTTAATCCCTCGAAACATGTAAAGCTAAGCCTGATTTCATCGTTAATAGGCTCATATGAATATCTTGATGATCTGGATGTGCTCGAATAGTCTATTTGGTGAAACATTTAATGTAGGCTAAGAGTTCATGCAAATAAGATTTCAAGCACACAAGTTTATGTAAAAATATGAAGGATTTGTCATTGCACTTATCACATGCTTTCTCAAACATGATGACGAACGTGATACGACTCACAGAATATAAATCCGAGCTCAGCAGCAAACCGGAGTGATCATGAGCGACTATACCGATTATCTTGCATTTTCATACATATAACACGCAGATCGGGCTCGATGGAAGGCTATTGAGGTCGATGATGATCATGGTCGACATGTCACTATTCTACAAGACCCATGGGTGAGTTTGAAGATGATCCACGACTAAAGTGAGGTCAACAAATATCAACAATAATGACAGTTGATAGAGATGTTTTATAGTGAGATGAAAAAAATTGATGGTTGTTACAAGGGAAGATCCACTAAAATCTAAAAGCCATAACATACTATTAGAGATAATATTGGATTTATTGAAAGAGAAGAAAGACATCTTCTTTTGAGAGGGAGCGACTAAGCTAGAGGAGAAGGCACTATAAGAACTCGGCAAGATTGGGCCGGTTGTGTGACTATATTGAGAATTGAGAAGATAGCTGAATATCCCCTAGAAATATTTTAGAAGGTGAATTTATGCGGTTGTTCTATCTAGACAGACCATAGTGTCTGGTTACATTTTGCATAAGCAAGTATGGATTGCTCTGAAAGCTACAATGAGGGCAGGCTAGAAAAATATTATTGTCACAACAACATCATCCATTAATATGATCATAACTCCCCTGATAAACCACTTGAGCAAACGATCAAACCTGATTGATTGTTCATGAGTGTGAGGTTAGACATTGAGTAGAGAGCTTTGTGCACGAAGAACATGCATGGACCACAAATACAATATTAGGGATTGTAGAGTCTACTTATAATTGAGAGTACAAATCCTATAAAAAGGGATGTAGGCCAAAGAAAAACATAATAACTGGTAATTCTTCATTCTTCTTGTGCTAATTTGTCGGATCAGTAGTAAAGGTGTGGTGCTGAAGTTATAGTACATTCGTAAATCATTTTGCTGAAGAGAAAAATTCGAAATTATGAGTGCGGGCATAAGAGATATTACTTTCATGCTATTAGAATCCCAAAACATAATCTTTGAGGGAATAGAAGGTTCAAAACTACTGACTAACCAAACAACAACAGCATCATTAGAACCTTGCCACTTTGATAACTTAGTGATGTTTGCATAGTTTGGAGAGGCACAAGTTAATGTTGTTTGTCATGAGGACCGTTGAAGAAGTGAAAGGCCCTCAACCATCGAAGAAAATCCTTGCCATTGAATTTATATATGTACTAATGGTTAAATAGGGTATTGATTCATTGAGATATGGGTGAGTTAGAGAGAGAGAGAGAGAGTGAGAGAGAGAGAGAGAGAGAGAGAGAGAGAGAGAGAATATGATGGATAACATATTACAAATGGTTATGGGCCAACGAGCATGCGAATTACAAGCGAGCCAAACAAACGTGTGAATTATCAGACAAGCAGGTTCGTGATTATTTAGGCCGCACCATGAGGACGTGTGAGCCCAATCAAGTTATCTTAGACATCATTGAATTTCTCAAAGAGTGGACAACAAGAAGAAAGCCATGGGATAAATTGCTTCTAATCACATTCAAAGGAAACTGTGGAGCTTTATATAGCATCCATTAATGCATGCTTTCCCTTCAAACCTCCCATCGACTACTGTTTACTCTTTACAACTCCTTCATACTGTTTTCTCAGAGCAATATCAATGTTTGAAGGTTCTTAATCCCATTTTATTTTTCCCTTAATCTAATTTTCAGTTGTTTTTCCTCCTCTCTCTGATTTGCCTGCAGGTTTTCTGTAGGAAGACGATTTCTTAGCATGGTAGAAACATAGTGAGCTCAGCTTCAATGCACACATGGATGGCTCCAATTTCATAAACAATGCAGGTTCTCAGCTTGATCATATCATCTTGAACTCACTCTCATTCTCCGCTCTTTCGGAACTTGAAAGGAGAGTTGTAAAACACTCTGAGGTCGAAAACTCCATGGTCGAAGCAAAGCAAGCATGAGAAATAGATTGTAGATCTAAGATCAGACTGCAGAAGCCATGAAAGCACTTATTGAAGCAAACTCAATGCCTGCAAACTTTCATTAACTTCCATTGACAGAGACCAGAGAAAGAATGTGACGACTTATTAAACTTTCTATGTCAGTTAGCATCTTTGGTGGTGCTATATGTATGTGTCTAATGTGTTTCTTCTTCATAGATCATTCAGAAGCTACTGTACTGTTTGTCTTCAGATATGTGTTTTGTTTTTTTAGTTCTGGTTTGGTTGAAATAATGTGTAGGAAAAAGAATAAATTTTAAGGAATTTTAATTTAAATTGAATCTTTGTTTTGGCCAGAGTTGGCTTTGGATTGGATGAATTAATCAATATTCTATTAATTTGATCAAAATATTTAGGGACATTTACATGCATGCTAGGCAATTCTTATGTATTTACATATCTAACATCTAATTTTTTTCTTTTTTACATTTATACCATCCATGTAAATGCATAAGAATTGATTGATATGTATGTAAATCTTCCAAATATTAATTAAAGATTTTATGCGTGTAAAAAAATTATGGAATTTTATGGGCAATTTTCTCTCATTTATAGCTACCATTTGTCAACATTTTATATAAAGAATCCTAGTATCTTTATAGTGGTGAAACACAATTTGCTAAGCTCTCAAAATGATAATATTTACATTCATACCACTTAAATCTTTTCTATCACATCAAAAATATCACTATTAGTAAATTTTGAGAAGTAAAACATATATTTTTCTTAAAAGCATAGGTAAAATGGTGAAGATGTAAAAGTTAATATTTAGGCATTGAATGTGTAAATACAAAGGAATTTAGTGGTTTGTACACAATTCTTAGTCAATCTATTGAATCTGAATTTATCAAATCCGACTCGGCAAAGATGGCACTCGTGAGACACAACTTAAATGAAGACGTGATGTGTTTAATAAATCCCATAAATTCGCTAGCTTTTTTTTATAAAATATTTGTCTGATTTATGTTAAATTCACGAATATATCCTATTAAAAGTATGCTACCAAACACCTAATATATGTTATGTAAACAATGCTCAGAGTATTATCTCTCTTCTTAGTTTTTTTAGTGTATTAATTCACGAACAAATCAAAATTATATATTAAATAAATTTAAAATGGATGTAATAATTATAAAAATTAAGTTATAAAAAATATGTACAATTAAATTTATATAATGATAAATATTAGCTTTTAAAGGAGTACATAAAAAAAAATACAAATAACTTTAAATGTTTAATAGAGTGAATATTGTGGTTTTCTGCTCTTATGCATGCAGTTTCTCCTACTTGTGCTGATGCTGAGGCGGTTTTTTTGCTTTGTTTATGACTATTAGATGCAGTTGAAATTATTTCGCGATTGAATTGGATTCTCTTGAATTGTTGAATTATTGCAATAAGAACAAAGAGTATCATTGGTTATTGACTTTTCATATAAAATTAATTTTTGATTTACTTGAGTTTGTGCAAGTTTATTGGATGTTTATACATCGTGAAGGCAATCAATGTGCAAATTGGGTTGCTCAAAGAGGTTTGGACTCTCAAAGTTTTAACTTTTATTCTATTATTTCTTTGGAGCTGGATCGATTAAAAGTGACGTTCTGAATATCCCTTATATTCGTACCGATAAATCTTTTCAAGTGTTTTTAAAAAATTTTGTGGAGTTGTAATTGTGGCTAAAGATTTTTAGGTTTATGCTTTTCTTGTGAGAGTTGTATGTGTGGGGGTGTTTAGTAAAACTATCAGCCACCTCTTTGTAATTATATTTTAATGAAATAAAATTTCCTACAGGATTCCTTAAGAAAAAAAAAAATTTCTTGGTGGTTAAATAATTATTTATTTGTAGATAATGAGGTTATTATCATATTATTTAAAATTTGTGCGTCAGCATTATTGAAAATTTTATTTAATGTATATTTTAATTTTATCTTGAATGATTAAATTTTTATTTTCTTAAGTTTATTATAAAAAGGTTAATGGTGTAGAGAATAGGTCTCAAAATTATTAAATTTATTTCAATATAAATATGACAAAAAAAATTAATTAGTTTTTAATACAACTGTCGATTTTAAAATTAAATTTTATTATATTAAGACAAGAAAATATTAATACGTTCATCTAATTTTAATTTTGTTTGTTTATATTAATATATAACATGTAACTTAAACATGAAGTCTTTCTGTCGAGGTTAAGGGACATCTTCCTCTTCTCTCTTGTCGTCGACTTCGGGAATCGCTACAGAGCGGAGTAGGAGAGGAAAGAGGTAATGGGTGTGTTCTCGAACATGAGATCTAGGGAGGAGCTGAAGCCCGGAGATCACATCTATTCATGGAGGACAGCCTACATATATGCTCATCACGGTTCGAAACCTCACCTTCCTCTTGAGCGTGTGCTTTTTTAAATTAATTGTTGGATCTGGGAGGATTTCTCGATCCCTTTAAATCATCTCCTTATTTTAAGTTTCCGTTTTATCTTTGAAGAGATGGATTGGAATGTGTGATTTAACTTTTTTTTTTTTTTGTTCTTTGTTAATGTTGAGGCTTTTTGGAAAAGGGTTTTCTTGGTTTCAACTTGAGGTTTACTTGTAGATTCATTTAACGGATTAATGTGAAATTTTGGAGAAATTGGTTGCAAACTTAGAAATGATGCACGGCTGTTATGTTTTGTGGCTTGCGAAATTGCTGCGAATAGAAAGTCTGTTTAGATTTGTTGTTTTATTGGAAGATTGTTCTTGAATGATGATTTGTCGACGTTCAAGTAGGAGGTCTTTTATTGGAGGTTTGATCTTAGAAAATAATTTGAGAACATTCACAAGAACAAATGTATTGTTTTCTAAGCGGTTTATTGTCAGCTTTTACAGGTGATATTTGAAGGAACAAGGCGTTTAAGATATTTCAGTCATAGTTTCAATGTTTAGACGCCTTAATAGTGTATAGTTTTAATGCAAGGCACCTTAAAGAGAGAGCAAGGAACGGTGATGTCTTATGGTGCTTTTAGGGGTGTTATGTTCATTATATTTTAAATGTTAGATTATTGCATAAAGCACACAATAAGCTATTTGCTGTTTAAGAGACAATGGAGGTCAAGGTGGAGCCACTGCACTGTGAAAGTTATAATAATAATGATCAAAGTTTGGCTGTCTTACATTATGAGAGTCTGGACAACAAACTACCTCATTGTGCAGTTAAAGAATGACAAAGGTATGGACATGTCGGTCAAAATGCATATGCCTTGTTATAGATTTGATAAATCTTATAGAAAAACAATGGA
This sequence comes from Papilionanthe hookeriana x Papilionanthe teres, assembly GCA_022702705.1. Classification (NCBI taxonomy): domain Eukaryota; kingdom Viridiplantae; phylum Streptophyta; class Magnoliopsida; order Asparagales; family Orchidaceae; genus Papilionanthe; species Papilionanthe hookeriana x Papilionanthe teres. The sequence continues at coordinate 30,713,905 of CM040421.1, forward strand.
GAGTGATGAAAGAAGTAAATTGCAGCAGGTTATGCAACTAAGAAATATTATGATTAAAGAAAAACAATATTTGAGAATTGGTGGACATACAAATCCACCAAAAGGTCAATAGCAGCAAGTGATTGTTCAAAAAGAAGCATAGTTCTATTGAATCTAAGGGAATTAAATTCAAATAAATACTGATTGTAAGGTGCTTCTTATACGAAGAATGTGTGAATTGCAATGGCATATCTTATCCCATTGTAAAGCACACATCAACTATAACCTTGCTTGCCTGTATTACTCAATTCAGTATGGTGCTTGAAAAATTGGATGTCCATTCCTCATTTTTTCATGGAACGTTGGCAGAAATAATATTTATAAAGCTATCTAATTATTTCATTGAAGTGGGAGTTGAAAATCAATTATATCTTCTTAAAAGATCCTTGTATGAGTTTTGGCAATTATCAAGAATGTCGTACATGATTTTTGATAATTACATATTGAAGATTAGTTTAAAAAATGTTTTTATGATTCTTGAGTTTATTATGAGATCATGGAGTTTAGCAATGGTTTATGTTATTTTGTGTGATGACATTATTATTGCTAGTAAAGGATGATGAAAATATCAAAAGTTAAAATAATGCTTCAAGCTGAGTTTAAAATGGAAGACTACTTGATGCTTGTTAGAAGAAGATTCTTAGGAGTAGTTAAAAAATAAATAGATTTTCTAAATAAATATTTTTCTCACACATTTCTTTCTTAGAAAGGCTACTTAGCAGGCTTGAAATGTAGGATTTAAAAGTTATTATAACACCTTTGGCCTTATATAAGAAGCTAAGCAAATACCTTGCTAAAATGCAGTTTGGAGTATTATGGATGTGATTTAGCATACTTAGTTTGATCACAATCTCAGTACTGCTAGGTGGTTCATTCAGACCAGTCATTGAGCCATAGTAAAATTACTTGTATAGTATTTGTGCAGAATATATGAATTGGGATTGAGACCACATGTGTATCACATGAAGAGATAATCGAAGGGTATGTTGATTCTTATTTGGTAGCGAATGTGGATTTTTGAAAGAAATTCATTGACTAGTTTTGTATTTAAAATTTTTAGAAACATAGCCAGTTGAAGATCTTGTTTTCAATCAACAGTGGCTCTATCTACTGCAAATTTGAATATGTTGTTGCATTTGAAGTTGTGAACGAGGTCTTTTTGGATGAAGATGATGATGTTTGAGCTGGCTCAAACAAGATGTTGCACATACAGTGTTGATTTACTATGACCGTCAAGATGATGTGTGTTTGTCCAAAATCATGCTTATTATGGAAGAACAAAGCATGTGGATGTAAAATTTCATTTCATTAGGGATGCGGTGACGAAAAATTGGTTATCTTTTTTTTTTTTTTTGAAAGGTAAAAAGTTGTAATCATTTAAACATGTTAACAAAGACAATTTTCTAAAAGTAAATTTCACTATTGCTTGGAGATATTGAATGTGGTTCTAGTACGGTTTTAAATTTTAACTGTTTTTTTAATTATTTGTCTTAGTAACTAACCAATAAAATTTAGTTTTTGACAGCTTTAGGTTAGTTGTTAAGTTTGTTGTTTTCATATTGTATAGCTTTCTTAGGTATAGATTCTTTAATATTTTATAATATAGTGCTTGTGAGAGAATAATTATGAATAAACCATCTTTCCTCTTTTTTTTTTCTTTGCCTCTTCCTCTCTTCTTTTTTGGTCCATGTGCCATTCTGAGAGAGGCAATGCAATTCTTCAACCTAACTGAATCTACCTATATCACCTATTGTCACTGGCTTCTTGAAAAAATGGCTATTGTTGTTGTTGATTGTAATCATTAAGTGTTTTAAAGGAACACTGGTTTTGTTTTTTAGGTATCTGCAACGTCCATGATGCACGGAGGCTGAAGAATCTGCTGTTATGAGTTTTTATAGTGGGTAGATGTTGAATCGACTAAAGGGTGAATATTGTTTTGATTCATGAACTCGCATCCTAGAAATAGCTAAGGTTAATTGGAGTGGAGAAATATTTATTTCAGCAAGGATTTCAAAAAAAGAATTCCCTTGTAGATCTTCTTGAATTTCAACATTTGACAATGAATAATTTTAGTGTTAACACTAAAACAAGGAGCAAACAACCTTATTATCTTGAAATCTTGCTCGTGTTTATTTTTAAGTGAATGTGAAACATAGAGATATTGAGGAGGTCGATAATTATGTTATGCTTGAGTTTTGAATTGATAAGCATTGAAGGAGATGAGATGGGACTAAGAAGACTTACAAATGAAAATTGAATGGAGATGAGTTACATTTAGTTATCTTATAAACCTGTTACTAGCTATGTTTATAAACATTGAACTCCCTAACAAAGAACTTAAAAGTTCACATAAGAATTCAAAACCAGGATAACTGTAAGAAAGCATGATAATTTCTATACAATCTTGATAAGCTATTCAATATGACAAAGTTCTTATTTAAATGTTTATCACATTTATTTTCTTAGAAGAATTGGATTGAGTGCTGATTTTAATAGCCCCATGTTCTATTTCCACAACTATTGTGATAGTATTGATATAGGTAATGCATTGGACAATCTCCTATTGTTTCCTAAGCAGTGATCTATATGCTTACTAGCGTATTAATATAGTAGGTATTCCTTATTGATAAGGATTTCTGAAACTGATGTGAGCAAAAATCTCCTTTCTATCACCTTGCTAGTGTTGTTCACAAATGTCTTTCTAATGTTTTGCAGCATCATAGGTTCTCAACTAGGATTTCTCATGTCTTAAACTTTTATATTTTGTGTTCCTTGGTGTTTTGGTTCCCTTGTCTTCTCAGGCGCTAAAAGATTTTTTTTATAGTGTGGTGGCGGTTCAACTTAGTATTATTCCTGACCTTAGAATTGCATTGGATCTTATGGCCAATTTTTATTGTGTGTCATGAGTTATTTCTTATTTTTATCTGGTGCTTGCTGGGTCAAATGAAAACGGTGACTACCATAGCATGATGGAGATCATCTATTGGCTTCAATAACATCTTCAAGTTGACATCTTTATTGAGCATGAAGCTAGGCTTTTAAAGTATATGATTTTTTTTTAAAATAATTTATAATTTGGTTGTGTGGTTGTTAAATAATAGATGTTTTATTGTAATTAGGTTATTCTAGCATTTTCAGAAAATTTTTAAAATTTGTTTGAATCTTGAATTTTTTCTATGTCAACTTGATTGAATAAAGCGAGACTTGTAAGTAGAGTTTTAAAGGACCTAAATAGGCTTTTAAACCTTAGAACTATTGAGTAAAATTAGAAATTTCTGAAATGATGGTTTCCTCAATTGCCTGTTGCATTGCTTGTTTATTTCCAGTCTCTCTTTCTTTTCATCTTCTCATAATTTCAATATCTGTTAGATTCATATTTTATTTTTCTTTTCTATTAAGTTATTCTCAAAAATCACACCACTATATTTTGGATTTTTGTTTTTCATAGTTTAATTCTTTAGTGGGATAAAGGCTTGTTGTTGTTGTTGTTGTTGACTTTAATTCTTTACAACTTTATACTCACCACTACGCTTTACTCCAATCCATATATTTTAGATTTCGTTGGGTAAGTAATCGTTCTACTCTACCTTCAGTCCTACCCATCACAAACCCTAAAGCCCAAAACCATTCCAAGCTACAACCTTTAAAATCATCTCATGAGCCCAACCCTAACTCAGCTACACTTATATTGTTATTAGAAAGGAATTAAATTTTTTTATGGATTTCTCTCCACTTTATTAACCTTGAGATTTTGGTTTCAACATTTTGACATCAAAAAGCGTAAACTTAAACTGCTTGCCTTGATTCTGTTTTTTCATTATGTTGGTATTAGGGCCTTGTTAAAAGGGATCCATTTCCCTGCCTTGTTAACATATTTTGAGGAACTAAAAAGATATTAGAGCTTGACACTAAAGAGCTAAGAAATAGATAGATTTTTAAAAAGTGAAAGTTGAAATGAAAGCATAGATCTTGGGAAAAATAGAAATATATGAGATTGAAATTCTCACCTATTTGACTAATTGTGATTGAAGTGAATTTTGGGATGAAATTACAGTAAAGAGAAAAATGGTAATACTTAAATCTAGAAAAAAGTTACTAAAAAAATTCATGAAATCCCAGTTTTTGAGTATCATCTTTAGTTGAATTTTTCTCTGCTTTAAGTTAATGTGCACTATTCATTCCAAAGGTTGAATGCATTTGCTACTTCTTCACACAGATGATTTTAGTTGGTGAAGTATTTTTATGTCTAATATATATATATATATATATATATATATATATATATATATATATATATATATATATATATATATATACATATACATATACATATATATGCAGTCTTCATGGTTGGGTTCACGTGTCCTCGTGGGGTTCGATCCGGCTAATATATGTGGTGTGTGTGTGTGTGTGTGTGTGTGAAGCTAAATTAAATGATTTGAGAATTCTAAGAAGCTATTTTATCTAATAAAAATCATTTTTTTCAAGGTTATTTTATATATTAGACTTTAAAAAAATATTCCGGCCAATCGAATAACTCTACATTTACTCATAGTTCCCTCATTAACCTTCTTCACACTTCTCCCACCTCCACACAAAGTTGCTTTATAGCTACTCATGTATGTACTCATAACTGTTCTAATCAACTTGCTTTATCACTGGTTTTCCCACATTGATTTATTTGGTTGGTTAATGGTATTCATCGACTTCAGTCTCTGCAGACTCACTGGGATCCTTCTGTACTTCGTTATTTGCTAGCATGTGCTTCTCATCTTATTCGCAAGCTCACTCATCATGTCTTTGTGTTGCTTCAACTTTTTTACCCATGCCTCTTGATGCATGTGACTATTCTAAAAGGTCAATCCATAATTATTTAACATTTTTTTATCTGTCTACTTTAGGTGAAATGGATCTTTGGGTTGTTGAGATGTTAGGGATTTCAATGTTAGTTTATTTTTCATATTTGGATGTTTGTATGATATACTTTTTGTTTAGCCCTATAAATTGGATGCTTAGTCTTCATATTAGGAATCCCAATAAATAGGAAAAAATGAAAAATAGGAAATACTTAATAAACAAATCAGAAATAATGAAATATTTTGAAAGGAGAAATAAATTATTTCCTGATCGAGCAAGTGGATTTGCACTTGCTTACACTCCCCCTCAACCAAGTTTTGATGCCAATTCATCAAGACCGACTCCTAGTAGTGTTTTGGTGAGAATATTAATAATCTGAAGTCGTATTGAAACATAGCTTAGCTGAACATTTATTTTGTTAAAATTTTCTAAGATGAAGTATCGGTCAATATCGATGTATTTTTTCTATCATTGTGCCCAAGATTTTTGGTTATACTAATAGTTGCTTAACTCGCCGAACATCTTAATTGTGTATTTTCTCTCAATATTAAGTTTCCTTAATAGCCTTTGGATTCACATTCTCTCACATATTCCTAGTACAATTAGATTTTGTACTATTTCAATAGACAACTTATTTTTTGCTTCAAGTGATGAGATTGCCCTGGATGTATGAACATTATCCACTAGTTGATTTCCTATCCGATACCTGACTAGCTAGCATTTGTTTATATTGCAATCTCATAATTTTCAAATCTTTTGAATTACAAAGCATATACTTGGGTCATCTTAAAGTTTCTCAGAATTTTGTTCACTGCTATCAAATGATCCTCACTTGATTATTCATCTATTGGCTTAACATACTAAATATGCAATAGTAGGTATTGTGTGTGATAGGTAGAGTATCTTGCTTACAAGTTTTTTATATCTTTTTTTTATAAATTGGGCTTCTTTTTTTCACTTTTGTTCATCTTTTTGTTGGAATCCACATGTGTGCTAGCAAGTTTACACCCAAGCATTCCACTTTCATTCAACATGTCTAAGATACACTTTCTTTGGGATATGATAATTCCTCATTTAGACCGAGCCATCTCCATTCCTAGAAATTTTTGGAGAGTCCCAAGGTCCTTGCAAGCAATCCTTTTAGTTTAATGATTTTTCCTAAATCATCACCTGTCAAGGTAATATCTTCTACATATCACACGTGAATAATAATTTTGCCTCTATGATTGGATTTAACACATAGTATATGATAAGCTTGACACTGATGATATCCATTTGTAATCATTGTTTTAGCAAACTTGTCATACCAAGTACGAGGAGATTGCTTTAAGTAGCATAAGAGTTCTTCAACTTGCAAACCAAACTATTGTTCAACCTATTTCCCAAGCGTGGAGGTATAAACATGTCGACTTTATCAAGGTCTCCATTCAGGAAGGTATTTTTTACATCAATTTGATTTAAAGGTCAAGCTTGATTTACTGCAAGAGAGACTAGAACCTGGACTCTATTAAATTTGATAACAGGTGTAAAGGTTTCCTGCTTGTTAATTCCATATGACTGCATGAAGTCTTTGGAACCAATCTGGCTTTATATCTCTCTACACTTTCATCTTTTATGCATTTGACCGTGGATATTTGTTTGCAGTCTACATAATTTTTTTCATGAGATAACTATAAGTGCTCGTGTTATTCTTTTCTAGGGCTTGAATTTTCCTCTCAATTGCTTTTTTCCATGCTGCTACTTTTAAAGACTCTTGATAGAGTTGAGAATCTGCACGCTTTCAAGTATGATGGTAACAACTTCCCATAAGTTATATATCTTTCAATTGGATGATCAGCGCACCCTCACGTACCTTTCCTATATGCAATTGGTCGATTAAATTCATTAACCAATGGTATAAGAATCATGAGATAAGGAATCCATACCATTATGATTATCAGATGTAGGAGGATTTGGTTCTGACTCTTGATCATCCTTGGTCTTCATAATGTTCTCTGTATGCTCAACAGTCCTTCTAGTGTAAACACTATCCTGATCATTAGTGTTATGTTGGAGTAGTGACACTTGAGATTATTGAGTTTGATTCTTCAAGCGGAGCTGGTCGAGTGGCCGAAGTATCTTGGAAAGAATCTCAAATCTTGTATTCCCACAAGTTCTCCCTCTAAATTTTGGATTAAAAAATAAGATTGATTTTCAAAGAATGTGATATTTATGGAATTGCTCATCTTTCTAATGGTTGGAAAGTAGCATTTGTACCTTTTTTGATTGGAGGAGTAACCGAGGAAAATACATCTGAGAGACTAGAGATCAAGTTCGGAGTGATGTTATGCTTATGAGAACATTAAAATTTTAAAACTCGACTAGGTATTTTATTGATGAGATGTGGTTGTGAGAATGAATTCTCCCTAAAAAATATTTAGACACATGATTAAAGAACATAATGGCACAAGCCTCATTAAGTGAGTGTGTCTATTCATCCTCTCAGCAACCACATTTTGTTGGGTATTCGTAGAAGTTATATGAATAATGCGATGCTAAAAGAAATAAGACGAAGGCTGAAATTAAAATATTCCTTATTATTATTTGTTTTAGAAACTTAAATTTTGCTTTTGAATTGTGTAATGGTCATGGAATGAAATGTTGGAAATATTATGGTGATTTCATATTTTTTTCTCTTAAGCAATGTTTATGTTGTTCTTATCTGATCATCAATGAATGATATAAACTATTGCGTCCCCATTTATATTATTTACTTGTTAAGGTCTCCAGATATCAATTTGAATAACATAAAAAAGATGTGTGTCTGTATTATAGTTTAGGCTATACATGTATGATATATTTTTTTAAGTTGACAAATTTCACATTTATAAAGATTTGGGCTTTTTAGTGATAAATAATATAGAAACATCATTTTCTTATGTACTTAAAATTTGGATGATAGAATTTGAACAGGACTTGAAAATACAATTTGATGGATGTCTTGTCTACTAATGAAGTTTTTTTTTTCTCAAGCAAGAATAGATCAAGATGTATCTCAGCACGACCAATTACCTTTCTCGAGTCCAGAACTTGAAAATCACAACAACTGAAATAAAATTTAAGAAAGTTTGCTAATTTAAAGTAGATTGTAGTTTAATTTTAGAACATAAAGAATATAGTAGAGATGAAAATCATTTCTCAATTCGAATGATCCAATTCCTGCTAATGGTGAGAATGACCCATTTTGAAATGCGGAGTTACTAGTACATGAGTTATAATTTTTGAAGATGTTGATTTCTCTTGTTATATGATTTGATATGCTCCGGAGTCAACTATCTAAGATTTTGATTTATTGCTTTGGATAATAAAAGTGTGATGGAAGATATTTTGTTGTGTTAATAGGCTGGTAGGTTGCTTGATAGGGGATTGTGATATACTGGTTCAGAACTAGAATTATTATTAAACATTTTTGCGATGCCTCGATTTGCTTCTTTTGAACGTGTTGAATTTTGAATTGTTGTTGGTTGTGATTAGCAACATTTGCACTGTTCTCCCTATTATATCTTCAGTTAGATGACTTCCAATATGCATGTTTGCCATGTAATTTTCAACTTTTTTTTTACATGACCAAAATTTTAACAATGGTGGCAACATGGTCGTCCTTTTTTGGGCTTGTTATTTGAGAAGAATTTTGAGTATATAAAGCCGATCCTTCATCAGATAATGTGGTGTGATTGTTTGTCATCATCAATTTCTTTCTACTCTTCTCCCTTCGAGCTTTTGCAAATGCCTTATGAATGGTAGGGATGTGTTTAATTCCCATAATTTTCTCCTTGACTTTGTCTTAATTGAGGTCAAGGAGGAATTTTATGGTCCTTTGTTGTTTAAAAAACCTCCTATAATAGAATCATCAGAACATTTACAAGAATAAACTTTGTACATGTCCAAATGCGGTCAAAAGCTTGTGAGGGTGTTGAAATATTGAGTAATGCTCAATTCTCCTTGTCGTATAGCTGGTCTCAATCTCAAATTACTTTATTGAGTTTTAAGTGCTAGATCAGGTCTCACAAACAACCTCCTATATCTCTTTGGATGTCCTATAGAGTAAAAATTTTTCTTTTGTGGACATAATCATGTGGTCGTCAGTTTTCCAGACCCGATATTTAGAATATGCTATTTATGGAGCCCAAATTTGTATGTGTGATGTCATCTTTCCCTCTGCCGCAAATGTACATGGTGATGGACTGTTACCATTTAAGAAAATTATAGCTATATAGTTTATTGATAGTGGTTAGGTGGGAGGAATTATCAGGTACGATAGAGACTAATGCATAAGCTCGAATCTAGAGGTGATTACCATGGAAGAAGATTGTGTGGCTATGCCATGTTTGACCATGATAAAATTGTGAAGCTCAAATTGAGAAGACCTGCTTCTCGAACATAAGCGAGAGATCTTAATTCGACGACTCAGTTGGATAAGTGAACATGAACTGTAGGTAGTTGTGCAACTCTCGGTTTCCATGAGTTCGACACTCATTGAGAGGCAGTCAAGCTATTTACAAGCCAACAGCTCATGGCGACTTGGGTAAGCCGAATCAATTGCTGGGGCCAAATCGTTCGCCGCTTTAGCAAATCGAAAATGAAAAAACAATATGCAAAAATCAAACGGCGCATTCGAATGATCTATGAAATGGAACAAAAATTTCAAACGATATGTGAAATTTGATCATAAGAGCCAAACTAGCCTCATATTCTATGATTCTACTCAAACGGAGCTTTCGAATGGTTTTGCTATCCGTTATAACGGAGGGGACGAGCGAGGGTGCGGCTCATGCGTACGAGAAACGGAGCAACTATTCAAATAGTGGTTGATGATGCCAAAACAAAAGGGATAAACACTCTGCTCAAACGGAGCATTCATACGGTTCTGCAATCTATCGAATGGAGGGGACGAACAACTGTTGTGGCTCATGCGTACGAGAGAGACAGAGCCAGTTGTTAGAACATTTTTGGATGATACCAAAAGGGATGAACGCTGCAACTTCTCTCATGCTAACGAACAAGGTTGTAGCTATGAAGAATCTAGGAAATTTTTTTTTTCTCGCTCACTCGAAGCATTTCACCTTACTACATATATATAATAGTACGACCAGATATCAGTTCACAAGATAGGAAACCAAAATCCTTTTATATTAAATTAGGACTCCCATCAAGTTTTAAAAACAAGGAAATAGGAAATATCTAATAAAGGAAACACAAACAATGAAATATATTCTGAGAGAAAAATAAATTCCATCCTAATCAAGCATGGGGATCGACACTTCCTACAATAAACTTGATCAGATTATTTATTTGCTAAATATTTCGACAAGCATAAACTTGTAAATATATGTCATGAAGGGCAAAGTTATGTAAATACATCCCATTCACTAAATCACTTAATAATTTCATCTATTATGAGGAGAAATATGTTCATCTCATTATTTTAAAATTTTAAGAAAATTATCCAGCAGAAAATTTTTCTTCATGATATATTTTCCCTTAAAATTAGAACACTTTCTTGGCAGAAGAAAAAGCATTTGAGGGTTTCCTTTTTTTTTAATATATAATTTGAATTTGCTCTATATGTGCTTGGACTTTATGAGTGTCCGATATATGATGCGTTCTGATACATTTGGATCTCGGCGAGGTTTCATTTTGGTTATTTTCTGTGGTGGTTTTGGTATTACGGAAATATGAATAATGAATTAAAATAAAATAGCAGAGACTTGGTAGTATAAAATGCCAGGTGCATTTGATTATTTAACGTATGATTATTACTCGTGTTATGAGTATAACCATAGTTTTCATTCAAAGTTTATTCATAATTAAGGTACAAATTTTCAATATTAATATGTATCAACATTTTCTTAGTGCCCCAGCCATTCGGTAATAGTGCGTAATTCAATGGACGGAATTAGAATTAGTAAAGAAAATTTCAAGTGAACTAGGACAATAAAGATTTAGTGCCGCGATTATGAACTTCAGGAGGAATATTATAATCTAGCCTTATGCCAGTATTGGGGCTGTCTTTTAAAAACCCAAATATTTTGGGATTTGTTTCTTGATTTCTCATTTTCCCTAGTTCCAGCCGGCAAAAATATATTGTAACAGAAGTCATCTTTGTATTATTAATGTGGTCGCAGATTTTCCTTCTTCAACGGTATATTTGATCTCAAAATTCAATCTGGACATCTTTCACATTTTTAATTTCTTGCCATTTGTGTCATATGGATGAGTCTTTGATCTTCTATCTTTAGGTTTGAATGTATAAACCATATTTAGGCTCTTACTAATATAGAGTTGTTTCCTTGATTCAATTGCCCGGGATGCTTCCACTTGAGCGAAAATTCTGTTCTATTCCAGATGAAATGAGTTTTTCCCAACTCTTGTTGGTTGACTATATCCATCTTTCCATTTATTAGTTTTTACTGGAGAAATTTGCTAGAAATCTTAGTTTATTAATTCTTCTAAAGCTTAAAAATTACTCCGTATTAGAATTTCCTTAAGCTTTGATTCATACTAATCGATTTTGGAGAAATTTGCTAGAAATCTTAGTTTATTAATTCTTCTAAAGCTTAAAAATTACTCTGTATTAGAATTTTCTTAAGGTTTGATTCATACTAATCGATTTACAACAAACCTAACAGAGGGTAGTAATTCCTGATTATGCTGTTGAATATATAACTAAAACAGTTTTTTTAGTCCATCCGAATATTTCTTTGGGTCTCTTGGCATCTAAATTTAATTGAATCAAACTCTATAAATGTGGAATAAGACTGATATCTTTCAAAGAAAAAAACAAGAAATCAGAGTTGTGTCATGGATCTGCAGAAGATTATTTTTAGTTGACCCAACAAATACAAATTGTATCCTGCCTAGATTTAACCAGTCTTCACAGTGGAGAACTAGATTGAAGGAAGTGGAATTCTAATCGTTAGATGTCTATTGAAATTAGTATCCGAATTTTGATCTTATTCAAGGGTACAATACGAAATATCTGAACTTTCCTTTTCAATTCTATACCGATGGAATTGTTTGGCAGGCATGCACAATCTACATTGCGTTACATTTAACTATTAAGATCTATAAAAACACATCATGATAGAAAGGCTGCCAAATGAAAGCGATTGTTGTCATCATCATGCCTTTTTCTTCCCCCCTCCTTCAGGGATTTATATAGGAGATGACATGGTCATCCATTTCACAAGAGCAGCAGGCCAGGAGATGGGCACTGGAACTTTCCTGGACAATCTTTTCCTTAGCTCCTCTCCATCACCAACCAACACCATATGTGAGATATGTGGTGATCAGAGTAAGCTCCATGGAGTTATCAAATCATGTCTTAATTGCTTCCTTGCTGGAGGAAATCTCTACATCTTTGAGTACGCTGTTTCTCCTGCCTTCTTCATCGCCAAAGCTCGAGGAGGAACCTGTACTTTAGCTGCTTCAGATCCAGCAGAGGATGTCTTGCACCGAGCCAAGTCTCTTCTAAATGAAGGATTTGGCGGCTACAGCCTTTTCAAGAATAACTGTGAGGATTTCGCAATCTATTGCAAGACCGGTTTTCTTATTGAGACTACTTACAGCATAGGCCGAAGCGGCCAACTGGCATCATGGACGGCAGCTGCTTCAACAGTCATGTCTTCTCCGCTTCGCTACCTCACAACCAGTGGGACTGGTTTGGTGGTTGTGGCGGGAGCGATGTACTCAGTCAGCCGATACATTGCTGATATCGGTGTACGGCGTGATGTCGTCAAGATCCCTGTGGAGAGGCTGATCAGAGAGGCTGGTGCCGTAGAAGAACCTCAAGAAACTACAGCATTGCTGACAATTTGATGCAAAATTGTAATTTGATCATTATGTTATTTGAATATATATTTGCAAGGACTTGAGCTTTGATATTGCTGCTACTTGTTTCAGAACAATTTACACATGTCTAATTTCTACTATGTCAGTATTTATATTTAAATGTTTCTTTAGGTTGAAAGATGTACAGCGATTTGGCATTGTTCAAACAATATCCAAGAGAACTTACGAGTAGCGTTTCATTGGTCTGTCCTGAACATTATAGATTAAAAAAAGGAAGATTTACATATTTACCATTCAATTTTTATGTATTTACACATGTAACACCTTAAATTTAACTTTTACATATATGACATTTTACCTTTGTATGAAAAAGGTATATTTTACTTATTTTAAAATTGTAATAGTGGCATTTTTTGTGATATGAATGATTTGGGTGGTATAAATGTAAATAGCAATTTTTAGGTGTAAAAAACATGGATAAGAGCATCTCAAATGATTTATCTTTTTATTTTATTATGTGTAATATGAAATTTAATTGCATTATTATACATTACATTCATTTTAATTTAAATTAAATAAAATTAAAATATATGAACATATCTTGATACAAAATATTACCCATTATAGATGTCAGTAATATCGCTATGACTTGATTAATAATGAATTAATTATAAAACGTGTTTAATTATACGAGTCTAAAGCGGGACAGCTAAGTAGCTTTCTAAGAGTCAAATATAAACGAACTTATTTAATATTAAATAAATCATATTACTTATTTTCATATTAATTTTTTATGTTGTATTAAAATAAATGCTAAATTTTAAAATCTTTTGAACTGATTTTGAGCTGAATAAAAACTTAAACGAACAAGCAAAAGGATTTCTGATGGAGTCAAACACAAATATGTTATTTAGTAGCACATCAACCTGTGACTAAAAAAGGAAGCTCTTGAATCTGGAGAAGAACATCTTTTCAGGTACATTTGATTGAGAACAAATATATCCTAACTCTTAGGAATGTTTTTTCCAACAATCTTTGCAGGTGTAATGCGAAGAAGATTCCCAGGCTTTCCAGGTAGAGCTCCTTTTATCATTACAACTCTCAGTTCATTATCTATCTTGACAATCTTCAGCTTTCGGATCTTTCTTTTAGTTCCTCCCATCCTTCCAGGCATCTTTTTACCTTTATACACTCGACCAGGCGTCGTTCCAGCGCCGATGGAACCCAGTGCTCTATGGCTTTTAGAGCCATGAGTCATCGGCCCGCGGCGAAAATTATGTCTTTTGATGCCACCTGCACAGATTAGTTAGTTCATTTTTTCATTCTATATTGGAATTAACTAAGAAAAAGAGAAGGCAAGATAAAGGTACAAGAGAAAATGATGTCATAGAAGATAAAGGTACAGATAAGTAGCTTTATACATGTTTAGCTTAAATTTCAGTGAAATTCTATCAATTATGGATGGAAACTAATCGAGACACCCAAAAGAGGAACAAAGATCTCTAGCACAAAAAACCAAAGCTATCCAAAAACTTAAAGTGGTATGGGATCAAACGACATCAAGACATTGATTTCTTAATTATTGATGCATTGTGTCAATGAAGAGAGACCGCATGCACATTGGCATAGGACTTTATCAAGCTTGAACCCTCTACGTGAAAAACGAATAAACAAAGACCGAGATGTTCAACCGAAACAAATATTCTTTTAGGAATAAACAATATCTGTTATTAGCATTTCTTTCAAGTTATTGGGAAAATCATTATAAGTTCTCTTGTCAAGTATAGCATACTATCTACTCAAATGCTCGAAAACCTCAAGTGTCTTAATTTTGCGCCAGCCAGTGCCGCCACTTCATGAACTCCGCTTGACTCATCCGTGCCTCGACGTGCTTGCTCCTCAATATCAGGTGAGCCCTCCATGGGTCCTTGTTACAACGAAGCTTGGCCTAAGGACAAATTTATCTTTTGTAAACCTAAGAACAATTTAATCTTTTATTATTATTATTATTGGGTATAAATATGTTTGTTATGTCTGGGATTAGGATTATACATAAGATTGAGTTATGAGTCCTAAGTCTAGGGTTTAAGAGAGATTTCCTACCTCTCGAATTGTATGAACTGAGAGAGTTCGCTTACCTCTCAAATGTAGGTGTTTATCATTTTTGGAAGGAGACCTACACAAGCAATTCTATGCCTTGACTCGAGAGAACGGTTATGGAATGCAGGAAGATAATTGAACAATTGTCGGGATGACTATGAGGGATTTCTGAAGCAGGACTGGAAGAGATTTTCATGAAGGGCTTAAAGCCCAACATACGGGCAACATTCCAACTACTAAGACCATGAGGATTGAGGGAGATGATTAAAGCTAACCTAAAGATGAAGAATGCCAACAGGACCAACACAGATGGAATGTCGTACTGAATGACTGAAACCATGCCAATGCCAAAAGTTCAAACAGTTAAAGTCCAGAGGAAGGCTGCACGAGACACGAATAATGGACCACAACCAGGAGCAACACTCAAGCGTCTTACAGAGGCAGAGATTCGGGAGAAGTAAGCCAAGAGGTTGTGTTTTTGGTGCGATGAGAAGTTTACTCCAAAACACCGTTGCAAGGATCGAAGATTACAAGTTCTCATAATACAATACGAGAAAGTAGAGAATGAATAAATAGAGATAGCTGCGGGGAGAAAAAATACTCCTAGATTTTTACACATTAAGACAACGTGTCTTTTGAGAGGGGGCGGGGTAGTATTGTTATGAGGGCGCCCAGCCTAAGGACAAATTTTTCTTTTTTATGCATAAGGACAATTTAGTCTTTTATTATTATTATTATTATTGGGTATAAATATGCCTAGGGCTATGATTATTCATGAGATTGAATTATGAGCCTTAGTTCTAGGGTTTGGGAGAGATTTCCTACCTCTCAAATTGTAGGAATTGAGAGTGATCGCCTACCTCTCGAATTGTAGATGTTTATCCTTTGTATTTGTGTGAGTTTTTTAATTTGTTGAAGAAAAAACTGTTTTGCCCAAATTTTTATGAAAATTTTGTGTCAATTTCTACCTCAATTCGTATCACTCCCCCATCAAACTTTTAAAAAATACCCAAAGTCAAGATATCCCTCGATGCTGTGATCTTTCTACAAGGTTTGTTGCAGTTCAAAACTGAATCAAGAGTATAGGTGTGTAAGCAAGTACAAGCGTGTCTACTTGTGTGTGTGTGTGTAACACACCTCATATTTTATAAACTCTTATAATCTCCCAAAATAAGGAGGTAAGTGATAAAATTCAGCTCATTCACACCTCATTTAAGGTGCACCTAGTAGCTTGGAATGAAAGCTGAACTTTCTCCTCAAGTCGAGCGACTATTTTATTGTCGAATACAGTTAAGTAGTTAAGGGCTTTATGCTTGTCGAAAAGCAAACTATTTATTTTCTAGACAACAACTATGTTTACTCGAAATCACCTATGGCCACTCTGTTGAGGTCTACACATGCATTCCATCCAATTCAACTACAAGTCCATTCTAATTCACTTATTCTAGAAGCTCATCATCCCGCTCTTAATGAGACGAGTCACATTTTTTTTAGTAAAAGAAAACTGACAACCTCAACTCTTTGCAAGCCTCATCACAGGCCCTACACACTCCAACTCAATGCATGCCCTCCATATGAATTACCATCACCATCCTAGGCATTTGACCTTCTCCCTACAAATTGCAATAACTACATTGCAAGAGTAAGAAGGGGGAGACAGGAAGACAGAAAGGTGAGAAGTTTTGGAAGAGAGAGAGAAGCTCTTTCGTACAAGAAACCATTTCCCAAACTGAAGAATATTAGAGCCTCATCTTCTAGACAGCGAACATCTCCACCCCACTTCAAACATATTACAGTCTAAAGAAGCATTATCCTCTCAACATCCACTCAAGAAGGTTTTTGAGAAGAGTAATTGCTTAGCCTTAAAGACTTCATTTTTGTCTTAAAAAATCTTATCTAAGTTCTATGAATTTTTTTATGAATCTAAAATACCACTATTTCCTCACTAAAATAGATATAGGCGTTAGCTTTCAAACTACCATAAATTTTATCCCCATTCTATGCTATGATCCTGCATATCTCTTGCATTAACAAGTGTGTTGCTAATGATGATGATAATAATCCAAATTTCAAGAAGTTGCTCGGCTCCTCAAACACGGCGCCGTATCAAGCAAAATAACAAAAATCAAGATTCACACCCAAATAGACCAACTACAAATCTATTTTAGTCACCATAGGCATACTTTCCAAGATATGACCTTATTTGTCTTGCGTAAACTCACCTATGTTTTGGCATATGGTAACAAAATTTCTCTCGAAAAATTTCTCCTGATACAAGTGCACTTCAAAAATCTCCACCAAGCTCAGAGGCCTCCTTATGTCGATTTTTTCAAAGTGCACCATCCATGCGTGCATAAATACATGCCTTGATATAAGTACAATATATAAATCTATGGGAATATAATGTTGAATCAATAACTATGAACCATCCACCGTTTGAATGAAAATGGGATTGAGCCATTTACAATCTTGGTTTTGCAAAAATCAACCCAAGATCATATCATACACAATTAGGGCTGACATAAAGCCAAATGTATGTAAGCATGACGACTTGAAATTAAAAAAAAAAAATCACTTTTTGAGTGAGTGGAGTTCATCCAAATTAAAATCATTCAATTCCATAGTCTCCCAAAATTTGATTTTTATTTAGTTATGAATGCATATAATACATATGCATGCATTACAATACACACAATACTTATTGCTTATTGTATGATAACCACATTTTGAATGACATTTCAGGTAGTCTCCAACTATAATTTCGTTACATAAAGCATTAAATAGACATGTTCAATATCAGCTTTGTGTTGATCCAAATTGCAAAAAAAAATCAAGCCAATAATTCTGACATGATTTTGATAGTGTTGTCTGAAAGGCATTATAGAAAGTGCAGCTAGAAGACAGCGAATGTCCTGGAAAAGCCTCTCAACCATGTGAAAGCAAAGCAACAGTGGCAAGAGAAGCTTAATCAGCTACACCACAGAGCTCAAGGAGAAAATAGGGTCTCTTGAATCCTATAATGAATCGCTTTGTTGTTAAGTAGATATTCTTAGGTGTAATGCCAATGGCGTTCATGCGAGGTTTGATGGAAGAGAAAGGAAATTGAAGGCGTTGAATAAAAGTTGAAGGTGCTTTAGACAGAGGTGATGATTAGAGTGCAACACAAGAGGAAAGGTCGCCCCCTTGGTAAGGTTCACAGCGGCACTCAAGGTGGTCAGCTTGAGCTACTCCATGAAAGCTTGCCGATGGTGGGAAGACCTCATGGCAAGAGCCACTTTGTGAAGAGATATTTGCAAGATTTGACGATGAAGTTTCAAGTTTTTACTGGAACCAGAAATTCAAAGCTGTTGAGCTTTGAGGAGATAGTATGGCACAAACTCGATGATGGGAGCTATTCCCACATCATTTTAGGTGGAGAAGATAACGGAGATGAATAAATAAATGTGATACTTTGAGTCTTACCACTGTTTCGAGCATTATGAATATAAATGCCCCTAATTATATAAACATATGCCTAAGCCAATAATAATTTTATCCATAACATATTTTTAAAGGAAAGTAATAAATCTAATAGTTGTATGTTAGGAAGCATGATTATAGGATATCTAATAAATGTATTTTCTATATAAGTTAATCAAATTAAAAGATGTCTAAGTGCAGAATCTTTCCTAATAAAGATATTTCTAAACAAAAGAGATTGGAATGTATATAAATGTGTAACATATGTTTTTAATTGGGTAATAAGAAAAAGATCAGCTTTCCTTCATATGGTAGCAAAACCACGCCCAGCTTGTCGCTGATAATTTGTTCCTTGATTTGGCTTTGTTCCCTAAATGCAAGTGTGGCTTCGTGTCGATCGGATATCCAACATACTGAGGGCTCCTCGGTTCAGCTTCACACCCAAGTGATCCTCAGTTGGCTTCGTTCCACACACGCAAGGCGTCTTCGTCTCCATCGTTCGAATCTCCATCATCCTAGTTTCCATTTTGCCTTTGTCTTCATTTGCGCCATTCACAAACAAATGCAGCATTGTCTGGTCGGGCACTTTCTGTTAGTCTCTAGGCTCTAGCTACTCCTTGGGTCGAGGGATAGGGATTTAATTATCGTAAAAGGAGGGGTTGCGCTTCCATTCTTGGACGGTGGAGGACTTCGGCTCAGGCTCTTGCTGTAACAAGAATTTTTTAACGACTTTATTTCTTAAGTACAGGAGATCAAGATTGGCTATAGAGTCAATTATTTCTATTGGAATAAAACTATAAGACTCTATGTAAGAAGTATTTCTCAAGAAAATCGCCTTATTGATAATTCTTTAGCAGAGATTGATCTGAATTATTTCGAGTAGAAGAGAGTTGATGCCCAACTTTGTATACAAAAATGGAATTCTATCGAACCTGATCAATTTGGTCATATTGCTCATTGTGACTGTGTTAAAAACAAGATGGAGGAATTGACATTTGTCTTTTTTGGGATAAAATACTTCACGAATATTTGACATATACAAGGAGTTCTATCAAGCTAAACAATAATATCAATCACTTAATACTTATCACAAGCACTTTAAACGTGTTATGAGGAATTGAATGCACTATTGTCCTTCAACATTGATGTTCGGATTCAACATGCTCAAAGAGAACAAATGACTATTTTGAATGTTCTAATTGGCCTTGACTCTCATTATGAAAGTATCAAAACATAGATCTATTTGACCCTAGAGTTACTACTCTTAGGCAAGCCTACACTAGAGTGTTCGTACTATTTTTAATTCTCAGGTTTCATCTGTACAACAACCTGATGCTCTTACTAGCTAGAAAAATAAAAGCATCAGTAAACACCAGTCTCAGGGAAACTATAGTGGAACTCTTACTTTTAGAATTAAGGCTTACGGGTAGTTTGCTACTACTGCCATAAACCTGATCATACAAAGAGAACGTATTAGAAGTTGCTCAAACATAATTAATAGGATTCTAGATCACAATCAACTCATAATGTCACTACTAATGAGATTTTTAAGAGTTTGACACTCAATTTCAGCAGATGAATATGCTAAATTCATCTAATTCCAAGAAACATTCAAGAAATCTCCCTGCATCACTACCCTTGTTGAGTCAATTAACAATGATATTTGTCTTTTTTCCTCTTCTACACAATAGGTCATTGATTCTGGTGGTAAAGATCACATAACAAGTAACCCAAATTTATTTTCACCTTTTGATAAACGTCTTTCTTCCGCAACTTGGCAGATGGATCTACTTCTAATATTCTTGGTTCTGGCACCATCAATGTTACACCTACATTGTATTAAACTTCTATTCTCAATTTACCATATTTCTCTTTTAATCTTATCTCAATTAGTATAATTACATGTGTTCTTAATTGATGTATCTTATTCTTCCCTTAATAAATGTCTTTTTTAGGATGTTATGATGAGAGAGTTATTAATTGGGGGGTAGGGGGGTAGACTATACATTTTGAACAACGAGCCACCTTGATCATAACCTGTTCCAACACTTTATCTCCTGTTGATGATCATTGTCGATTAGGGCATCCATCACTACCAATACTAAAAAAGCTATACTCCTAATTTCAAAAATTATTATTGTTATTGTGACTCGCATCAATTTGTTGAACGCCATCATTTATATTATGTTCTTAGAGTTAATAAAAAGGTTAATCATAGTTTTGAATTGGTTCATTTTGATGTTTGAAGACCTTATTTTATTTATTAATTGATTTCAATATTTTGTCATCTTTGTAAATGATTTCTCTAATATGACTTGACTTTATTTATAAAATCTCGTACTGAGTTATGGTCACATTTTCAATCACTTTGTGCTAGAATTAAAACTCAATTTAATATTTATATTAAGGGTGATGTTTGGAGCAATTTCGTAACTTATCCAAATTTTATTCAGAGATAAGCGAATTATTCTCGATAAATCATTGATAGCATGTTGATCCGGATGTATCGTCTCGATCTGGTTTCGTGCGTTTCGAAAACAACTGATTCTGGATAAACGACCATTTTGCCTCTATTTTGGATAAATTGTTTGGCTTGCAGAGTTTTGGTATCACTGATTTGTGCGTTTTTATAAGTATATGAACAATAAAGGGCTTTTTAAGTAAAAGAGGGAGCTAGATTTGTAAATAGAATGTTTTGGGTGCTATGTATGTGATTGCCCTGGAAATAAAGGGAAATTATTACTTGAAAGCAATTGCCCCATGAATAAGCATATCCAACGAATTCAGCAGTATACAAAAACAAAAACAAAAAAATCAAAGGATGACGGTTCAATCTATCAAATAATAATAATAGGAAAAACTTCTCAAATAGTTGTCTTCAAAGAGCAGCGCTATCACAATTCCCTGGTGATACCATGGTTTAGGATTAATGGGCTTAAGGTTCTATACACACCATTTGAGTTCAGAGCTCCATCTTTTCCACTCAGCATAAAGTAGGGATATTACATATATATAACTTGAAACATTGTTGAATACAAAACAGTACTCTAATATAAGCTGCTCCATCACCATTGCGTCAGAAAATCAGATATCTCTGAAGCATCATGGACATAAACAAGTCACTTTTCATGTTCAATTTAAGGTGCAATTAATACAAATCGCCCTAAACTTGTTATTTACAAATCAACCACCCTTCTTCATCCCATCTACAATGGAGAGGCAACAGAAGAAGTGCAATCTTATTTTGTGTAAAAAAAAAATCTGTAGAAAGCTACTCCTCTGATTGCCCTGCTCTCCTAGTTCGCTGCTCCTCCGATTGCTCTGCTCTACTTCTGGTTCGTACTTTAAAAGGCGAAAGCTGCGTGTTGTTCAATTGATCGCGAAGAGAAGGAATGCTGAAGAAGAGGGAGCGGCTACGACAGAGTTGTCGATCGCGTAGGGAAGAAATGCCGAAGAAGAGAGGAGCGACTAGTACAGAGCTCTCGATCGTGAGAAGGAATGCCGAGAGGGAGCGGCTAGGGCAGGTAGAGCCTTAATCGGCTGGAGCGAAGGAGCATAAGGTCGAAAATGTGTTCGGCTTCAGCTGCTTTGATGGCGAGAGGGAGAGACGGACGAGAAGAGTGAGCGGGGTGAGCAAGCGAGAGCAGAGGCGGAAAATAACCACAAAACGCGGACAGAGAAAGCGGACCGCAGGTATAACCCCGCGATCGGATTCTAATACAAAACAAAAACTCAATTTTCAAAAACGCACCTAATAATACGCAAACCAAACAGTGCGGTGGCGTTTTTGAAAGCGTCCCCGCACTTATAAGCTGCCCCAAACAGGCCCTAAGATTCTGAGAAGTGACAGCCAAAAAATTATTTTCTGCACATTTTCAGACATACATAATACAAAAAGGAATGCTTCACCGGTCATCTGCGTCGATGCTCCATCCTAAAATGGAGTAGTTGAAAAGAAAATAAACATCTTCTCAAGACAGCTAGAACTCTTTTGTTTCAAACCAATGTGCCCAAGCTGTTTCGGGTTGATGTAGTTTTTATAACATTTTTTTTTAATCAATCGGATGTCTTCTACTGTTTTACAGAACCAGATACCCAACCGCATTTTATTTTTAATCTATTTCCCATTGAACCATGTATATTTGATGTACTTGTTTTGTTGATTATGTGTGTCTTTATAGAATAATCTCGTTTGCAAAAAAGCCATATGTTTTCCCCTCTTAAATAGGTACATGGATTCTAGCTTTTTGTTGATGTCATCTTTCAGGAACAAACCTCATTCTTTAGTGACTTGTTATCTAAATCTTCACAAGATTTTGATGAATCATATCATATCATCAGTTCATATTCTGCTCTAACTCCACCTCCACCACAAGTGCCTCAATCTAGAACACCTAGCACTAATGTTTACTCTAGAAGACCTAATCCCCCCTAATCCTAGTAAGACATTGGTACCATCTTCTTCAGTGGTTCCTCCTCCTAGTGACCTTGAATTACCTATTATTATTCGAAGAAGTAAACGTCAATATGTCAATCTCATTTCCTCTAACCAGTTATCTTCTACTTTTTGTCCTTATATTGCTTCTCTTTACTTTGTTGAGGTCTCAAGATCTGTTCAGTAAGTCATCCCATTCTAGGTGATGGACAACGATGCTTGATGAAATTAATGTCTTAAGTAAAAAATGAAACTTGGGAATTAGTTGAACTACCTCTGACAAGAAGGTTTGATAGTTGTAAATAAGTATTTGCGGTGAGTTTCATTTTGAAGGATCTACAGCTCGTCTCAAACCTCGGTTGGTTGCTAAGGCCTATCCTCAAACTTATGGGATGGACTACTTGGCCGCATTTCTCTCTGTTAGCTAAGTTAATTTTGGTTCCCCTATTTTTGTCCTTAGTTGCAATGATAATTGGTCTCTGCACCAGCTTGATGCGAAGAATGTCTTTCTGCATGGCGATCTCTTCGAAGAGATATACAGGGAACAAGATCCAGGGTTTGTTGCTCAGAAGGAGTTTAGAAAAGCATGTCATCTTTGGAAGTCATTATATGGATTGAAGCTAAGTCCTCGAGCATAGTTGAAAAATTTAGCAAAACAATAGAAGACTTTAGGATGCAAAAAAGTAAAAGTGATCACACTGTATTATACAAGCAATCTGCTTCTGCGGTCATTCTATTGGTAGTTTATATTGATGACATCATTATTACTGGAAGCGATGTGCAGAAAATTTTATCATTGAAATCATTTCTTCAAAATCAATTTAACACTAAAGATCTGAGTTTCTTCAAATACTTCTTGGTGATTGAGGTATCAAAGAGCAAGAAGAATATCTTTTTACCTTAACGAAAGTATGTTTTGGATTTGTTAGCAGAAATTGAGAAATTAGAGCTCAAATCATGCAATACTCAGATGTTTTCTAATCAGAAACTTACCAAAGATGCAAAGCCTTTTAATGATTATGAACGATATAGGAAGTTAGTGAGAAAATTAAATTACCTCACTGCGACTCGCCCTGACATAGCTTATGGTTAGCACTATAAGTAAATTCATGTCTTCCCCCATAGTCCATCATTAGTCAACTTTTGAACAGATAACATGTTATCTCAAAAAAGCTTATGGCAAGGTATTCTATATTAGAATCATGGTCATAGAAATATTAAATATTTTTAATGAAAATTGGGCAAGTTCCAAAGTTAATCAGAGATCTATTAGTGGATATTGTATTTTGTCGGTGATAATTTCTTCTCATGGAAGAGTGAGAAGCGGCATGTAGTGTCACAATCCAATGCAGAATTTGAGTTTTGAACAATAACACAAGTTTCAAATGAATTGATGCGGGTCTCCCATTTTGACAGAAATAGATTTTAAGATGACAATTCTGCAATTCATAAGGCTTCAAACTTTGTCTTCCATTATTGAATTAAGCACATTGAGATAGATTGTCATTTTATTCATGGAAAAATTCAACAAAATTTGATTTCTACAGCTTATGTAAAGACTGTGGAGCAACTATGGGACATCTTCACAAAGGCCCTTAATGAAGCTAGGGTCACTTATATTTGTAACAAGTTGGGCATGATAAATATCTATGCTCCAACTTGAGGAGAGTGTTAAGGAAAGTAATAAATCTAATGGTTGTGTATTATGGAGCATGATTATAGGCAGCTTCATTATAGGATATCTAATAAATGTATTTTCTATATATGAAACCTAATAAGAAGAGATTTGATTGCAAGATCTTTCCTCTAGTAGAGATATTATAAACTATAGAGATTGAAGTGTATATAAATATGTAACATATTTTCAACTAGGTAATAAGAAAAAGAGCAGTTTTCCATTGCAATATTAATTAACAAACGATTAATCGCTTTACATAGAAGGATTAATTACCCAAAAGTACTGTTGATTACTTAATTAGTTAATTAATAAAATGCTACTAATTTTCTTACTAATGGTCCTAGTGACCAGCCATCAAACAACTAATTAATAAGTATACTATTGTTCATTACATGATAAAATGCACTAAAATCTCAAGTTCTGTCTAAATGATTCTTAAGATTGCCACACATTCTTCTTATTGGTTGACTGCTGATCTTATCAAATTTTTTGAAAAGGTCAACAAAATAAATAGTGCAATGCATGAAATGAGAAAAAAATTCGTATGAACTAATAATTATAGAATATTAAGTAATAGAGGCTGTGTTACAAATTTCTCTAGTCTAAGCAAGTAGAAAAAAATTATTTATATGTATATGTGTGTGTGTGTGTGTTATATTTATATATGTATATGTATATGTATATGTATATATATATCTGTGTGTATCTATGTATATATGTATGTGTGTGTTATATATATATATACATATAGATATATATACATATAGATATACGTACATATGTATGAATATATATTATGTATGTGTCATTGGGTTAGCTGACACAATAGGGAGCGTTAGATTTATCTCTCATAAGTAATATTATATATACCTAAAAAGAAAAATCGAATATCAAGATAAAAATTTGTCACAAAAATGAGTGAGAGGCAAAGACATCAAAACAACAAAAATAGACGGAAGAAATAAAAAAGCTAGACAGATAAGTCGTAAAACTCAAAAACTATAGAGAGAGATGATAATATTTAAGTGAGAAAGTAGTACACGCTTTTAAGATTATAACAAATAGGTGCGAGTGAGTTGACCATCTAAAAAAAAAGATCACACAAAAAACAGGAGGTACTATTAGGTATATAAAACTAAGCTGAAAAAAATACGAAGATAAAATGGTTAGATTGAAAGTAACATATTAAAATGTTGCAAGTGGACTTAACAAAATAGCAACATACAAGATGAATTAATGAAAAAATAATAATAATGCATAAAATTGACATTAAATTATTGGAATATTGATGATGATATTCATAAATTACATAGACTGAACAAAATAGGGCATGAATAGGAAAAGGCAATACATAAAACCTTTTAATAATGATAATGAAATTGATGAATTACATAGGCTTAACAAAATAAAAGTCTATATAAGAGGAAGAAATGAAAAAGAAGAATAAAAAGAATTTGACACCATTTTAAAAAAAATCAAAAATTGAAAAGGATAACAGCAAGAATCCTATTTCTATTGAACCCAAGCACTAAAACTCTCTTTATAAAATAACATCCTCTTTATGTTATGAGAAACACTACAACCCCCCAAACAAATCCACACATAAAATTCCAACCTCTTAAACTCTTGAAGATTGGTTATTCGTCTCTTAACTTATGAAAAAATGAAAAGAGATGCAACATTGCATACATGATAATGGTGCTGAGTTACTTGGGAAAAAAAAAAATCAATTTATGTAAATTTATTCGGGAGTACAGGCTTGTTCTTATAAATACTCAATAAAAGTCAAAATTTTGTGAAAAATGCATAAACATAAACTTGATCATTCAATTCTGTGCTTTAAATAGTTCAAATTGAAATCAAGCAACAATCTTTCGTTATAAAAAAAAATAAAAAAACATACCCAAACATCTAAAAACAGGAGAAGAAAAGGAAGGTGGAAAATTTTGCCGTACCTTGGAATCCCTTGCCAATGGTCGTCCCGGAGACATCAACGAGATCGCCCTCCTTGAATATCTCATCTACGACGAGCCTCTGCCCTGGCTCGAAGCCCTCGATGGAAGGGAGCCGGAATTCCTGAAGATGGCGCATTGGTATGGCGCCGGCCTTGCTGAGGTGCCCGAGCTCCGGCCTGGTGAGCTTCCTGTCGCGAACTCGGCGGTAGCCAACCTGAACGGCGTCGTATCCTTCGGTGGCAGTGGTCTTGATCTGGGTGACGATGTTGCCCTCACGGAACCCCACAACGGTGACGGGGACGACGGTACCCTCCGGCTCGAAGTAGGACATCATTCCCAACTTCGTTCCCATGACACCTATGCCGGCCTCCATGCTCATCGTCGGAGAAACCGCTGAGCCGCCGCGAGTTCTGCGGGTGAGGGAATGGAAGGAGTTCGGGTAGGAGGAGGAACTGAAGTGTTGGGTTTTGGTGAAAGAGGAAGAGAGGGAGAGAAAAGTTTGGCGAGAAAGTCGGCGCATTTGGGTTCGGGAAGGCGATGAGGTACAGCAGGCGCCGGCCATCGGAGCAGTGGCCGCCATGTTTAGTTCTCTTGGTTCCCTTTTAGCCTCTTAGCTTTTTAGCACCCGTTTCTATGTCTTTGCTGAGGGAAGGATTTCGTTATTTTATTCATTTCCATATATATCACACATTTCTTAAATATTAATATATCTCACACTTAAAATTTGATATTTATACTTCTAACACTTATAATATTTTAGTGTCGTAACTTATAAATGAAAAGATATATTTCATATTTAAAAAGTTATTTTGTTGTGATATTTTGATTGATTTAAAAGAGTTGAGTATCTCCCTCTATAGAGCCTTGCACCATCTCCCTCTAGCTTCCTCTTGAGCAACCTCTCTCGTTTCCTCCTCAGCTCTACTTAACACTCTTTCCTCTCCTTTCATTGGTTGGTATCCACCTTCAATCGATCACATGACCTAATCTCCTCCATTTCCACCTTCAATCGATCGAGTGTCCTAATCTCCTCCATTTTCTTGTTCCTCTTATAATGCAATTTTTTCTTATGAATATATATAAGATAATACCAATAATAAGATAATTTGATTTGTTTACACCTAATTCAATAAATAACTAAGTTAAATTTTGAATAATTTGTGTAGGACCACTAGTCAATGCTAGTTCAATCACTGAAATACTTGGAAGTTTTCTTTTGGTCGCCTTGAGATGAGTAATTGCTTTTTTTATGAGGGGAGAAATATTTTATTTGTTGTTGGAGGTGTCATCATTGCTGTTTTATTAGATTTTTAGCTAATTTGTAGGATTGTCAGTTATGCCATTTTATTTCACGTATTTTTTCTTTTGCATTTATTATATGATTCATTTATTGCTCATAATGAAGTAACTAAGTGTGTTATTTTATGAATGCAAAACTCAATGCATATTTGATTAAATCCTACAATTCTAAAGTTTTCTTTTCTTGTATTTCACGTTTATGAATTGCATGTACATGTCGTCATTTCGGAAATCTAAGTCAAGTAGCATACTGCTTATGCATCTACTTGTGGAAAATTTTGTATTTGTGTATGCTTCTATGCAATGATATATAGACTTGTGAAACCCCTTTAGATACTAATTAGCCAGATATTTTGACGACTCTATAAGAAATCTTCAAATTTCCTTGAGTTTGGCGTTTACATTCCCAACTTGAAAGTAATTCATAAAACCTACTGTATAAACATAAATTAAGCTGAGTTTGAATGATAAATGATTGTCAAGTCATGTACTGAAATTATTAGTGATTGCACGTGTTATTAAGTAGATTAAACATACTCACATCATACTCACATTATACTGATTTAGATTAAACATGTTTATATAGATTATCTAAACATGTCATAACAATCATATCATCTAGTTTAGAAGGAAGAAAATCCAAATAATGAAAATATAAATTTATTAAAATACACTTGAAACAATTCAATAACATTTGAATGTGTATTGGGTTGCAATAATGCCCATCAAGGGTTTTTCACAAGCCATCTATTGTGATTTCTACTACTTGTACAGACCCCAAGCCATAGATCAAGTTCTCTAGCACTATCTTTACATCAAAAGTCTTGGAAAAAGTTACATGCGACCACACAAATCTTATATATTTACATATATATAACATCTCAATCTACATTTACACCATTTTGAAGCTAAACCCTATTCAATAAAAAGCGTATTTCTACTCTACAAAACTAACAAGTGATATTTTTTTATATAATGGTGATCATGACTGTTTATAAGATGGCGAGACATACAATACTTTATTGCGTGAAATGTTGGCCTATAAAAGAGAAGCAAAGAACTAAATTAAATATTGAATGAGAATAATTAGGTGGATGAGTGATTGAGCGACTTCACTCTTAGATAAAATGTGAAATGAATGTATCCGCGAATATGTTGGTGTAATTCCAATGACAGACATGATTCTACAGTTATCTTAGATGATTTATTCACATTAAGCATCGATCATCTAATGAACCAGCTAGGAGAATATATGTTTTAGATCCCACTTATGTTATGAAAGGTAGAGGTAGACCTAAAAAGACTTGGAGCATGATGTGTAAAAAATAATCTTAATTTATTAGAATTAAATAAAAATATGACATTCAATAGAACATAATGGAGAAAAACGATTCATGTAGCCGACCATCTTAGTGGGATAAAGTCTTGTTGCTCTTGTTGTAATAGTGATCATGCCATTTTTAATGTGATATTAAAGATTTAAGCAGTACGAGTGTAAAGATGTATAATTGTGTAATATGTTCGTAAGTGCCCCTTCAAATTTTTGCAACATCAAAACACAATACTTGGACAGCTCTAAGAAAAGGAAAACAGAAAATCTATCAAAACAGTACAAGAAGCAGCAATTTGAATATTCTCTTAAATCAATAATAAAGATCCTAAAACATTATACAATGCTCTTCACTTTCATTCATATAACTCAGCAGCTAACATACAGCAGAACTACATTTATAAAGCACATAAAAACAAAATAAACAATAGCTGCTGCTCTCTTCAGAATTGGTGGGTGCAGGGAAGAGGGGAAGGTTATATAATCAGTGCTACAAAGTCACGTATGGATACAACAAAAGATGATTAAGATCATCAACACCTTTTCAAAAAAGGATGTTCAAAAACATGGCTAATAGCCTTCATTGTTCGGGCAGTCCGACGCCCTGTGCCCGGTTCGGCCGCATTTGAAGCAAGTTCCTGTGAAACTCCTGCAAGTATTTGAATTTCAGACTCACTAGTGAAATGAAATAATGGAAGATTTACATACAAAACTGATAACACTCGATTTTCTATGTATTTACACTTTGAAATTTAATTTTTACATGCACACCATGCCACCTTGCCTATGCATGAAAAGGAGTATTGCATCTTTTAGAAGTTAAAATGGTGAAAATTTTGGATAAGTATAAATGCAAAAATCAAAATTTAGGTGCTAGACATGTAAATACATAGGAATTACGTGGTAAGCATGTAAATGTCCCTGAATAATATAGACAAGTTTGGGGTTGTAAACAAGTTGAATCCAGTTGGTGCCACAGCTACCTTGAGCTTAAAATTGTTTAATCAAGCAAGTTCAAGCTCAAGCCTAATTCTAGAGCATGAGCAGGCTCATTTGTTATTAAATATTGAAATGATTCTGATTCAAACAACTATTATAATAAAATGAGCAATTGCAATGAAATTAATAAGAAATCACATAATATCACAAGATAAATATAATTTATAAATATTTTTAATAATATAAATTTAAACTCTTGAATTTTAATATGATTTAAGTGCATTTTATAATAATATTTTTTAAAAAAACAAGCCAGTTCACTAACTAATGAGTCAAATCAGGCTGGCTCACTATTTAGGTGTTTGGATATGTAAATACATAAGAATTGTGTGGTATTATGTAAATCCTTCATAAATTAATGTTAGTGGTATAAGTGGAGTTATATAAATAAATATAGAGATTTAGGTATTGAATATGTAAATATACAAGGATTGCATGACATGAACGTCAAAGACATCCATGCATTCCAAAGCATTTTAAAATTTTTCTTTATGTACCATCCTAATGTCTAAATCACATAAAAACAATTGCATGAAAAGTTATATTACAATTTTAAATATAAGTTAACGTTACTAGTATTTTTTATGTGATTTAAAGAATTAATTGTTATATAAATAAGGAAGATTTACATATATAACACCCAATTCTTATGTACTTACATATCTAACATCAAAACTTCAATTTTTACATGCATTCCACCTCACCTATACATAAAAAAGTGTATTTTGCATTTTAAAAGTTAAGATCGTGATATTTTTGATGTGATATGAAAGATTTGTGTGGTATAAATGCAAAAAACAAAGTTCAGGTATTAGATATGTAACTACATAAAAGATGGGTGGCATGTATGTAAATGCCATATGAATAAATACAAAGATTTAGGTGTTCATCAAGTAAATATCTAAAAATTATGTGGCATGCATGTAAATGCCCCTAACAAATAAGTGATTTTCCAAAGCATGTTTGAAGTAAATTAGGAGTGCAAGAAATACCTTTCTCTATTTCCAAATGATGGTCGGCTGGATTTCCTTCCACTCATTAACAAATCATCATCACTTCCCCAGGATGATTTAGACCAGTTATTCCCAGTTCTGTAGCTGCGTCCGCCTCGCCGGGGTTCATCGTCACTACCATAGTCCCTGCCACCCATACTTCTTGACCCTCTCGAAGCTCTATCCCTGAAACCACCTCGAGATCCAAACCCATCCCTGAAACCACTGCGGGATCCTCGTTCATGATTGGAAAAACGACCATAATAGTCGCTCGGAGGACCATCATCTTGCAATGCAGGCAACTATACAAAAAAGGAAACGAACGAGTAAGCATGATGAAATGAAAACTCAAGGAGGAAAAGATCAAGAAGATTTACGTACATACCAATCAATTTTTATGTATTTATATATATGATACCTAAACTTCAATTTTTACATATATACCATCTTATCTATTCACAAAAAAGGTGTGTTTCACTCTTTCAAAGTAAAAATGGGGGTACTTTGATGTGATATGAAAGATTTAGGTGGTATAAATGTAAGAACTTAAATATGTATGTAAATGCCCCAAAAGATTAAATAAGTATGAAATATATGTAAGTATACACAAAATTAATGAAAAACTTCAGTGCATTCCAACACAAAACTTCACTAGTAATTATTAGACAAGTGCCATAATCCAGATATGAGTCCTATCATCAATATTTCAAAATCAATCTCATCAATGAGCTAAATTGTTAGTGAAGTTGCAACCACTAAAAAAAAAGGCAAAAACTGCTTCAATCTTAATTAAAAGAAAACTATCTAAGCAATGCGTCAAAACTAAATATAGAATGCCATAGTTTAAACTCATAAACTAAAAGCTTGCACCAAATAATCATTACACTTTTCACTGCAACACAATATATGCATAATTACTTTTCCAACCGGTCCGTTTCGCCGTTACAAATTAGAGGATGCAAATGCACTTCAATGAGGCATATGAGGGAAAACAAAAAAAAGCAACACTACCTTTGTGATCTTAAATAAGGTGTTCCCAGGGGGTAACGGTTTGTTTAGTAATTCCTTTGCGATCTCCTCAGGCAAATCAAAAACTGCCCCTTGAATCTGAATAATACAGAAAGCAAGAGTTATTGCTCAAGTGATGTTGATCATTTTAACTGAGTGGTTCAAAACCATAAAGGAGGATTCACATACATAACACTCATTTCTTATATATTTACATATCTAACCCCTTTAAATTTTGACATATCAAACCCCTAAACTTAAATTTTAACACATGCATGAAGAGGTGAAAAAGAAAAAAAATTAATTAAATAATTAAAAAAAAAAATCTATGCATGAAAAGTTGTATCACTTTTTAAAGTTAAAATAACGATACTTTTTATGTGATATGAATGATTTGGGTGGCAGGTATGTAAATGGCCCAAACATAAATAATTCAAAATACTTTGCAATGCGCTGTCAGCATATTGAAGGAAATAAGCATTTTAAGACTGCAAAACTTACATTTTCATCTGCTACCAAGTGAATTTTGCCAACTTCATCCGCAGCAGCAGGATAAACATCAGAAAGGAAACCTGTAACCGACCTAGCAGAAAAAAATCCCCTCGAGTATCCCGATTCACGTGTTAATTGTAATGAGATCCACCCCTGTACAACGATCGATCAGAAGATGTTAGAACAGCCACTTATTATCAAAAAAAATTCTAAATTACCTGCCTATAGTGATTTAATGATGAGTAAAAATCCATTAATTCTCATGAAAATTAGTAATCAAAGAAGTAAAGATGATAGTTTGAAACGGAAACTACCATACAGGAAGAAAGCAAGCAATTATGACCCTCAATGGCAAGAAGAAGCCTAAAAGTTAAAAAAGTGTTATTTTTAATGTGATATGAAAGATTTAGGTGGTATAAATATAAAATAACTAATTTTAGGTGTTAGGTATGTAACTAAATATGAATAGGGCTGTGTGCATGTAAATGCCTCATCTTTTCAATAAGAGGATGTAAAGGCAAATTTCTTTTGATTAATAGCAACTGACAA
Organism: Papilionanthe hookeriana x Papilionanthe teres; assembly: GCA_022702705.1. NCBI lineage: Eukaryota > Viridiplantae > Streptophyta > Magnoliopsida > Asparagales > Orchidaceae > Papilionanthe > Papilionanthe hookeriana x Papilionanthe teres. Next base: position 30,746,927 of record CM040421.1, read on the forward strand.
CACTGAAAACAAGACTGAACAAAAGAACTTCCTCCACTATTCTCTTTAATATAATCTGCACCATCATTATTATGAGGTGTGTATTATGTGTGTAAATATGAAACTTTAGATGTGAGATATGTAAATTCATAAGAATTGGGTGCAATGTATGTAAATTTCCCTTTATATAATAAGTAGAAAATCACCCTTTTAACTGAATAGCAGAGAAAAATTGTACGAAAACTGACTGTCATAAACACAAAGAAATAAAGCTTTGCACAAGGAGAGAGCGACATATAAGTTTGTAAACTTTTCTTATACAAAAATACTAATACGACCTGCTCGTGGCTGATCAGAGAACGAGACGAAGGCGGCTGCGAAAAACCACTGAGATGTGCGAGTGCGGCGGCAAGAGCATCGGCCCCTTTCTCTTCGAACAGCTTTTGTGCCGTTGGCAAGAAAAACTGTATCGATTCAGGATGCACGCCATGAAGCGTAGCAAGAACTTGCTCTGCCGATGACTCTAACACTTCCTGTATCTGTGGGGGACTTATAAAGTCAAACCTACATCCTACATCACGCTCAAGAGATTTAACCGTTCTCCTCTGGCTGCTTGTAAACATCAATATAGCAGTGCCTTCTTTTCCAGCTCGTCCAGTACGACCGGAGCGGTGAACGAATGTTTCTGGATCATTTGGGAGCTCATAATGGATGATCTACACGAAGCAATTGAAATCTGTAAATCATATATGTGCATGAAATAAACCAACATAAATGAAATAGATATTTGCAAGAAATGGAAAGGAAATTACCAAAGATGATGTATGATAAATATTTACATTGCACATAGAGAATAATACAACAGGAATGTAATGAAGCTACTTGGTGCATATACGTTTGTTTACATGCATGACAAGTTCATGCTGCTAAAAACTACACCAGGAAATACTAGCAATGTTCAGAATAAATAAATGGAAGATTTACATCATACCGCTCAATTCCTTTCTAACACCTAAGTTTTAATTTTGACATGCATATCACTTTACCTATGTTTGAAAAGGTGCATTTCACTCTTTAAAAGTTATGTAGCGGTATTTTTGATTTGATATGAAAGATTTCATTGTACAAATATTAAAAATTAAATTTGAGAGCCTGAAAAAGTTTATCAACATCAACATACCAAATCAACATTTGGGATATCGAGACCACGAGAAGCAACATCTGTCGCAACAAGCACGGTAAATTTCCCCTGACGAAAACCATTCAATGTTCTCTCCCGTTGATATTGCGATATATCACCGTGCAGTGCTTCAGAGGCTATACTATTAGTTAAGGCTTGTGATACTTCATCAGCATCATTTTTTGTCTGTGTAAAAACAATGGTTTTTCCACCTTTGGCATATACCTAAGAAAGTCATAAACCATTATTACTAAATTGTTCTTATTATCTAAAAATATGGTTCTTCTAAGGAAGAAAAAAAAAAAGCAAAATTAAAATACCGTAATAAGGTCGCTAAGAATTGTACGCTTTGAGGTAGAAGTTGTTGACACGGCATAAAGTTTAATTCCCTCAGCAAGTTTTTCTTCTTCCTCGCCAACCTAGATGAAAGAGATAAAGAGAAAACAAGGAAAATGCAGAAAAAATATCAAGGTCAAAAAAGCAAACTAGGAACGAACTATAAACAAGTTGAGTGAAAATAAGGTAGAAAGCATCCTCTAATCCATGTCTCTTGCACATGAGAAGTTCTAAGATGTATGATAAAAAACTGAAAATAGAAAACAATTGTAGACATGAGAATGAACTTCGTTTTAATTTGCAAAAAATATTGAGCTTCCAACCCTAAACCCTAAGTTATAAATTGAAAAGATAGTAGAACTATGAGTGTGAAAACAGTTAATTTAGATGAATTAGTGAAAAAATCAGCAAACCGAATGAAATTAAAAACCAAACTAACAAAGCAGTGCTAAAAATCAATACGACATGTCATTCAATGTTCGATTTTAATTGGTTTTGTTTGGAGCAAACTGACATTTAGCAATTGGTTCTATTTCAAGCCGAAATAATTAAAAATTAAGGTTCTATTTCGAAATTAAAAATTTATTTCTCGTTTTCATATTCTCACAATCTCTTTAAAATAAAAAATTTCAAAGTAAACTGAAATAAATGTCATATACTCAATTTATTTTCCTTTCTAAATAAATTTAAGTTCCTAATCATATTATCAATCGGTTTACTTAGTTTATGATTAAAACAATCCAAAAATCCAAAAACCAAGTATTCAATTTTTTAAAAAACAAAGCCAAATCATTATTTGAGAATCAAACCCAATAATCAAATGAGCTTGATTCAGTTTGTTTTAAACAAACAACGAACGCCCCTTTGTAGAACCATCACACGGAAACCAATAGATTAGGAGTTACCAAGTCAATCGTGAGAGGATTGTCCAAATATTTTCTTGACAATTTCTTCACCCAACCAGGCATTGTCGCAGAAAATAACATATTTTGACGCTTCGATGGTAGCTTTTCCAGTATAACTTCAACATCTTCCTCAAATCCAACAGCAAGCATCCGGTCAGCTTCATCGAGGATCAAATACTGAACTTCTCCCAACTGAAGGCTGTCATTATTGACCAAATCAATGATCCGACCAGGAGTTCCCACAACAACATCAACACCTCGTGTAAGAGCATTTTGCTGAACATTGTAGGAAACACCCCCATAAACACATACGGTGTTAAGGTATGGTGCTGACTCCTTAATTTCCTTCTCAACTTGCTTAGCCAGCTCCCTAGTAGGAGCTAGAACAAGAACTCGAGGATGACGACCAGCACGCCTTCACAAAATAGAGGTAAAAAAATTAATAAGAATTAACCTGAATGAGATAAATTTAGTGTAAATTAGAGGCATTTACACACATACCACACAATACTTATGTATTTACATATCACACGCCTAAAATTTAATATTTATATTATTTCAGTAGAGCGCCTAGCCCAAGTTCAAAATTGTCTTTTGTAAGCCTAAAGGCAATTTAGTCTTTTAATATTGTTGTCCTTGGTTATAAATAGGCTTGTTATGTCTAGAGTTAGGGTTATGTATGAGATTGAGTTGTGAGTCTTAGTTCTAGGGTTTGGTAGAGATTTTCTACCTCTCAAATTGTAGAAATTGGAGAGATAGTCTACTCTCGAATTGTAGGTGCTTATCATTTGTATCCGTGTGAATTGCAATAAAAAATGTTGTTACCTTAATTTATGTGGCAGTGTGTCGATTTTTGCCTTGAATCGTATAAAATTTATATCAAAGCTCAAGATTTTGGGAATCACATCGACAGAAAAGAGGATCCATTGACACTACCGAAGGATAAAGCAAATTGTTGCTACCTAGGCGAGGATTTCAACTAACCGAGCCCTCAATTTCCGTGTATAAAGTCTGAAAACAAATAAAGAATCGTGGCATTCAGTGATAGCGGTGTTTAGAGCCGAATCAGTCACAGGATGCATCTCGGCGTACAAAATCGCAAAGGGAAGCAAGAGTCGGATACTATAGTCATAATAGCTGCTCCTACATAACCAACCCTCGCGATACAGTGCGACTGCAGTGATACAATCGCGATTCGAGCGGGTTGGGGAAATCACGACTCATTGTTCCTCGCGATATAATTACTATCAAATCTAGTTGGGAAGGCAACGGCTAGGAAGTGGCTCGCAAAAACCCGATCCTTCTTTTTTCCTCTGGCATCGTCTAGCGGTCTAGTCACAATCAAAGCTAGCTAGAAGGTAGCCGAGAGAGATCGCAGCAAACAGAGATCCAAAGCTTTTGGGATCGCGGCAAATAGAGACCAAAGCTCCCACAGTCCAAGATCGCGTTGATCTGTGCACGGACAATCGTAGTAGATGCTACCTGGGAAGTGATAACAGGACTGACGGGATTTACGGGATTGACGTGATTCAAAAACATTTATTTGAGATACAGTTGTGATGAGACCAAATTGATGAAAGACGATGGGATAGGTTATAACAATTTTTGTCTTTGAGATCAAAATATTTTCTGAAATAAATGGGAACAAATAAAATAGATGATCTGGAAAAGAAATTGGAGGACGAGTTTGAGTCATATCAAATCTGGGTTGTAAGAAAGGTTCGCCACCATAGAGAAGAAGTTCTCATCTTGGAGAATCGATTGGAGGGTCAATTCGAGAGCATGAGAAAAACTCAATAGATGCTAAAGAGATTCATCGAAAAGCAATCCATGAAACTGCCGACAGCTTCTAACAAAAGGTTGACTAGAGAATATGTGGCAAGATCGAAAGAAAAAGAAATCGAACATGAGGAAAATAATGAGGAAAACATCTACCATCGCAAGCCCCCTCTCAGGGCTGCGATTAGGGGTGAATTAGAGATTTTAGATGGAGGGGATTGGGCTAAAATAAAGAGAATAGATTATGTTATAGGTATGGAGAAGCACGAAGAAGGGAGAAAAGCAAGGAGGAGATATGACTACGATCAAAAAATGAAATTTTACACTCAATACATGGGGGGAAACAACGGAAGACGAGGAAGTTTGGGTGGAGATGTTAGAGTTAGAAGGTTGAAGATGCCGATCTTTGAGGGGGAAGATGCACATTGGTTGGCGTATCGGGCGGTATGGGTAAGATGGGGAGCAGAAACTCGAGACGGTAGAATTGTGTTTGCAAGGGAAAGCCTTAATCTGATTTTAGTGAAGAAAGCCTTGATGCCCAATTCGTTTGTGGGATGAATTTAAGGATTGTTTGTTGGAACATTTCCGGGTCATTCGAGAAAGAGAGCTACATGAGCAATTCTATGTCTTGACTCAAGAGGGGACAGTCATGGGATATAGGAAGATATATGAACTATTGTCTGGACAACTGCGAGGGATTTCTAACGCAGAGTATTGGAGAGGAATTTCATAAAGGGCACAAAGGCCGACATTCGAGCAGCACTCCGACTACTGAGATAGCAGGGATTGAGGGAGATGATAAAATTAGCTCAGATGATGGATGACAATAACAATATGAAGAAAACCAACATAAGCAACATAGATCAAGCGTCTTACGGAAGTGCTGCAACCACAACGATGCCAAAAGTTCAAATAGCGGAAGTCCAGAGAGAGGTTGCATGGGGGACAAATAATGGATCGCGACCAGGAGCAACACTCAAACGCCTTACAGAGGCATAGATTCGGGAGAAGCGAACCAAGGGTTATGTCGGTGTGATGAGAAGTTTACCCCATGACACCACCGCAATTATCAGAGATTACAAGTTATCATAGTGCAAAACAACGAGGCAGAGAATGAAGAAATATAGACAGTTGTGGGGAAAGAGCACACTCATTTTTTCCCATATTGAGGATAAGGAGTATTGTTACAAGGGCATCTAGCCTAAGGAAGAATTTGTTTTTTCTATGCCTAAGGGCAATTTAGCCTTTTATTATTGTTGTTGTTGGATATAAATAGGCTTGTTATGTCTAGGGTTAGGGTTATTTATGAGATTGAATTGTGAGTCTTATGTTGAGAGTTTGAGAGAGATTGACTACCTCTCGATTTATAAGGATTATGAGAGATCGCCTACCTCTCAAATTATAGGTATCATTGTTTGTATTTGTGTAAGTTGTTTGGATTATTGCAATATAAATTTGTGTCTACCCTAATTTTTTTGAAAAGTGTGTTGATTTCTGCCTAGGATTGTATCACATTTGTAACAGTTAACAACACATAAAAAATACCACTTTTACTAACTTTTTTAAATTCAAATGCACCTTTTTATGCATGTGTTTATAGCTCCAAGGCGTTATAAATGTAAATATCAAACTTTAGGTGATGGATATGTAAAGCCATAAGAATTGTGTGGTACTTACGTAAATTTCCCTATAAATTAACAATAAAAAAAAACAGTTAATGCAAACCTTCTTACGCCTTTGTCATCTTCGGTTAACTTCTTTATTACCGGAATACCAAAAGCCAAAGTTTTCCCTGTACCTGTTTTGGCCCGGGCAATAATGTCCCTTCCTTCTAAAGCAGGTAACAACACAGCTCTCTGAAGTGAAGCAAGATTATTGAGTAGAAAATCATTAAATTCAGACATAAGAAATAATAAGCATCTAGCACCAGACAATAAGAGCAATAAAAATAGCACAAAAAAAATATTAGCATCAAAGAAACATTCCAGTTTGGAATGTTATAAACTAGTATCTTAACACTTGATAAAGTCTATAAATTACAGGGTAACAGCTAAAATCATAAATTTGAACTCTGAAGCTTCTAAACACAGAAGCTGCCCATTTAATGTAATGGTTTAACAAAGCGATGCTAGCAAGCCCTGGAGATCAAACTCATCCATTAACACAATTCCCATCTTTGAGAATCCCGAATGCCTCGGATTATAACCATATTTTCTGCAATTAGCACATCAGAATAAATCTTGACTCGACAAGAATATAACTTTTCACATAGACAATGTAATTACAAAGTAAAAATGAGGAAAAAAACTCGGGAAGGGACTGAAGAACCTTCTCTGAAAACGGGCATTAGTTTAACATAAACGAACAAGTTTAACAAAAAAAAATTAATTTTTTTATAATACAGGGAAGCGTCATCAATTACTCGTTACCTGAATGGGAAAGAGGTGCGTAATCCCTCGTTTCTGAAGAATATCGACAAGCTGTTCCGGCAAGCCTAGCCTGGAAACATCGAGCTCGTCCTTATCCCCTTCAGACGTACCCTCTCCAAACTGATACTCTTCGTCTTCGTCTTCGTCAAGAGAAGAAGAACCTTTGAAGCCGCCGAGCCCCTTAAAGGCCTCCTCGCTAAGCACCGAGTTCGGAGAAGCGATGGCTGAAGGCACGACTAGCCGGAGGCCCCTCGAGCTCCTCAACAAGTAGTGACAGGCATCAAAACCCCTGACGGCCGGGGAGGAAGGAGCCCTAAGCAAGCAGACATGGTTCCTTTCGAATGGAAAAGGAGGCAGTGAAGGGAATACAGAGACTCTCCTGGGAAGGTCGAGAAAGGATACGGATGAGAAGCTCTGGAAGAGAGAGGAGACGCAGACATTGGAGGCCATGGGAAGCTAGGCGGAAGAATGCGATAAGGCTCCTACTGGCCTCACCTCCCTGCCCTTCTCGCGGCTTCAAGATAAAGCCAGGTAAGGGTAGTGAACTGAGGTTTAAGGGAGAAGGGCTTTTTATTAAAACCCTGGAACTTGTTTGGTCTGGCCCATGGGCTTCGAGTTGGGCCCGAGGGAAATTGTTTAAGGATATTTACATACATGCCACCCAATTCTTAATTTATTTACATTTGATCTAAACTTCACGTTAGAAGCCTCACCATTTTTAGCTTCATTGAAAATTGAAGAATTTCAACAATTTTGCTAGCCTAATAATATTATCTACATAAATATAATCACTTTGAAAACTAGAATTCATCCTTACCTCGATCTATAGTTAAAATCGAAAAAATCATGTAGATTAATTGGCACTGACAGCGTGGCACGGTACACGGGTCATGCACGCTGGATAGAACTGAACCAAATATTTTTTTTATTATTAATGTTTCTTTCCAATCTCTAATTTTCTTTCTAGTTCGTTCTATAGGTGTAAACAAGTCAAGTCGAGTCGAGCTCAAGCCAATCTTTGTTTGAGTTTGAGCTTGATTAATTTTATCGAGTTCAAGCTCGAGCTTGAGCTTATGCCTATGAGTTCAAGCCGGCTTGTTTATTATAAAAGAGATAGAATGATATTAATTTAAGCTAAATGTGTATGAGATGTCAATTAGAATGAACAATTAAGAGATAAATAAAAAGAAATCAACTAAGATACAATACTAAACATTATTTCTTAAACATTTTTAATACCTTAAAGGTAATATCTTGAAATTTTATATATTTTGACTATATTTTATATCAATATTTATTTAAACAAGTTGGCACACGAGGTGATGAGTCGAGTTGGGGATAGCTTGTGCTTGGCTTGTTGGCTCGTCGAGCTCAGTTCACAAGCCACTTATCGAGTTGAGTTCGAGCCGGCTCACATGTTGGCTTGACTCAATTACACCCTAGTTCTTTCCCTTATATAAGTCGTATTAGGGTTTACATTCATATTTTTTTTTCATGTGTTCGTTCGAGATGGTCATTAGTGTCTTTGTTCCTTTCTAATAGGGTTGTATCTAAAGGTTGAGTGGGGCTCTTGCGATATCTTAATCTCTAGGTGGTGTTTATCCTTCTACAACTCTTTTGTATCCCTCCCACTTCAATGTCACGCCTTCCTCCTCGTCACATATGCTTCGACAGTAACCCTTTTTGTTGCTCTTCATATAGTTCCTTATTGTCTATCCATTCTCCACACAATTGCAGCCCCATAATAACCATTATTTTATTGTCTGCAATTCATCGCACTCCGCGTCGCTATTGCATCCATTCTCCCTGTTATTGCTACCTCGAGCAGTCATTCCCAAAATTTTTATTGTTGTTACAGCCATCGAAGACCTCCTCCCTATTGTCTGGTGGTTGTTCTAGCCTCTAGGATCGCCCCATCTATGACCTTACAGTTCCCCTTGCCTTCATCATCCTTCCCAAACACCGTTTCTTCCCTTCATAGGCACCGCCAACTCCAGAACCTGCACCCCATTCCCTTTCTTATGGCTTCCATCATTAAGGACAAATCATTCCACGTAAATATTTGAGGCGTGCTTGTTATCTAAAACCCGAGAAACTATAATTCGCCTTTTTTTTTCAAGCACTTCATCCACCATCCTCCCACCTTCCAAACCCTCACCAACCATCTCAAAAACCCTGGATCTAACCATAATTATGTTTCGTATGTGTTGTTATTTTGATTTATGTTTGTGTGATTGTATTTTCTCATCTTTAATTTAACAATAATATTTGGTATTCTTTTTGGGTTAACTTCGATATCATTTGAAATTATAACTAGCCTAACTCTATTTATATCATAGCGTTGTGAAATTAGTTCCCTCCTCATAACATTTTTTTCTCTCCCTTTTTCACTCGAACCAGTCCTACAACCCCTTCCACCACTCCCAATATAAATTGTAATCATGTCATCGTGGAGATAATTGCTGGAAACCTGATCAAAAGGAAGTGACACATAATGCTGCTCATGAAAAATCCACAAAGAGGTATTTGCTAACATTTTAGAGAAACCCTTCAACTACAACAAAGGATTGCAACTTTTTAGAAGAGAAAATTTGGAAGGGTCACTTTGTAGCCATGATGGTGAATCATCATATTGAAAGAATGAAGAACCACCATCTAAGATATTTAGCATGGAATATCATTGGAGAAGCCAAACTTTTAGAGTGTATGGTGACTTACCATGTTTTGACATCCACATATATCTGGATGAATTCATTGAATGACTTCAAGCAGTGAACATGTCTTTTAGTATTAGGTCATCCCACCAGACATAATCATGAAGCTAGCCACCATCAAGTTAAAGAAAAATGTATTGTTGTGATGGGAAAAATCATTTAACATGGCGTGAGGGAAAATGTAAAATCACTGACATGTTTAATGTGAAATAAGATTTGAAGCAAAAGTACCTACCAGTTCATTTCAAATAAGGCATACTCTCGAGACTTCATCAAATGTAGCAATAATATCTCTCAGTAGAGGAGTACAAAATTAAGTAGCTTTTATTGAAATATATGCTCGTGGAGCCCTAGGAGAATACCATAAATTGATATATGAGATGATTTAAATCATTTATTAGTAATTTGGTGTAGTTACAATCTTATTGGATATTACAAAAAATTCAGACCTTACCTTTAAAAGTGGAGAGATAATGTCATCGGGCGTTCTCAATATCTTACAGGTGGATTTCAATTTTAGGATCAAGAAACAAGAGCACACACATCGAAACATCCAAGTGAACATTACCTGATGAGAAACTAGTTCAGAGTAGAGAACATATGGAGCCAAAACTTTTAAATTCATCTTAATATGGAAGTGTATAAAGTGTCATGAATTTGGGCATATTGAATTAGATTGCTCAAAATAGGAGAATGATCTATTTCGTTGAGCAGAGAGTATTCGATTAAATAAATAATGATATAGGAAATGATGAAAATTTTTTAGAGTCTCTACCTTTAACTAACAAGGAAAAGATGCTAGTGATTTATGTTGAGCCCATTAGATAGACTTCCGATGAATTAGTATTGGTTATTTTGGAAGAAAGTGAATTTGATGGGTACATACCTAAAAATGCTTGTATTGTTGGTTTCTTCATTGGATTCGCCCAGTCAAATAGTAGGAGCGTAGATATGAGTTACAACCTTAATGGATAAATAGTTATTTTATGAGAATCTACGACTATATACAACTTCAACTCAAGTAGTGTCAAAGAAAGATGTGTATTTATCAAACTGAAATATGTTTTAGAATGACAACATCTACAATATTAAATTTTCTGAAAATTCCAATAGTGTAATTACCTTCAATGTGGTAGACCTGATAACATATCACAAGAAGTTAGAAGCCTTGACATACGAGGTCAAAGCTCCACTAAACCGGATAGACTTACGCAGGAACGAGACTCTCCTGATTAAGGGCACGTTTGGGACAGTTTATAAGTGCGGCTGCGTTTTTGAAAACGCCGTCGTCCCGTTTGGTTAGCACTTTTAGAGTGCGTTTTGAAAAACTGTGTTTTCCATTCTTCAATAGTCCCAGCCGCAGAAGCTGCCCCGCGTTCCGCGTTTCCTTCGTGACATTTACCCCGGCTACCCTCGTCTCTTTTGCATCTCGCGATCCTTCTCTTAGCATTCTCCCTAGCGCCTCCCGTCTGCCCTCCTCGCTGTTCTCTTCGCATTCGCCCTAGCGCCTCCCATCGCCGATCTGCCCTTCCACTTCGCTCGTCGAGAAGCTGCCCTTCCAGGTCGCTCGCCGAGAGCCCGAAGCCCGCACTGTTCTTCTTCCTTCTCTGATCGTTTTGAGGTAAGGATCTTTTCTCCTCATTCTTCTTCAAGAGAACGAGTTTCAATTTTGGGAGAGAATATTTTATAAGATGCATGATTTATTACATGATTTGGCACAATCTATTTCTTCGTATCAGAGCCATTGTTCCCTATCCTGCTGCAGCCACCTTCCAGCACCTGCTATTTTTCCTATCTGCCATAGAACAGCAGCTGCAGTTCTTTCCCTGCCGCAGAACATCAGCATCTGCCGTTTTCTTCCTTCAGCCGCAGCATGTATTTGTTTGGGTTGTTGATTTCTTCTCATTTCCTATGTTTTTACATATCTAAGACCCAAATTAAATAATTCATTCTTATAGTATATTTTCTCTGATATGAAGAAATAGTCTGTGACAAACCATGTAATAAATCATGCATCTTATAATATATTTTCTCATCCTGAAACATGAAAGAAGGATTTTTTGACCAAAACAGTAAAGAACCTTCCTCCAATATCTTCCAAAGTCTTCTTCAATTGAAGATTCCTGAATGAAACCCAATGCAATCCACCTTCCTCCAATCATCTTTATCAAACTGATGACCTTGTGGGAATATGCCACATTATTCAAAACAATTTTATAGAGGTTGTGGGAGCAACCAAGGTTCTCTACACCAGCAAATGCATGGATCTTATAAAATATTCTGGATGTATATAGCATTACAACTCCCCTTGTAGTTTTATAAAATTTAGGTGTTAGATATGTATATACATAAGAAATGAGTCTCTGCAGTTGAAGACATTTTTATAATGGAATTGATCAATTAGCTTCATTCTGAATTGGAGGCGAAATTAATGGAGAATTCATTCAATCCTTGTGTGTCTACATATTTAAACCCTGCGTTTTATATGCATTACTTCATCCATACATGAAAGGCACAAAATTAAGGTTTGCTGGGAGGATTGGGCTAGGCTCAATCTAGCTGCAATCGCTTGCATTATGGCCTAGTTTGTTTGGGTGGTAAGAAATGATCATAATTATTATGGTTCTACTTTCAAATTACACTCTTTGGTCTCCAATTGTGTGGCTTACCTAATGAAACTCATCAAATTTTAGAAATTTCTAGATCTATTTAACCTTGAGAGCTTTTGCAGTCCTCTTAGTACCAAACCTGCTATCTCCAAATTCCTCTGGCAAAAATCTTCCCCACCTTGGCTTAAAATCAACAATGATGGCAATTTCATATGACTTGATGCTGATATAGGTGGGGTGTTCAGAACCATACCGAAAAATTTCTGCTTTTCTTTCAGTCTCTCGTTCTAGTGCAAGTATGCACTTGAAATAAAAACAGTGGTTGTTGTTTGGGCTTTTGAAGCTAGCACAGATTGAGAAATGGCATTACTTGATCATTGAAGTTGATTCTCAGGCACTCCAGCAGTTCCTTAATGATAAAGAGACCATTCCATGACAACTTCAAAACTAGATTGGCCACATCAATTTTGTTAGGTCCAGACTTCACCTGGTTTTCTACTTTATCTATAGAGAGGGAAAAAAAGCCTGCAAATTGATTGTGGACTCCTTCTTGTCTGAGGGCAACCACTGCAAAATATTCACAGCTTCCTACTTCATATAAATTGCTCTCCTTTTTTATCATTCTGGATGTAGGTATGTGCCGAATTTTACTGGTCTATCGCTTAAACATTTATGGGTTCATACATATGACACAATTGCTACTCCTTACTATACTTATGCCCTCCCCCATACTTAGCAGATAGTTGTTTGTGTTTGATTGAGGCGGTATTTTGAGGGTGGAGCTTATGGTTTGTTGTTATTGATTCAATGTAAGTTCTTTTTAGTTCATACTCAACATGGAAAGCCTCACAGCTTGCTGTTTTGGTTTTCTTGCTATATGATTTACATTATTTAAAGCTTCGAGGCTCACTGATTTGGTCTGTTTTTTTTATCAGTAATTTGCTGGCTGATGGGGTTATTTAAATATTATCTTGAAAATAAGAGAATAAAGAAAGAAAATAAAGGAATTCCTTATAAGTTTGAAAATATGATTTTATATTTGAAAATAAGATTTTATATTTTAAAATAAGATTTTATATTTTAAAATAAAATTTTATATTTGAAAATAATTTTTAGTTAAAAAGAAAAGGTAAAGCACTTATATAACTGTAAAACTAGATATAATATTATTTTAAATATATCATGCAAATATTTGTCATAAATGTCAAGAGTTGTCGGCTCCAATTTTAGCAATAAATAGGAGCAAAAATTGTTATTTTTGTACAAATGACTGCAAATCAGCTGTTCTCAAACCGTAGAAACTAAACAGCTTAACAGCTTATTCAGTTCAGGGGCATAATGATCATTTATCCACAAATAGCTGTAAATCAGCTGTTTTCCAAACGCTCAAACCAAACAGACATACAACTTATCCAGATCAGGTGCTTATCAGCAGCTTATTCGCAGCTTATCTGGATAAGTTGGATAAGCTGCAGCTGCCCCAAACAGACCCTAAGTGATCGTGAGGTGTGGCATCGACCTGATGTTTGCGAGACAAAACTAAATCGAAGGACTTTTTTATTTATTTATGATTTCCAATTCATTTCTTTTGTCATTCCTTACTTTCTAGTCCTTTCCTATATATGAGGTGTATAAGAGTTTGAATTAGTAGTTTTTTTGCATGTTTTTATTTGGGATGGCTGCCAATGTCTTTGTTCCTCCCTATAACTGTATCCAAGGGTCAAGCGGTGCTCTAATTGTATCTCGCTCTCGAGTTAGTATTTTTCTTTCTCAAACTTCTCTGCATGCCTTCCTCTTCACGACTACGCATTCCTCTTTGCTGCAACCGCCTTAACAACAATCCTTTTGTTGTTCTTTATGCAATTCTTAACTATTAGCTATCCTCCTCGTTGTCGTTGTCATGGGAAAGTTGTCCTTATTTTTGTCCCACACTCCATCACACCCTCAATCACCGTCATCGCCAGAACAACTACTCTTGACTATTTTGTTGTTATTCAACCATTTGCCCTCCTCCCATAAGCCTTACGACTATTTTAGCAGTAAGGATTGCCTCTCCACAACCTTTTTCTTCTCCCTACCTTTTCCAACCTTCACAGACACCACTCATCTTTCCACATGCTGCTACCTCGAAAGCCTGTCAACATGCCTTTTGTCTTTGCTTCTATCATCCAAAACAGTTGTTTAACATTGATATGTATTTCATGCTTGTTGTTTGGAACTTGGGAAATTATGCTTTGCTTATCGAACACCTCATCCACCATCTCCCCCAGCTTCCAAACCCTCGTAGTCGGCCTTAACTACCCTTTATGCAAACTTAGCCACATGTCATGCATCACATGTGTTGTTATTTATATTTCTATTTATGAGATTATATTTTTTCTATTTTTAATTTGACAATAATGTTTGTTTTTCCTATCATTTGTTGGGTTAACTTCAGTATCATCACCATTTATAATAACAGAAAAGCAAACTCATCAGTACAGGCCTTCACCTAGATAATGAATTATGAACGCCTAAAGCAAGCATTTGAAATTGAAAAGGAAAAAAAAAAACTCCTGTCAAATTTGTCTAAAGCTTTTTAAAGACCAATCTCGACACATAAAACTTTAACTATTAAAACAACAAAATAATTCATTAGCTAAAATTATATTGTGTGTTATTTCTCTCATATGAATGAAAGTCGCTTGAGAAAAATGTATAAATGATGCGAGAATAGCCTTAAGTTTGTTACTAATTTACTTATTGACGACCTTATAAAATGTATTACACAATGAGATATGCCTATATTCATTAAGACTTTAAGCTTGTAGTATTCCAACACAATAATGATGGCAGAGTGCTTAACTCTACTCGGAAGCTTGGAAGGAGCAAAAAAAATAAAATAAAATAACAGTCATGATCAAAGAGGTTCAGAAATCTCCTAATTATCTTTAATAAACTCAGAGTTAAAACCATCTGATCTCAGGGAATTTTCAACCCTAATGCTGATAAAGATCTTCTTTGTCTTCAGATCTTTAATATTAGCAACTAAAGCTTAACGATCCATAATAAAAGGGGGTTATAAACATAAATAACATGTCGAAAATAATAATCAGAAGAATTTGAGCATTTAAGAATGAAAGAAAATAAATCACCAGTTCATTAGCAATATCCATATAAGAATTAAGACAACTATTCTTTGAAATTTGCTTCCAAATAAAATCCCTATTATGTTTAACTTTATTTCTTTGATAAAAATTTTTGAGATCATCTTCCTTTAACTAAGCCATGCACACTAAGCTCTTTGTCTGATCCATTCTGTCTCACAAGAAGAATCATTTCTAAGTTTATCGTGAATCTAAAGAGCTTTGTCACAAATCTCTTTGTTAAAGGGATAATATTCCATTTCAAGCATAATCTTTTGTTGCTCCTACTTAAGCTCCAAGATATATTTAGTAATATAACCAAATGAATACCAAATAATTTTTTTTTAAACCAAACTCAGTCTTCTTAAGCTTATTATAAAGATTAAAAATCATATGACCAACAATATGTAATTCTCAAATGTTAGAAAGAATTTTATGACAACTCTCATATTTATACTTTTTTATATAAGAATATATAATTAGGATTAAAATTATGACCCAAAGATAGAAGAAGTGCAAGAGAATTATATGAAGAGAAACAACATAGTATTTTATAATAAGAGTCAGCATATTGAGATAACCATCTTTGATTACACAAAAGTTATGTCCAAAGACACCTGATTATACTTTTAATTGATTCAACCAATTCAAAGAGAAACCGACATGATGAAGATACATGAGACCAGATTGATGAATGCAATCATTGAAGTCAATGATATTGCTAGGAATAATGGGAAGGCCACCAATTTTCTTATGAGGGAAACTAAATACAATTTAAATCACCGAGAATGATCCATGGGTTTTGAATACTTTCAACTATAAAATATCATAAATCTTTCCTCTTATGGGACAATTTTTAGTGTAAATGGAATTAATAAAAAACCTAATATTTCTTTAAAAAAATAGTTTACCATGAAAAAGTTGAACATTAATCAACAGAGCAATAATTGAGGCAAAAGGAAAACTCTATTTCTAAATTGGACTATTTGGAGAACTACCAAAATTATGATATAATTGTCATCAAGAAAATGAGAGATTTATCTCATATTAAAATGATTAGAAATTAGATCAACATTTATCTTAGTTTTTTAAAAGACATATTATCTCCACTTTAAGCTCTTTAATGAGATTCATGTGAACAATGATTTTCAAATGACAGGTTAAACCCCAAACATTCCAAGAAACAATGTCAGGATGTACAACCATACTCAATGATGAGAGGAGTAGGAGAACCCTCCATTGGATATATATTTTTCTTATTGCTTTTAAAATTATTTGGATGAGGGGTTGGAGAAGGAAAATGGATACTATTATAAGAATTACCATTTGAAATAGGGATGGAGATAGGAAGACGCAGAGAAGAATGATTAATAGGGAATGTAGGAACTCGCCATCTAATGGGTGGAACAAAAATGTCATCATTTGTCTTTGAAGACGAATTTGCCTAATTATTGCTGCCAACTAGTGATGGTGTGAAGATATTCAAATATGGAGCAGATAAAGAAATATTAGTGTGAAGAGGACAAGCGGGCGAGTTTAGTAAGATTCATAACATTACTTTGATACCCTGGGATACCATCTCTATCAAAAAAATGTGATAGACTGCTACAACGATTAACTTGATATGTGAGAAGAGGGAGTTTGTAGTTGAGAGATTTGGGGTAAGAAATAGTTTCGTGAGCAAAATTATCACAAATTTTGTAAGGAACTGGTTCCATTCAAAGATGATTTATTGTTCAACATCTTTATCCCTCATAGATATCATGACTTACTCATGTAATATATAATTTGTTGAAATTTACACATTAACTCTACCCAAATTCAATATAGAATTGCTAGCATTTTGAGGATCAACAAACAGAGGGATCTCGATCTTATTGATAATTTTAAAAATTCCGAATTCAGACTAACAACAAAGAGAAAGATTAGGGAGTTTAATTCAAATATGTATTTCCTTGAAATTCTCTTTAAGAGGACAAAAATTTGGTGTCCAATGTTTAAAACTAGACACTTTTTTCAAAAATAAACATATGATCACCATCTCTAAGAATTTTAAGATATTAAAAAACAAAAAAAGACTCAAATAGAGAAAACCTTTAAATAAGCGATAATTGTAATATGAACTACAAATCTTGTGAGTATATTGTTAAAGATTATCATAGAAAGACCTCTTTCTAAGCATACTCCCAACTAGGGATAATATATATTGCTTTGATCATACATCAATCCCCTCCCCGAAGAATATGATTTTTCTTATGAACACAGTATGTAAGATATTAAAAGAAGACGAGTGAATGAGCCGTATGTCAACCAAGAATAGATCTTAAGCGTGAAAAAGAGAGAGGAGAAAAGGAAATGCAAAAGAGTCGAATCCCTAATTTAAGCGAGTCTTGATGGTCCGAGCAAAAAGAGGAGAGAAAAAAATAGAAATAAACAAAATCAAACCCTAATATTAATTACTTTTATGACATCTAGATTGCTAACCCGTCCCTACGTACAAGTATATCATCATTAAAATGATGCCTTAATACGTACTTATCCCATTCCTTAATGATCAGGGGAGCAATAATTGAAATTTAATTTATTTAAATTTAATAATTGGTCCGCCTAATTTTGGTCAGCTGGCTTGTGGCTGGTCGTCATAATTCTTATCATTCACGTTTGAACACCCAAGGGTAAACCCACGATAATAGAGGAAGTGAAGTTGCCGAACGGGTTCTTTTTCATGGTCCCATTTGGCGGTCTTCTCAACCCGTCGCCGGGCTTCTCTGGTTGCTTCGTCGAGTTCCCTTTCCCATTCTCTCAACCCACCCGTTCCGGGAGGGCGCAACTCTCCTCTCTCTCTCTCTACGAAAACTAGTCTGAGCCACCGCCTCTGTCTCTCTCTCTAGCATTTCGCCGGTTTCTCTGTCTGGTTTCATTGACGGAAAGAGAAAATTGAGAAGGGGGAGACGCTGTAGACCCTCTTTTCGCCATTTCCGCTCTTCTTTGTTCGTCGGCTCAGACGCCTTTTGTTGTATGTTCTTCTCGCAATCTTTGGCGGGATTCCCCCAGTAAATGATTTATCTTTCTCATTAGCGGCCGAGCGATCTCAGTTTTATGTGTTTAGGCCTAGACCGCGCTGTATCGGAGGAGTTTGCGTTGGTGTGTGTCTAGGTTTTTTTCTTTCTACGCTCTCCAAAAGTTGATTTTTTCTTCGTAGTCGATTGGGCTGAGGTATATCGCAAGAAGGCTTCAGGAACATGCTAACAGCTTCGCTCAAGGTTTGTTTGAGGCTTCTTGGTCTTGCGGCACTTTTAGTTTTTTTGGTTCTTTGCTGTATGATGTTATTTTTTACTTGGTTTTTCTTTATTTGCAGTGAGATTGGCGAATTTGATCCTCTGGAAGTGTGAATCAATGGCTTTTATATACTATGTAATAGTTGCTTTTCCATGCACTCTTGGTGCGATTGCATTGGCTTTGATTCATATTTATCGGCACCTGTTGAACTATACGGAGCCCACTTTCCAGCGATATATAGTTCGCATAATCTTCATGGTCCCGGTAAGTGACAAAATGTTGCAGAAAGGATTTTCAGCCGCATAACGCATAACGCAGTTTTTCTCTTCTTTTCCCACTTATAAGTTTCAAACAATTCCACCTTTGATACAAAAATGTACCTTTTTGTTGAATTATTATTTTTCATGTGTGCAGTGCATGCAGTGCTTTGTTCTGCTTATTAATGCAATATTTGGTGCGATAATTTTACAGTTTTTCTTATAAATCCATATAATGTTTGATGCACATGCCTTGTTTTCATTGATAGGAGCAGAATTCCTATGACAGAGTTTGTCACATTCCAAAATGGCTGTACCTTTTGTGATTTGCGGCATCTTTTATCTGTTTAGTTCTTATTGAACGATCTTTCCTCTCTAAAAACGCAATAATATCAATATATTATTTTAGTTAAAGAGGCGAGGATAATAAGATTTTGGAGAACTGAACATTTGAGGGTATTTTTTCCTTGTTAAGCTTAACAGTTTGGATGTTTAGAATCTAAAGAAATGTAAATCATGAAAGTACCTAAACTTTGGAAAAAGGATGCAATTGGAGTTTACCTCTCGAGTCATATGCTTGTTTCTATTTATTAAAATTTGAGATTTATTTTCTCTCTGTTATTTTTAATGGCTGAGGATTTTCTTTTCTTACAGGTGTTTGCCCTGATGTCTTTCCTATCACTTATCTTTAATGAGAGATCAATATATTTTGATTCAATTCGGGAAGTGTAAGTACCTTAATAATTATTTGTTGGAATGCATTGTTATATAATGCATTTTATCAATTTGTACTGTTTCTTTATTTGTTCGATGGACATTCTTTATCTATGCAACAACTTCTGGTTGTGATCAGATAGGAAATTGTGTTAATATAGTAGAAATTTGAACATGACATGGTATTATAGAAGGCACAATTGAGATGGTAGCATATAAAGCATCCCTGATTGTCTTCTGCATGCAGCGTTGTAGTTTTTGAAAGAAAAAAGATGTGACAACTTTTTGAAAATTCATTATAATCTTGCAGTCTGTTTGTTAGGCATTTTTTTATTTGTGTGGATTTATCTTTTGTTCAAATCTCTAATATTAAGCTCCACCTCCAGATACAAATGAAAAATAAGAGGCAAAATTCCTTTCAAATGTAGGAATGAAGGAGCTAATTATTCCTTTGATTGAATTTTCATATCATTGGTGACATGAGGATTGAATATGTGTGGCATCATTATGTTTTGTTTCTTTCTTTTAATAAACATTGATAAATTTGTATTTGTTGGATTTATTTTTAGGCATATTAAACATATTCAGGAATAGATTTCTCCATTTTCTTTCAAGCTTTTTTATCATTGCAGCTTTTGGTTGAAAGGTTTATCTTGATGGATCATTAGGAGTACCTAATTGGAACAAAGATTTTAATTTTGTCTATTTTCATCGAGTTTCAATGATTGGGCCCTTTAATGTATAGTATTTTAAACCTCCGTTAAGTTTTGGCAGCATTTTTTTTTATTTGTATGATGTACAATGCAATACATAAATCATGCAATGCTGCACGAATATATTTTCCATTTAAATACCATCTATTTGTATGTGAAGGCTAGTTACTAACAATCTTCTCGTGTTATTTGACAAATTTTGGCGAAGACAAAGTTTTAAAATACCTAAATTTATCTATTGAATTCTATTCTATTATAGCAAAACTTCAGTGTTACCCATGCAATTCTCTACTTGAGGCCACAATCATAGAGAATTGATGGTTTGCTATTATGTTTTTGTGAGGATTAGATTTTTATCTTATATTTTTTTAAATATTTTGCCAAATTTGTCCATTTGCATGATGTTCTATTTTAAAATAATTTTCAAATCCTATATTACATGTTAATTAGTTACAGGATAAAAAATTTGACAAATTGAATTGTGTTTTGATGATTTTCATGTGAACATGGATTTAATTTTACTGCTAATCACTATTAAATTATGTTAAGTCTTAAGTAAACTCCATTAAGTTTTATTGGTTTTGAAAATGTTGAAAAATGACATCCAAAAGAAGGCGCCTTTGTGCATGCCATTTATATATGGCGTATATTCATGGATTGATTGTGGAAACAAGTGGAAAGTTATGCAATTTGAGGACATCTTTGGAAGATCAAGGGGCTTAGAATTAATAGAACGAAGATCAAGTATATGATGTACAATTTATTGTGTGTAATAATGAGAAGTTTGAGTGGAATATACCATAATATTAAGTAATACCTCGGTGTGATTAGTTTTAAGTATCTTGAATCTATAATATGAAGTGCAAGAAAACTAAAGGGGGGAAATATGATTGTGTTAAGTTTGAGTGGTAACGACGGATAAATATTTTGAGAGTAGCATACAATAAGGCGACTTACAGGTAAATTTTGTGAACTTTGGCTTAATTTGATTTTATGGTATGGATTTGAGTGTTTTATTTTTTTAATGGATTTGACTTTTGAATGATTAAGTACTCACATAAAGTATGGCATGGAAAAAATGATAATGTTAAAATGGATTTGTGACAAAAATAAGAGGTTATATTGCTTATGATTAGGATGATGGAAGTTGCACCTATTGGAAGTAAGTTTGTGGAAAATAGATTTAAGTGATTTGACATATTCAATGGTGGATGGAAGATTTACTGATAAGATGACAATGTAAAATAATTGAACCATCATAAACAAAAGGTGTCAATCAATAGTAATATATAAAGAATTTGCACGAAAGAATTTGAAGAAAAAATAATTTAAGCTCTTGAGTAACATTTGGCACAGATGATTCAAGAAAAGAATTTATAAAACTGATTCTCAATGGTTGCGATGTGGTTAAATTTTTTGTGCAAAGATTAAGTTTGGGCATATTGTGTGGTCACTCATGAAATCAATGTTCTCTTTCAATCTCATTGTGCACTAAATAGCTACGCCTTTTGTTTCATAAGAAATAAATGCAGTGTAAAAGAAAAATAAAATAAAATATTAATTAAAAAAAAGAGAAGGGGGATAAGGAGGCGATGATGAGATTAGAGAAAATAATGCTTTATAAATGTGTCAGTAACTTTTGAACACAACCCCGTGAGGGCGGTTTTGCACCTTTAATAGACATATTTGCCTTTAATCTTCAACTGTCCTTTATTGTAATTTAAGCTCTTTAGTTACACCTTAATAATTAGATGTGATGTTAAAAATTGCGCAAAAGCTGTCTCTAAAGCCTTAGATTTTGAACCAAAATATAGTTCTAAGCGAGCCTTTATTTTCATGCACCATTGAATTTTGCCAATGTTTAAGAAGCAACATTGTTAGTGTTATTTTATGATTTTGGATTTTATAATTGCAGCACATCATACTTCTTGCAATTTCTATGTCTGGTGTTTCGTCATTCCTTAAAATGCATATTGATTTTTGAAGACTAGTTTTGTGTGATGGTAATATATTGAGTTGCTTGGGCATATTTGTGATAGAGAATAGTAGTATAGATTGACAAAATAAATGTTAAAGGATTATGAAGGAACTGCATGGACTTTGAGATAATATGAATAGCAGTTCAAAAAAATGCACAAAATCAAATTTGCAACACTTCAAAAGATAAAATAGAGACTATTGATTTATAAGATTGACCCAAAATAGTTGAGGAAATGAGGCTAGTGATGATGATGGCGGCGACCTCAATTTGCATCACAGCTTAGTTTTTTATTTATCAGAACATTTAAGTTTGGGCAGTATTTAAATCAATTTTACCATTATTGATGATTTAAGCAATTTACATCTTTCCATCGCCATTTGCTTTTAGTTTAGTTTCTGTGTACTTTGTAGAGTCTTTCTTAACCTTTGGACCATAAAAATATTGTTTAACTCAATTTATCTCAATGTTTTTGTCTCTGCCTTCTGCACCTACGATTTCAATGTAATCATTTTTATGAACTGTATTAGAAGTGATATTTATTGGCCTTTCCTTGTTAATCTTGTGTTAAATATGTTCTAGATCCTTCTATGCTAGTTTGCCTAAAGTATTGGACCTTTGTTTTAGTATTGAGTTCATATATTTATTTGTTAGAAAGTGGATGGAAATGAGCTCTTGTTTTTTAATCATCTTTATAAATGTGAGAAGTGGGTTCTATTTATGACAGTCTAGAAGTTACGCTCCTGAGTCAATTGGAAAATTAGTTAACTATAAATTATTTAGACTAATTAGGGATCAATAAATTGATTATGGTCATAACTTGGGCTAATTATCACTGATTAGCTAAGCAATACAAGATAGGCTAATCAATAAAAGATTAATTAAATTAATGGTTAAATTAAATTTATTAATTGGAGTTAAGAATTAGATAACATAATTAATTATGTATTAAATACTAATTATGGATTAAATAATAATGAGTTTAATAAATTGAATAAAATATGAATTTTGTGAGCTGTTAAGTCATCAGTCAATCTTAAGATAATAAATTATTATAATTAGTCATATACTATTTAATAGATTAGTAAGGTAATTGATGATTAATTAGGCAATTTCATTATTAGATAAATCTAAAAAATAACTTAAATCACACACAATCAATTAAGTTCTGGTAAATTTTTTTTTTAAATTGTTAATACGGATATTGAGTTACTTGACTAGAATACTAATTAAGTGGCGGGCTTTAGCAATATAATTAAGTTGGCTCTCCTCTGATTTATAAGTTAAAGATTTTAATCTTAGAACCGATCTTTCTACATTAGAAGTTTGAAGCTGCTAAATGGGGGGCATTGGGCATATCAGGTCGTGTCGAGCTCACGTACACCTTAACAATCTTGTAATGGATTCAAATAGTCTTTTTATTATTTGGCCTGTATCAATGTAAAAAGAAATAGTTATTTTTTTGGTCAGGTTAAATGGAAATATTGTAGATTAACATGACTCTAAAATATTGCTGGAAGAGAACTCCGAATGATGTTTGGGTGTGTTTAGACTTAAAAGTTGCAGATGCCAACCCATTGAACCTAGCATTGGCAGAGAGCCTCATATATTATGTATGCGCCCTTTAGTTAGTTAGACTATTAATTTTTTAATTAATGGTTGGAAAATCAAACTATTCTAAGGAATTTAATTAATCGAACAAGAATGAACTAATCTAAATAATTGATAAACATTGATTATTATTAATATTATTGTTATCAATAAATTAGTAAAACATTATCATTTAATTAGAATAATCAATACTCGATGGGTGAGTAAAGTATTAATTTAGCCTGGTTTATCTGAAGCTCATTGTATATTAAACAAACACAGGAATTGCCATCCACAAGGAGTGAGTCCATACTGAAGAATTTGATGTCGCCCCGGTGACATTTGAATGAAAGTGCACTCCATGAACTCAACTCCAATTATATTTAAACATTTGTGTTGAAACATCTTATCTGATTAAATTATAGCCCAAGTAGTCATAAAAATTTATGTCATATCTTATTGGAACTTAAAGTTTGGGTTAGTTTTGCCAAAGATAATGCGGTCTAAATTATTTGCAAAGGTCGTTTGAAAAGTTGTTATCTGTCATTTTATCCATTGCCTTTTTAGCTTAAATTATTGCCATTTTCTCGTATTTTTGCTCTTTTTGGTCTGATCATTTCCAGATGTTTTTTTTTTAATTTTTTAATTTATTTATTTCCATATGTTCATAAATTTATGATTGAATGTTTTACACAGAAACCTTAATTCATCTAAATTTATACCTTTTTCTATGGTTCTGAATTCTAGGCTATGACCAGATAGTTGCCTCTCTCTCTCTCTCTCCCCTTGTTTTTGCAAATACACAAACATGCTTGGTTACCTTCATCTATCTTTAAGAAACCTTGCTATTTAAAGCGTTGTATTATTGATTCAGTAGTGGTCCTTTATTTTAATGTCGTGTTAGTTTAGTAATTTAAAAGGCTTTCAAGCATTATTTGTAATGTTTGATTTCAATGAAGTAAGTAAACTGTTCGCTGCTAGAGAAAAATGCTTACTGGCGTTACTGTTTACTAGACGGTTATTTAATGAGCTATACCCATTGGAGAAATTTTAGATGATAATTGGTGTATTGTCATAAATGGATTCATAATTGTTTGATCATAATGTTAGTTTGTTTAGGGAAAGTTTTCACGCAGGGCCTCATTTTTTAACTTGTTGCTATTTTGACCGTGTTTTGGTACCCTTCAAACGGCTCATTTTTTTAAAGTGAATATCTAGGTTATTTTGATGACTGGAAGTCGATAATAGGTTTAAGGGATCAATTTGCCCTGTTCACGGAGCTGCTTGTGGTGATTGTCACTGTGGCTTGCGCTTGCCATGCATGAGAGATATGCTATAGTTTGGAAGTGTAGCAAAGAGCCATTTTCCTTAAAAAAATACTTACATTTGTAAATTATGTTCTAGACTTACGAATAATCATTTATGTGGACCTTTTTGCTTATAGTTTGTACCTTGGGTTGCATACTTGGGTGTTTCAAACTATTAGGGGGTGAGTTACAACTCCTTGAAGATTAAGGATATTTGTTGGGAAATTTCTTTTTATTTAACGAAATTGGTTTCATAGGTTATAGCAATAAAACTTAGATATTTGGTGAAATGATTAAGCCACTTAAGATTGTTAGTTGATGGAGTAAAGACTTTCTGAGAAGCAAAGCCGTGGTAGAAATCACCTCAATAAATTCAGCAAAATGCAGTTAGATGGCTAACGCAATGGAAAAACAACAATTGCAGGGGGATTAAAAACAATTTTTCCATCAACTTGATAACCTCAGAGTGCTTGTGCTACACTGCCTGGGAAAAGTCTTCTGCGACATTAAGCTACAGGCGTTGTAAAGAGAATTTAGTAGCTTTTAAGCTTTAAGGGATGACAATTAGTAGAATGAGGTAGAAAATGAGAGTTTTGAGAGAAACCATTGCTTCCATCTTTTTTTATTAGAAAATTAAATCTATTTATAGACAAACTACATAGATAAGTTTTGACTACCTTCTAAATGAACGCGAGGAAAATTTTTATCTATTATAATAAATTAGATTAATTCAGCTAATGATAATCTCAGTAGGAATTCAAATGCAAACTTATCTAAATAAATTCAAAAAATTTATCCTTGTGTTGTAATTTGAATTTCATTTCTATAGTCTAGCTTTTGGAGATTGAATCTCTCTCATGTGATGTCCAGTTGACAATTTGATCATGCATACACCTTAACGACACTCACTTCAGCTAACTGACAAATTACAAGCATTTCGATTGTTTGTATTCTTTTGGAAACACTCGATTGTTAATTCTTCAACAAACACAAAATGTCCAAATTATAATAATAGATGATTTGATTGACCACCTATCTTGATTAGATCTTTAGATCTAACACTGCTGAAATACTATTGCTAAAGTAATCGATTTTTAGTTGAGACAAAATTGGAAACAATGTTGAATCTCAATGTTGATGATGATATTTTTCTACTAGAAGTAACTTTTAGATATCATGAACATGGATTATTGTACAATTAATTTAAATCATGCAATCATTGAAGACCACACTGTCTAACTTGAATTAATTCGATCAAGCATGCAAACCAATAATAATATGATTTCTAAAGAAATAAAAAAGAAAGAATTCACTAAATTTTGTTGTTTGTACAAAGAAATAACTTGTGAAAATTTTGGGTTACCGCTTCTTCTAGTAGAAGAATAGGACCTGCATTTCTAATGATAAATTTAATAGAAATTATTCGATGTAGGCCCCTTTTTATAAGCACAATGTTTCCATATATTAATAATGATAATTAAAGTTTACCAGCAAATCCCAAATAAGACAAGGATACAACACAATGATTTAGTGGATTCATGTCTTGATTTCTTGACGAATTTTTACTGGCTGTCAATTACCTAACACAACGCTATACTTTTTGCATCAAATAAGAAACATCATGCAACTAAGGGTCCGTTTATGACAACTTTCTGACTACTTGCTTTTCAGACCGCCATCGCAGTTCTGTTTGAGGAATTATTTTCTTGCTATTTTTAGAAATTTCTGTAGTAGAAAACTATTTTTTTCGACATAACATGTTAAAGTGCAGTGGATGCTAGAAAATTGCGGCTTGACTTTTTAAAATTAAAATATAATAGTCACCTCAGCTTTTTGAACAACTTCTACATCAGCTTCATGGCTGTTTTTTTAAACCGTTGTAGGTGCTCCAAACAGACCCTAAATCTCGTTACCTTCTTACTTTTAGATTCTCATAAGCCTCACATAGGTATCTCTTATTATTATCCTAGACCCATATTTTCCCTGCTTCATATTACTTATATCCATATTAATTGAAAAGGATAACGTGAATCCATTACTTCAATATATCGTACAAAGGAGAGAAATTTGGTGGAACTCATAATTTGAGCCGGGAAATACTTACATGACGATGAAGCATTCAAATTATTGGGTCACAACTTCAACAGATTTGGTAGGATCAATTGAAATCCTTGTCGTGTTGGCGTTCAACCTATAATCACCCTTCTTTTTTCTGTAAAGATCCTCATGCTTACAGTACTTACTGTAACTGTGCTTGAGCCTTACTTTCAAGTAATAAAATATTTGCAATATGTTTAGAAAAAAAGGGAAATTATATCATCATCAGTATATCAGCCTTACCCAACTGTTTGTATTTGGTTAGATGCAATTCTTAACTAGGACTAGAAGAGGTATCAATCATTCCTTCAAAGAATGATATTTATTGTTTTATCATATTGCTTTTGCAACAAAGGCTTATGGGTGTATGTATTTTATTGCTCTAATTTATCGAAAATATACTGGTTTATTTTGGCTAGATTTGAAATATATAGTCACTTCTATGTCCTCAATATTAGATAGATTTTGATTATTGCGGTTCCGTTTGTATTGATAAATTAGAAGCACATATTTAAATTTTCTTGCAGCAGGCATGAATGTATGGGTAAAAAAAATTTGCAATTAACCATCCAAGACAAGATGCCAAAGCACTTATTTAATTATTGTTACTTCATAGTTTGATAAAGCTAGCCACTTTTAAATGCCACGCAACAGTTAAATGAAGCTTCGGATTAGCAAATTTTAATCCGCTCGTGTGCATGTCCCGTTTTTCTACTTCTGAGGAACTGCTTTTGATTTTTAAGCCAAGCATTGCATTTCTTATTGGCATATAGGCGCCTTAATTAGTTTCATAACATTTTTTGTTACAGAACTAATATGCTATCCTTTTTCTATTCCAGCTATGAAGCATGGGTCATCTACAACTTCCTTTCACTCTGCTTGGCCTGGGTGGGTGGTGCAGGTGCTGTAGTTGTAAGTTTAAGTGGTCGAATGCTGAAGCCATCATGGGGGCTCATGACTTGCTGCTTTCCTGCCATTCCTCTCGATGGGTAAATTGCTCATTCATCAAATTCTTGTTTGACTATGTTCTTTTTAACTAGAATTGTTCATTATTCACATAGATTCTATGGATCAATACGGGTAAATTTCTCATTCACCAAATTCTTGTTTGAACTATGTTCTGTTTAACTAGAATTGTTTGTTATTCACATAGATTCTATGGATCGGTATTTTTCAATCAATCCGTTCTCTCCTTCTCTTACAGGCGCTTTATTAGGAGGTGCAAGCAAGGTGCATTGCAATTTGTGATACTTAAGCCAATTCTAGTTGCAATCACCTTCATATTATATTCAAAAGGGAAATATGAAGATGGGAATTTCAGTGTTAACGAGGGCTATCTCTATATAACAATCACATACACAATTTCATATTCTGTAGCGCTGTATGCACTTGCATTGTTCTATGTGGCTTGTAGAGATCTGCTCCGGCCGTACAATCCAGTCCCGAAGTTTATCTTAATCAAATCTGTTGTCTTTCTGACTTACTGGCAGGTATGTATTATAATGCTCTGGTTAATGTGGAAAGGAAGCTGTCTTTACCTTGCTTTTGTATTTGTTTTACATCAAAGTGTAAAAATTTTATCATATTAAAAAATTTCTCTCCGTTTTAACATACAACCACTAATATTAATATCACCAAAATCTGGGAAGAGCACAACACTAAAAACTATATTTTTTTGGGTATTGTGAGATTTTCTGGTTGTGGCTTGTGCAAATAGATGGGCTTTCCACTTATTTCTTACAATATTCGACATCTAAATAAGATTTGGGTGGTATAACTTAATTTTCCGTATTAATAAATCTAATTTGATATGTTCTTTGTTTCGTACGCCATTTCATTAACTGACGATTTATTTTCATCCCTCAGAACTATTCTTATAGCTTTTATTCTTCTGGATCTTACCATGTAATAATGTTTTTTTTAGTAGAAGAGCACAAAGGCTCTCATTTTATTCCACAAAAAAAAAAAAAAGTACTAGCCCGGGAAAGAAGTACTACTCACACACCCTACAAGAAAAGAAAATAAAAAACGGGTTTTCTTTCCAAAAAAAAAAAAACAAAAAATACAACTTAACACACCCAAGACACAGACAAAACAAATTAAGAATCTAAAACAACCAATCTCAATAAATCATGTAAAGTTAGCCGAAATAAAATGTATTGTGTTAGAACATGCATCCCACCAGACCTGCATTTAATCTGATTTCCATCTCTCCCTGCATTTATGACCACAAAATATTGTTCAGCAGCCTTACTCTTAATTCTTCTAACCTGCATTTGAATACTCCAATGACACAATTTATTAAACCTGCAAACATTCTAAATAATAAGAGAATCCACTTCCAAACTGATATTAATCCAACCCCAACAATGCAAAAACAACATCGGCCTCAGCAACAATAGGAGAAACAGATAAAGAAGAAGCAACAAACCAGTAAAGTACATTGTCATTCCAGTTTCTGCACACACCTCTAGTACCAAAGCAGAATTCGGTTTCCAAATAATTCCATCCGAATTAATCTTAAAGAAATAGTGAGGCTTAGTCCAACCTTACCAAACAAAAGCTATGATACTCTTAACATAATACCAGAAGTGGCACAGAAAGCATATAATTATTGCCTTTAATCTTACCGTAATTGTAAGATAAACTTTTAGTAACATAAGAGCAAATATGACAAATATGTTGAACATTACAAGGTTCCCCTTTATGTTGACTAGCATTTCTGGAAGTACAAATAAACCAAATAACAATAGAAGACAAAATAGTTAAAAATTCATGCCCTTTATTCTTCCAATCATCAAAATAGCACCGAGAGAATTATAGCCATAAAAATCTCATTTCTACCACAGCGTTAGCTCCCAAATACTAGTGCAATAGGACAAAAGCAAAGATATGCATAATAGACTCCTCACAAAGATGAAGACATGGAAGCAAATCTTAATTCTTGCTTGGGCATTGATACTATCAGCGTAACACACCGTTAAATACACGCTAAATAAAATATAAAATGGCGGCTTAACCCATTCGTTTACCTTACACGTCCATACCTCGACCGGTAAATTCTCTTAAGCAAAAAGGTCTTGGTAATGGACTCACCAATTTTACCTTTAATCATAGGCACATCATTCTTATCATAAGAGGAATGTTAGAAATGAAAACATCAAGATCATTAACAACACTATAAAGGAAAGGTAAATTCCAAAGTAAGAATCTACACAAAAATCACTAACTTCTAATATTTATATCTTATACCACCATAAAAATCCTTAATCATCACAAGCCAATCATCAACCAAGAACATTACCTTTTCCCCACTTCTCCCAACAAAGAAATCCTTACATTGGAAGAACAAGCATTCTCCAAATTAACGAATTAGATTTCAAGGGAAACTCGCTGTGGATGGGAAAAGGTGCAAAGATTCTTAAAAGACATTTACAGTGCTCTACATGTAAGAAGTTTTACGAAACGAATCCAAAGTTTACAAAATTAAACTTAGTGGCAACCGCAGTTCTACGAAACCCAAACCACCTTTCACAACAGATTTACAAAGCTTATCCCAAAATTCTCCTCCAATGAATACTTGCCACAACCGTCCCAAAGAAAACGGTTAATAAAAGCTCTAACTGCCAATAATACCCAAAGATTCATAACCCGAGAATATAATGGTAATATATGAAGGATATTCTTTAAGAGAAAGTAACACACCCCCAAAAGCAAAGAATTTATTCTCGCCAGATAAAGCCTCAATTTAATCTTATCAAGAAATAAAAAACGACAAATCCTTCTGTGCTTCTTATCTTAAATGAACCTCTAAATACTTAATAAAGATTGCTTTATTGCAGAGTAAAATCAGCAAATCCAATCCTTCTTAACACTAAGAATATTAAGCCAGAACAATAAAAAAACACTTAAGCCGTTAAAAACCAAAACCAAGCATTCCCCCGTATATGTAAAAGAGTCCGTCAAATTCTCGATTGCACCTCTTAGCAAGATTAGTAAAAATAATGTGCGTCAATGCGCAAAACAAAGCGCGTAAACGCTAATACCACATTTACGCATATACCATGCTTAGGTAATGCTCATAAAGATTATTCAAACATCTAGATAAATAATAAAAACAAGAATAAAAAGGTAAGGAGAAAAAGTGGTCTCCTTGCTCAATACTCCTTAAAGCCTTAAAATGCCTACGAGCCTTACCATTAATAACAACCGAATAATAGTTATTATCTAGAATCTTGAAAACAAGCTTGCAAAAATCCATACTAAAACTGATAGCACTTAAAACATCAATTAAAAATTCTCATCTAATGGAATCAAAAACCTTTTTGATATCCATTTTAAAGATAACATTATCATTACACTTACTCTTATCAATGGGTGGTGGAACGAATCAACACGAACAAACAAAATGCAATGTCATAGTTTCAAAATGCCTCCAACACATCACTATTCGCCGATTCGTTTAACAAAACCGAACGAAAAAAATCAGTTCGCGTTCGTCTCGTTTCGCTATCGAACGAATCGAACACGAACTTCCCGGCGAAACTAACACGAACTATTCGCGAACAACGAGCTTTTTTCGACAAATTTCAAGACGTTACCGTGATAGCATACTTCCTCAAATGGCCAAACCGAATAAAGACGTTGTGATTTTTAAGTAAGGCTTTATTTTAATATATAAAAGATAAGATATTAATTATAATATTATAATATTTATATTAATATAATTAATACTATAAATTATATTAATATTAATAATTTATCATATATTATAATTTATGTGTTTTTTTAATTATTTAAAATACGATAAATTTTTATAATATATAATTATTTTTAAAATATTATAAATTTTTTATATATAATTATTTTAAATTATTTTATATTTCGAACAATAACGAACCAAACACGAACGAACACATCACTGTTGTACTGGGTTCGTTTAACAAACCGAACGAAAAATTGCCGCGTTCATCTCGTTTCGTTTAACGAACGAATCGAACATTTAACTTTTGCCGAATCGAACACGAACTCGTTCGCGAACAACGAGCTTTTTTCGACAAAACATTTACTTATCACATCAAGCACACTAAACAAAGTGAGGCCATTGTCCTCAATGTATATATTATTAAGAAAAACAAATATCTAAAGAAATAATGTCATTATTAAAAAGGCTGAATTCTTTTTAACAAGAATCTTAAATAATCTTTAAATGACGTATTAATGCGACAGTCTAAAAACATCCCAAGAATTAACACCATTCCCTTTAGGAACTAAAACAATGTTAGAAGACTTAAAATACTTAGGTAAATCAATGCCATGAAAAAAACCTTAAATAGCATCAACAATATCAACCTGAATGATATCCCAACTAACTTTATAAAATTTCACATTAAATCCATCCGGCTGCCATCTTTACCATCATCCA
This sequence comes from Papilionanthe hookeriana x Papilionanthe teres, assembly GCA_022702705.1. Lineage (NCBI taxonomy): Eukaryota > Viridiplantae > Streptophyta > Magnoliopsida > Asparagales > Orchidaceae > Papilionanthe > Papilionanthe hookeriana x Papilionanthe teres. Next base: position 30,779,343 of record CM040421.1, read on the forward strand.
TACTATCAATAACATCTTAATCTCATCTTTAGGAGGATCTAGTAAGTGAAATCAATAGCATTCCACTATCACTCCTTTGATAAAGATCAAAATTAATCTTTTCCAAAGGACTATTATCATTCAAAACAAATTAGAGTAAAAATTCACACCATCATTAATGATATCGTTTAAATTAACTAGGTTCTCTCATTCTTATCTCTAATGCTATTAATCATGTTAACTTTTTATATTCTTAATACAAGCATGGAAAAAAGGAAGAATTCCTATCTCCATCCAAAAAATAACTCCTAGCACCTCGAGTATAGAAGGATTCTTCCATGTTAATAGCATTAGTAAGATCCTTTTGGCCTTATATAAACAAATCAAAACCGATATTATTATAAAATTAATTAAATTTGAGCTCCCTAGCCTTCTCCTCAGCATTAGCCACCACTTTACTAAGGTTGCCAAAGACTTGCCAATTCCAAACGCTTCTAAGAAACTTAGCAAAATTCTTTGGATCAACTAAAAGATTGATGCCCGGATTACAAGTCACAGAGCTTTATTAATCCCAATTCTCCTTAACACATTATAAAAATTGTGACGGAGAAGCGACATATTAAGAAATGAAAATGATAAGAATTTTACCAGAAAATCCTTTACCTTAAGTAACATAGGGGTATGATCAGAAGCATTAAAAGCCAGATGATGAACTTCTTAAAGACTAAAAGAATTGCTCCAAGACGATTTAGCAACAAATCTATCAAGTCTCTCAAAAATAGATCCACGGTGCCAAGTAAGGTCTACCAATAAAACCCAAATAAAAAACACCATTTAATAATTTCTTCACTGATTTCTTCATTTTTTATTTTTTTAGTGACTCTAGATTTCTTTTCAAATACATGGGAATTGAGCTGTATGCATGTAAAGCTTCGTATTTTATTTTAACATGAGGTGGCCAATATACCATAGTAGCTTTATCAACTCTTGGAATATATGCAAGGAATGTCTTCTCTTATTAAACAATGCATGAAATTATGATGCAGAAGTTTTAAACTAAACGGCGCATGTTTACACGCAGGGTGTTTTGGTCTTCCTAGCTGCAAAGTCTGGACTTAATGCTAATGAAGCGGATCTCCAAAATTTTGTTTTGAAAGTGGAGATGCTTGTCGCTGTCAATACTTCTATGCTTTTCCCTATAAGGAGTATGCAGGTGCCATTATTGGTGGTTCCAGTGGTCTGATTGGCAGCTTTTCTCATGCTCTAAAATTTAATGACTTCTACCATGATACAGTTCACCAGGTAAACTAAAAACCTGCTAATGTGACAATTTTTTTTTTGGGTTTATTTTGACCATTGTCCTGAACAGAAGCTTATTTCTCCTAGTTTCATTCTAACATACCATGATTAGTGCTTACAATAACACCGAGACAGATGATGGAGCTAGAAAAATATAGATTCCAGAACCTTCGTGTCAACTGCAGATGGATGTGAGAAAAACTGCAAATGTATGGCGGCAGGCTTGATGATATCCAACTTTCTAGTGTCTCCACATCAGGTTCAAACAGTCCCGCTGTTTCAACAAGTCATTTAGACTATTGACTTGGAACTCATTAAATCATCCCTGCTCAAGGAGTCATCTGCTTGAGCTGCAAAACCATATGATTTATCAATTCTACTAGACACTGAACTGTCTAACTACCCTTCTAAGGTTCCCCCTGTTGGGGATCCAATCAGATGACAGCTTCGATTAAATTACTCTATACTTGATGATGCAAAACTTCATTTACGAGGTTCTAAAGTGGGTGATGATTACGGTTTGGTTTACCAAATTGCTGAACCACCGATACTAACAGATGCAAATGTTTAAAGTTTGTGACAACTTCAACAATCGAATTGTCAGTAAATAAAGAACATTTGTTTCCTTTGTGATTTGTAGGACAACTGGGCAGTGTTGGCACTGCTGGTTGTGTGTATATGGAATATCTAGGCAGTTTATTAGTATATTGATTTCTTTGTTTTTTTTTGGGCCCCCTAATGGATCTTGACTATTTCATAGTAATTTGCTTGTTCCTATTTGCGCACAACATTTTGGATTGGTTGATATTATTGGAGATTTTGAAATTATGCTAAATCTGATTCATTGGAATTGCATATGGTGATTAAATCATCAATAACATTACTCTTATACCAAATATTTGATTGGGATTCATGAATCTTTACTTTTCATTTCTACTTGTGTAATTATGTTGCTAACATGGCCAAATCATCCAAACTGCATGCTCTAAAATAGTAAACAAAAAATTTCTCCAAATCATTTTGCCACTGAAAAATGAAAATTTTCTCCAAGACGACCATCAAATTACAGATAAATTTAAATGGCACTTCAAAAACAAACAAATGGTTGCTTAAAAACCGGGAAGAGACTCTCTACTGAATTCAATCTAAATTTATGTCTTCCACTGCTTTCTTCTAGTAGGATAAAAAACAGTTTTCTAGGTACAAAACTATTGCAAATATGACAAAAAAAAAAAAAAAAAAAAAAAGAGGCAAAAGCCCTGGAAACTTTATTTTAACTTAAATACTGGGGCAAAACTTTGTACATTTGTAATCAGCAAATGATAACTAAGATCAATTTACTCCATGAACAGATCATCAAATATAGCAACATCAACCGAAAATGCAAAAGCAATTGTGGTTGACATGAACATGATTGCAGTCACTCAGTCGCCAGAATTTACGCTCCCTTGATCAACATCTTTGCTATGCAAGGTGCTCTCACAGTTCAATGCAGAGTTCTCGCTAGTTACAGCCGTTGAGCAATCATCTTGATCACGGAAGAACTGTCCAATCGATAAGGGATTGTAGGTCGAACTGGCTCGACGGTATTGCTTTCAAGGCAGCCAATGTGCTGCGGCATATATTGTCAACATCCTCATGCAGAGATCCTGTTTCAGCATCTCTGTTCTTAGTGTTCAAACTAGCACTCTTCTCCGCCGAGCCTGCATCAGTGACTTCTGCTTCCATGGGGAAGAGGAGTTCAAGGTTGGCTTCGCACTCGAGGACTAACCTTGTCAGAGGCTCCGTTGTGAAAAACGGCTGATGGAGTGCACGCCGAGTGAAAGGAAGACTCAGTAAGCCTCCAGTCCTCTTGTCATACTTCTTAAGTATCTTTACAAGGCCTTTCAAGAACACACAAAGACAAATGCTGCTTTTGTTATTCATTACAGTTTCAGTGGTGAGGGACTAAATCTTTTGATATACCTCCGGCAGTTTAAGGAGCTATAGTTTTTCAGAGCACCATCTCCCCATGGATGTTCACAAATGCCTCATGGATCTCCAACATTTCCTCAGTTGAACTTAGTTTCAGATGTAAGAGCTCCCTTTGTTTTATTCTCAATTTCTCAATTCTTTCCTTGAGTTCCTGCCAAGAAGATAAGGGATAAGGACAGTAAATCATTAAGTTGTTATAGGACTAATAACAAACTAATAAGCATACTTAATTCCAGGTGCCATTCACAAAACTATTTATGCATAAGGTTAAAGATTCAGATATTTAATGGAAGGATCGGTTCATAAAATAACTAAAAATCAAACTAAAGCGGCAATAAAAAATAGTTAAAATAATGTAATCTATTTAGAAAGCATTATTCTCTGGGTTTATCTGGCGCTATATGCTATGTGAAACAGAGAAGAAGCTAGATATGATTCCAGTTCCCTGGGGATTCTTCTTGGAGAAGTGGATAAAAGTTTCACAATTGCTCTTTGGCTAAATCCCAATTGTTGAAGCAAGAAAATTAATTAATAATGATATTTTAATATAAAAACCACTTGTTAGTCAGTATATGATCGCATTCATAATCAATGTCAAGTTAATCATCCAATAGATGGTCCTCAGTCATGGCATTTATTGATAATGGAAAATCAAGAGAATTAACAATGACATTTGTTAAAATATGAGCACATTCTTGATCTGCCTACTCATGCTGGAAATACTTATCATGTTTCTCCTATCACACATGAAGTCTTCTGTGAATTATTCCACTTAAGTTCAAAGCATATCAACTGTGTAAAGATAAAACTGACCTATATATTTTAACAAATGCAATTGTATAAAGATAGTGTGGGGGGAAACCTTTGGTTCCTTATTGTATTTTAAACATAAACAATTGCTCTTCCAACTATAATTGGAAGAGGGATGACCAACCATGCTCAATGGTTATAGTGGACAAGCTAGAAGTTGTAGAATTAATGCACACTCCGTATTTAGAAAAAGAAGTACGAATAGTCTAACAAAATAGAAAATGTCATATTTCACAAATAACCATTTCATATTTACATGATGTCAAAGACATTTGAAATTAGCTAAATGAGAATCATCTAAAAAGGTTGTTGGCAGAGCTCATCACAAAGTGGAAGCTGGAAAGGAAAAATCATTCTTATATTATGCACTCTAGAATGAAAGGCGGTATCAATATGAGTTGTAAAATTGTTTTAATGACAAACAAATTGCAATTAGTATATTAACGAGCTTATTTTACAGGGCAAGTAATGATTTGAGATGAAATTTAATATGTAGAATGTGAAATCAGCATTAAAGGGTCATTTATACATCTTAATGCGCTCCATCTATTATTGTCTCCAATATTTCTTGTTTTGCACAATGGAACTCATTTCTGAAAGTAATATATTGTATCTGATGGTGCTGAGAGAATTGGGTGTTCCCAGCTGAGATCTCGCTTTCTAAACCTTTAATAACTGGGTTGTATTAAGATGTATAAATGACCCTTCCTTGTATGCTGATTTCACATTCTACATATTAAATTTCATCTCAAATCATTACTTGCCCTGTAAAATAAGCTCGTTAATATACTAATTGCAATTTGTTTGTCATTAAAACAATTTTACAACTCATATTGATACCGCCTTTCATTCTAGAGTGCATAATATAAGAATGATTTTTCCTTTCCAGATTCCACTTTTTGATGAGCTCTGCCAACAACCTTTTTAGATGATTCTCATTTAGCTAATTTCAAATGTCTTTGACATCATGTAAATATGAAATGGTTATTTGTGAAATATGACATTTTCTATTTTGTTAGACTATTCGTACTTCTTTTTCTAAATACGGAGTGTGCATTAATTCTACAACTTCTAGCTTGTCCACTATACCCATTACATGGTTAGTCATCCCTCTTCCAATTATAGTTGGAAGAGCAATTGTTTATGTTTAAAATACAATAAGGAACCAAAAGGTTCCCCCCACACTATCTTTATACAATTGCATTTGTTAAAATATATAGATCAGTTTTATCTTTACACAGTTGATATGCTTTGAACTTAAGTGGAATAATTCACAGAAGACTTCATGTGTGATAGGAGAAACATGATAAGTATTTCCAGCATGAGTAGGCAGATCAAGAATGTGCTCATATTTTAACAAATGTGCTGCCAGCACTTTCTTGATTTTCCATTATCAATAAATGCCATGACTGAGGACCATCTATTGGATGATTAACTTGACATTGATTATGAATGCGATCATATACTGACTAACAAGTGGTTTTTATATTCCAAATATCATTATTAATTAATTTTTTTGCTTCAACAATTGGGATTTAGCCAAAGAGCAATTGTGAAACTTTTATCCACTTCTCAAGAAGAATCTGAGAGACTGGAATCATATCTAGCTTCTTCTCTGTTTCACATAGCATATAGCGCCAGATAAACGCAGAGAATAATGCTTTCTAAATAGATTATATTATTTTAACTATTTTTTTATTGCCGCTTTAGTTTGATTTTTAGTTATTTTATGAACCGATCCTTCCATTAAATATCTGAATCTTTAACCTTATGCATAAATAGTTTTGTGAATGGCACCTGGAATTAGATATGCTTATTAGTTTGTTATTAGTCCTATAACAACTTAATGATTTACTGTCCTTATCCCTTATCTTCTTGGCAGGAACTCAAGGAAAGAATTGAGAAATTGAGAATAAAACAAAGGGGAGCTCTTACATCTGAAACTAAGTTCAGCGAGGAAATGTTGGAGATCCGCAGGGCATTTGTGAACATCCATGGGGAGATGGTGCTCCTGAAAAACTATAGCTCCTTAAACTTTGCAGGTATATCAAAAGATTTAGTCCCTCACCACTGAAACTGTAATGAATAACAAAAGCAGCATTTGTCTTTGTGTGTTCTTGAAAGGCCTTGTAAAGATACTTAAGAAGTATGACAAGAGGACTGGAGGCTTACTGAGTCTTCCTTTCACTCGGCGTGCACTCCATCAGCCGTTTTTCACAACGGAGCCTCTGACGAGGTTAGTCCTCGAGTGCGAAGCCAACCTTGAACTCCTCTTCCCCATGGAAGCAGAAGTCACTGATGCGCCTGCTGGCACAGTGCCAGCCAGAACACCAAGAACAGAGATGCTGAAACAGGATCTCTGCATGAGGATGTTGACAATATATGCCGCAGCACATTGGCTGCCTTGAAAGCAATACAGGGTCTTCGTCGAGCCAGTTCGACCTACAATCCCTTATCGATTGGACAGTTCTTCCGTGATCAAGATGATTGCTCAACGGCTGTAACTAGCGAGAACTCTGCATTGAACTGTGAGAGCACCTTGCATAGCAAAGATGTTGATCAAGGAGCGTAAATTTGGCGACTGAGTGATCAGTAAATTATGTCTATGTCAACCACAATTGCTTTTGCATTTTCGGTTGATGTTGCTATATTTGATGATCTGTTCATGGAGTAAATTGATCTTAGTTATCATTTGCTGATTACAAATGTACAAAGAGTTTTGCCCCAGTATTTAAGTTAAAATAAAGTTTCCAGGGCTTTTGCCTCTTTTTTTTTTTTTTTTTTTTTTGTCATATTTACGTAGTTTTTGTACCTAGAAAACTGTTTTTTATCCTACTAGAAGAAAGCAGTGGAAGACACAAATTTAGATTGAATTCAGTAGAGAGTCTCTTCCCGGTTTTTTAAGCAACCATTTGTTTGTTTTGAAGTGCTTGTTAAATTTATCTGTAATTTGATGGTCGTCTTGGAGAAAATTTTCTGTAATTTTTCAGTGGCAAAGGCTATGATTTGGAGAAATTTTTTGTTTACTATTTTAGAGCATGCAGTTTGGATGATTTGGCCATGTTAGCAACATAATTACACAAGTAGAAATGAAAAGTAAAGATTCATGAATCCCAATCAAATATTTGGTATAAGAGTAATGTTATTGATGATTTAATCACCATATGCAATTCCAATGAATCAGATTTAGCATAATTTCAAAATCTCCAATAATATCAACCAATCCAAAATGTTGTGCGCAAATAGGAACAAAAACAGAAATTACTATATAAAATATAGTCTAGAATCCATTGGGGGGCCCAAAAAAAAACAAAGAAATCAATATACTAATAAACTGCCTAGATATTCCATATACACACAACCAGCAGTCACCAACACTGCCCAGTTGTCCTACAAATCACAAAGGAAACAAATGTTCTTTATTTACTGACAATTCGATTGTTGAAGTTGTCACAAACTGCCAAACATTTGCATCTGTTGGTATCGGTGATTCAGCGATTTGGTAAACCAAACCAAAATAATCATCACCCACTTTAGAACCTCGTAAATGAAGTTTTGCATCATCAAGTATAGAGTAATTTAATCGAAGTTGTCATCTGATTGGATCCCCAACAGGGGGAACCTTAGAAGGGTAGTTAGACAGTTCAGTGTCTAGTAGAATTGATAAATCATATGGTTTTGCAGCTGAAGCAGATGACTCCTTGAGCAGGGATGATTTAATGAGTTCCAAGTCAGCCAGGTCTGGCGAAGCATTTGAAACGGCGGGACTGTTTGAACCTGATGTGGAGACACTAGAAAGTTGGATATCATCAAGCCTGCCGCCATACATTTGCCGATTTTTTCTCACGGCATCCATCTCCTGCCCGGTTGGCACGAAGGTTCTAGATCTATATTTTCTAGCTCCATCATCTGTCTCGGTGTTATTGTAAAGCACATAATCATGGTATGTTGGGGCAAACTGAGGAAATAAGCTTCTGTTCAGGACAATGGTCAAAATAAACCCAAAAAAATTGTCACATTAGCAGGTTTTTTTAGTTTACCTGGTGAACTGTATCATGGTAGAAGTCATTAAATTTTAGAGCATGAGAAAAGCTGCCAATCAGACCACTGGAACCACCAATATTGGCACCTGCATACTCCTTATAGGGAAAAGCATAGAAGTGACCGACAGCAGCGACAAGCATCTCCACGCACAAAACAAAATTTTGGAGATCCGCAGCTTCATTAGCATTACTTATAAGTCCAGACTTTGCAGCTAGGAAGACCAAAACACCCTGCGTGTAAACATGCGCCGTTTAGTTTAAAACTTCTGCATCATAATTTCATGCATTGTTTAATAAGAGAAGACATTCCTGCATATATTCCAAGAGTTGATAAAGCTACTATGGTATATTGGCCACCTCATGTTAAAACAAATACGAAGCTTTATATGCATACAGCTCAATTCCCATGTATTTGAAAAGAAATCTAGAGTCACTAAAAAAATAAAAAATGAAGAAATCAGTGAAGAAATTATTAAATGGTGTTTTTTATTTGGGTTTTATTGGTAGACCTTACTTGGCACCGTGGATCTATTTTTGAGAGACTTGATAGATTTGTTGCTAAATCGTCTTGGAGCAATTCTTTTAGTCTTTAAGAAGTTCATCATCTGGCTTTTAATGCTTCTGATCATACCCCTATGTTACTTAAGGTAAAGGATTTTTCTGGTAAGAATTCTTATCATTTTCATTTTCTTAATATGTCGCTTCTCCGTCACAATTTTTTATAATGTGTTAAGGAGAATCTGGGGATTAATAAGCTCACCTATGTGACTTGTAATCCGGGCATCAATCTTTGGTTGATCCAAAAGAATTTTGCTAAGTTTCTTAGAAACTGGAATTGGCAAGTCTTTGGCAACCTTAGTAAAGTGGTGGCTAATGCTGAGGAGAAGGCTAGGGAGCTCAAATTTAATTAATTTTATAATAATATCGGTTTTGATTTGTTTATATAAGGCCAAAAGGATCTTACTAATGCTATTAACATGGAAGAATCCTTCTATACTCAAAAGGGTGCTAGGAGTTATTTTTTGATGGAGATAGGAATTCTTCCTTTTTCCATGCTTGTATTAAGAATATAAAAGTGATTAATATGATTAATAGCATTAGAGATAAGAATGAGAGAACCCTAGTTAATTTAAACGATATCATTAATGATGGTGAATTTTTACTCTAATTTATTTTTGAATGATAATAGTCCTTTGAAAAGATTAATTTTGATCTTTATCAAAGGAGTGATAATTGGAATGCTATTGATTTCACTTATGATCCTCCTAAAGATGTAGATTACGTTATTGATAGTATGGATGATGGTAAAGCTGCTGGGTCTTGATGGATTTAATGTGAAATTTTATAAAAGCTTAGTCGTGATATCATTCAGCTGAGCATTGCTGATGCTATTTGGGCGTTTTTTCATTGCATTGATTTACCTAAGTATTTTAAGTCTTCAAATATTGTTTTAGTTCCTAAAGGGAATGGTGTTAATTCTTGGGATGTTTTTAAAATCTATTAGCATTAATACCGTCATTTCTAAGATTATTTCTTAAGATTTCATAAGTTAATTCAGCCTTTTTATGTGACATTATTTCTTTGAATCAAACCTGCTTTTCTTAATAATATGTACATTGGAGTGGAGGAATACTCTCACCATTTCAAGAATTATTGCTTGATCTGAGCAAAGAGAGTACCGTCAAAAGCTTCGCTGTTTGCGATCAGCTCTGTGGTTCACCCGCGTTGCTTCACGTTCGATTCGTTCAAGAAACAGATGCACACCAACAATTTTTTCGTTTTGTTATTAATAAATCAAACACGAACAGCTTGATGCGTGCTTCGTTCTCGTGTCGGCTCGTTATTTGCCGAAATATAAAATAATTTAAAATAATTATATATAAAAATTTATAATATTTTAAAATAATTATATATTATAAAAAATTTATCATATTTTAAATAATAAACTTATAAATTATAATATATGATAAATTATTAATAATAATAATAATTTTATACATTAATTATATTAATATAAATATTATAATATTATAATTAATATACTATACTATATATTAAAATAAACCTTTAAACAAAATCCTAAACGTCTTATTCGGTTTCCGTTTTCCATTTTGAGTAAGTATGCTATCACAAGTAACATGCTAGTCACAAAAAAACTCTCATTGCTCGATGGTCATTTCATGTCGTCGTCAGTAAGTTTACCCATTCGTTCGATAGTTAAAACGGCATTTAACACAATTTTTTTCGTTCGGTTTGTTAAACGACCAAACACGAATAATGATGCTGTTTTAACATTTTTAATACGAACACTACTGCTTGCTTGCTTGGCTTTATTACACCTCATTTAGGCAGAGTAAGTAATGATAATAAGATTTTAAAATGGATATCAAAAAGCGTTTTTATCTCCATTAATAGATGAGAATTTTTAATTGATGTTTTATGCCACGCTTTAGTATGGATTTTTGCAAATTGTTTTCGGTGATTCTATAATAACTATTATTCTGTCATATATTGTAAAGCTTTGATGGGCATTTTAAGTGCTTCTGGCGTGCATTGAGTAAGGAGACCTTTTTCTTCCTTACCTTTTTATTCTTGTTTTTTATTATTTATCTAGATGTTCAATAATCTTTTGCGAGCATTACCCTAGCCTTAATTATATGCATAAATGTGTATTAGCATTTCTCACCTTTGCTTTCATTACGACCTTATTATTTTTACTTAATGCCGTTAAGAGGTCTGCCAAGAGAATTTGACAGATTTCTTACATATGCGAATGCTTCGTTCGTTTTTAACACTTCTAAGCGCTTTTTTATCGTTCCAAGCATGTTACTTATGTTAAGAAGACTGGATTTGCTGATTTTACTTTCTGTAATAAAGCCAATCGCCTATTAAGTATTTGGGGTTCATTTTAAGACAAGAAGCCTAGAAGGATTTGTCATTTTTTTTATTTCGTCGATAAGACACCGAGGCTTTTATCCCGGCGTAATAAATTTCTTTCTTTTCGTGGGTGTGTTACTCTCTTAAAGTTAATATCCTTACCTCTCTTCCTATTTATATTCTCCAAGAAAAGTATGACCCTTGGGAAAGATATTAAGCAAATAGGAGCTTTTATTAACCGTTTTCAGACTCGCTTGTAAAAAGAGTAGGCTCATCGAGGAGCTGGATAAGCTTTGTAAATCATTATTGTGCTGCTTTAAGCGAGCTTTTATCGATTCTACTAAGTTTAATTTTATTAAACTTCGCATTCATTTTCGTAAAAACTCTTCTATAGCTGCTTTTTTACTAAATTGGATATCGTACCTTTTCCCATCCCCGGCGCTTTCCCCTTCGAAGTCTAATTCTTTAATTTGAAGAAATGCTTAAAATTTTCTAATGTAGAGGATTTGCTTTGTTGGGAGGGAAAAGGTAATGTTTCTTCTGCTTCGATTTATCGCCGGCACGATTCTTCTGGGATTTTTATGGTGGTCCTCAAGATATCAATATTAAAGTTAATGATTTTTGTGTAGATTCTTCTCGAATTTACCTTTCCTTTATAGTGTTGTTAATGATATCGATGTTTTCATTTCTAACACCTCTTATGGTCAAGAATGATGTGCCTATGATTAAAGGTAAATTGGTATTCCATTACCAAGACCTTTGCTTCTAGAGAATTCTACTCTCATTGCATTGGACATGTTCTTGACCAACAAATGTTGCCCCCTCTATTTCTTTCTTTATTGCGCGTATTTAACAATCATGTTCTACCGACGATATTCTTACCAAAGAATTAAGATTTGCTTCCATGTGCTATCTTTGTCATAAAATATGAGTCTATTATGCATATCTTTAGCTATCTCCATTGCCACTAGTATTCGGGAGCGCTTATTTTAACCTTTCGCAGTAAAATGAACATTTTTGCCATTATAATTCTCCTGCTGCTATTTTTGATGATTGGAAGAATAAAGGGCATGAATTTTTAACTATTTTGTCTTCTATTGTTATTTGGTTTATTTGTACTTCCGTAATGCTAGTCAACATAAAGGAACCTTGTAATGTTCAACATATTCGTCATATTTCACTTATGTTACTGTTTTTAAAAGTTTATCTTACAATCGTTGAAGAATAAAGGCAATAGCTATATGCTTTCTATTGCCACTTCTCTCAAGATGTCTTTGGGCATTCTCATAGCCTTTTGTTTGTGCCTAGTTTGACTAAACCTCCCCGCTTCCTTTCTTTAAGATTAATTTAGTTGTGTAAGCAAACCTGGAATTCCCGCTGGTACTGCAGGTGTGCAGAAACTGGAATGACAATGTACTTTACTGGTTTGCTGCTTCTTCTTTATCCTCCGTTTCCTGATTACATGGCGCCTGGCCGCCGGGTTGTTTTTGCATTGTCGGGGTTGGATTAATATCAGTTTGGAAGTGGATTCTCTTATTATTTAATGTTTGCAGGTTTAATAAATTGCCATTATCGCAGATTCAAACGCAAGCAATAATTGTAAGCCTCTGGGTCATTGGACTCAATATTTTGTGGTCTCATACTGTGAGAGATAAATCAGATTCTGACCTGAGTGCAAAGTTGGGATTCCAGGCATTTTTGCCTTTTTATTTCACTCGCTTACCTGCATTTACTGGAGATCGGGTTGCTCTTGCATTCTTAATTGCTTGCCCTGCCTTTTACATAAGTGTTTCGTATTTTTTGTTTTTTTTTTTTTTGGAAAGAAAACCCCGTTTTTTATTTTCAGAGGTGTGAGCAGTACTTTTTCCCCACAGTACTTTTTTTTTTTGTAATAAATGAGAGCCTTTGTGCTCTTCTACTAAAAAAAACATTATTACATGGTAAGATCCAGAAGAATAAAAGCTTACAAGAATAGTTCTGAGGGATGAAAATAAATCGTCAGTTAATGAAATGGCGTACGAAACAAAGAACATATCAAATTAGATTTATTAATACGGAAATTAAGTTATACCACCCAAATCTTATTTAACATGTCGAATATTGTAAGAAATAAGTGGAAAGCCCATCTATTTGCACAAGCCACAACCAGAAAATCTCACAATACCCAAAACATAGTTTTTAGTGTTGTGCTCTTCCTGTAGATTTTGGGTGATATTAATATTAGTGGTTGTATGTTAAAGCCTGGAGAGAAATTTTTTTTAATATGATAAATTTTACACTTTGATGTAAAACAAATACAAAAGCAAGGTAAAGACAGCTTCCCTTCCATACATTAACCAGAGCATTATAATACATACCGCTGCCAGTAAGTCAGAAAGACAACAGATTTGATTAAGATAAACTTCGGGACTGGATTGTGACCAGCCACAGATCTCTACAAGCCACATAGAATAATGCAAGTGCATACAGCGCTACAGAATATGAAATTGTGTATGTGATTGTTATATAGAGATAGCCCTCGTTAACACTGAAATTCCCATCTTCATATTTCCCTTGAATATAATATGAAGGTGATGTTGCAACTAGAATTGGCTTAAGTATCACAAATTGCAAATGCACCTTGCTTGCACCTCCTAATAAAGCGCCTGTAAGAAAAGGAGAGAACGGATTGATTGAAAAATACTGATCCATAGAATCTATGTGATTAACAAACAATTCTAGTTAAACAGAACATAGTTCAAACAAGAATTTGGTGAATGAGAAATTTACCTTATTAATCCATAGAATCTATGTGAATAATGAACAATTCTAGTTAAAAAGAACATAGTCAAACAAGAATTTGATAATGAGCAATTTACCCATCGAGAGGAATGGCAGGAAAGCAGCAAGTCAAGAGCCCCCATGATGGCTTCAGCATTCGACTCACTTAAACTTACAACTACAGCACCTGCACCACCCACCCAGGCCAAGCAGAGTAAGGAAGTTGTAGATGACCCATGCTCTATAGCTGGAATAGAAAAAGGATAGCATATTAGTTCTGTAACAAAAAATGTTATGAAACCACTAAGGCGCCTATATGCCAATAAGAAATGTAATGCTTGGCTTAAAAATCAAAAAGCAGTTCCTCAGAAGTAGAAAAACGGGACATGCACACGAGCGGATTAAAATTTGCTAATCCGAAGCTTCATTTAACTGTTGCGTGGCATTTAAAAGTGGCTAGCTTTATCAAACTATGAAGTAACAATAATTAAATAAGTGCTTTGGCATCTTGTCTTGGGATGGTTAATTGCAAATTTTTTTACCCATACATTCATGCCTGCTGCAGAAAATTTAAATATGTGCTTCTAATTTATCAATACAAACGGAACCGCAATAATCAAAATCTATCTAATATTGAGGACATAGAAGTGACTATATATTTCAAATCTAGCCAAAATAAACCAGTATATTTTCGATAAATTAGAGCAATAAAATACATACACCCATAGCCTTTGTTGCAAAAGCAATATGATAAACAACAAATATCATTCTTTGAAGGAATGATTGATACCTCTTCTAGTCCTAGTTAAGAATTGCATCTAACCAAATACAAACAGTTAGTAAGGCTGACATACTGATAATGATATAATTTCCCTTTTTTCTACCATTGCAAATATTTTATTACTTGAAAGTAAGGTTTCCGCTAATAAGTGCCAAGGTAAGTACTGTAAGCATGAGGATCTTTACAGAAAAAAGAAGGGTGATTATAGGTTGAACGCCAACACGACAAGGATTGAATTGATCCTACCAAATCTGTTGAAGTTGTGACCCAATAATTTGAATGCTTCATCGTCATGTAAGTATTTCCCGGCTCAAATTATGAGTCTACCCAAATTTCTCCTACCATATATTGAAGTAATGGATTCACGTTATCCTTTTCAATTAATATGGATATAAGTAATATGAAGCAGGGAAATAAGGGTTCAGATAATACACAAGAGATACCGTGAGTCAAGAGAATCTAAAAGAAGGCAACGAGATTTAGGTCTGCTCTGAGCACCTACAACGGTTTAAAAACAGCCATGTAAATACGCAGGTTGCTCAAAAATCAAGCGACTATTGGTATTTTAATTTTTAAAAGTCAGCCGCACTTTTCTAGCATCTAATCGGCATTTTAACATGTTATGTTGAAAAATAGTTTTCTACTACGTAAATTTCTAAAAATAAAGAAAATAATTCTCAAACAGAGTCACACGCGACCAAAAGAATGAAACATTAAACCAATTCCTTAGCTAAAATACGTTTCTTATTTGATGCAAAAAGTAGACAAGGTTAGTAATGATGTCAGTAAAAATTATTACAACAAGACAGGAATCCACTAAATCATTGTGTTGTATCCTTGTCTTATTTGGATTTATTTAAACTTTAATTATCATTATTAATATATAAACATTGTGCTGCATAACAAGAATTAATAATTTCATTAAATTTATCATGAAATAGTCCGTGTTCTTCTACTAGAAGAAGCAACCAAAATTCTCACAAGTTATTTTCAAAGAAACAAATAAAATTTAGAATTCTTTTTATTTTTGAAATCATGACATTGGTTTGCATGCTTGATCGAATGAATTCGCTAGACAGGGTTCACTGATTGCATGATTTAAATAATTACAATAATCATGTCTATGATATCAAAAGTTACGAGAAAAATATCAAGAATAGATTCAACATGTTTCATCTTGTCTCAACTAAAATCAATAGCTTAGCAATATATTAGCAGTAAGCTAGATTCAAAGATCTAATCAAGATAGTGGCCAATCAAATCATCTATTATTATATTCTGGAGATTTTGTGCTTGGTTAAGAATTAACAATTATGTTTCCAAAAGAATACAAATAATCAAAGGTTAATGGTTAAGATGGAAGTGAGTGTCGTTATGTATGTACACTCAAATTGCCTATAATTGACATCACACAGAGAGATTCAATCTCAAAGCTAGGATGAGAAATAAATTCTAAATTATGTTCATGATAAATTTAATTTATTTAGAGGTCAAATTAACTACTGATTATCATTAGCTGAATTAATCTAATTTATTGTAATAGATAAAAATTTTCCGTTCATTTTAGAACAAACTTATCTATGTAGTTTGTCTATAAATAGATTTAATTTTCTAATAAAAAAGATGGAAGCAATGGTTTTCTCAAAATCTCATTTTCTACCTCATTTTACTAATTGTCATCCCTTAAAGCTAAAAGCTACTAAATTCTCTTTACAATCTCTGTAGCTTAATGCTGCATATCTTTTCTCAGGCAGTGTAGCACAATTTGAGGTTATCAAGTTGATGTGGAAATTGTTTTTAACTTCTGCAATTGTTGTTGTTTTTCCATTGTGTTAGCCATTCAACTTTACTATTGAATTTATTGAGGTGATTTCTACCACTTGCCTTTGCTTCTCAGAAAGTCTTTACTCCATCAACTAACAATCTTAAGTGGCTTAATCATTTCATCAAATATCTAAGTTTTCTTATTGCTATAACCTATGAAACTAATTTCTGTTAAATAAAAAGAAAGAATTTCCCAACAAATATCCTTAATCTTCATGAGTTAACTGCACTTCTAATAGTTTTAAACACCAAGTATGCAACCCAAGGTACAAACTATAAGCAAAGGTCCACATAAATGATTATTCGTAAGTCTTAGAACATAATTTACAAATGTAAGTATTTTCAAGGAAAATGGCTCTCACACACTTCCAAACTATAGCATATCTCTCATGCATGGTGCTAAGCCAAATATACAGTGATAATCACCACAAGTATTCTAGTCAGGGCAAATTGATCCCTTAAACTCTATTATCACTTCCATTACCAAAATAACTTTAGATATTCACTTTAAAAAATGAGCAGTTTTAAGGGTACCAAAACATTGACAAAATAGCAGTACAAGTTAAAAAATGAGGCCCTAAAACTCCTCTCTAACAACCAACATTATGACTTCATAATTATGAATCCATTTATGACAATACACCAATTATCATCTAAAATTTCTCCAATGGGTAGGTCATTAAATAACCGTTCAGTAAACAGTAACGCCAGTAAGCATTTTTTTCTAGCAGCGAACAGTTTACTTACTTCATTGAAATCAAACATTACAAATAATGGCTTGAAAGCCTTTTAAATTACTAAACTAAATAATGACATTAAAATACACACTACTACTGAACTAATAATACAATGCTTTAAATAGCAAGGTTTCTTAAAGATAGATGAAGGTAACCAAGCAGCTTGTGTATTTGCAAAAACAAGGGGAGAGAGAGAGAGAGAGGCAACTATCTGGTCATAGCCTAAAATTCAGAATCATAGAAAAAGGTATAAATTTAGATGAATTAAGGTTTCTGTGTAAAACATTCAATCATAAATTTATGAACATATGGAAATAAATAAATTAAAAAATTAAAAAAAAAACATCTGGAAATGATCAGACCAAAAAGAGCAAAAATATGAGAAAATGGCAATAATTTCTAGCTAAAAGGCAATGGATAAAATGACAGATAACAACTTTCAAACGACCTTTGCAAATACTCAACTGCATTATCTTTGGAAGTAAAACTAACCCAAACTTTAAGCTCCAATAATACATGACATAAATTTTTATGACTACTTGGGCTATAATTTAATCAGATAAGATGTTTCAACACAAATGTTTAAATATAATTGGAGTTGAGTTCATGGAGTGCACTTTCATTCAAATGTCACCGGGGCGACATCAAATTCTTCAGTATGGACTCACTCCTTGTGGATGGCAATTCTGTGTTTGTTTAATATACAATGAGCTTCAGATAAACCAGGCTGAATACATTTTACTCACTACTGAGTATTGATTTAATTAAACATATCACTACTAATGACAGATATCAATAATAATATGAATTGGTTTATCAATTATTTAGATTAGTTCATTTGTTCGATTAATTAAATTCCTTAGAATAGTTTGATTTTCCAACCACACTGTAAAATTAATAGTCTAATCCAATTAAAGGGCGCATACATAATATATGAGGCTCTCTGCCAATGCTAGGTTCAAATGGGTTGGCATCTGCAACTTTTAAGTCTAAACACTTTGCCACCCAAACATCATTCGGAGTTCTCTTCCAGCAATATTTTAGAGTCAAAAGAATTCACAATATTTCATTTAACTCCACTAAAATAACTATTTCTTTTTACATTGGATACAGGCCAGTAATAAAAGACTATTTGAATCCATTACAAGATTGTTAAGGTGTACGGAGCTCGACACGACCTGATATGCCCAATGCCCTTATTTAGCAGCTTCAAACTTCTAATGTATATATATTCTGGTTCTAAAGATTAAAATCTTTAACTTATAAATCAGAGGAGACAACTTAATTATATTGCTAAAGCCCGCCACTTAATTAAGTATTCTAGTCAAGTAACTCAATATCCGTATTAACAATTTAAAAAAAAATTTTACTAGAACTTAATTGATTGTGTGTGATTTAAGTTATTTTTTAGATTTATCTAATAATGAAATTGCTCAATTAATCTATCACTGGCCTTACTAATCTATTAAATAGTATATGACTAATTATAATAATTTATTATCTGTATGATTGACTATTTACTCAATAGCTCACAAAATTCATATTTTATTCAATTTATTAAACTCATTATTATTTAATCCATAATTAGTATTTAATACATAATTAATTATGTTATCTAATTCTTAACTCCAATTAATAATTTAATGAACTCATTAATTAATTAATCTTTTATTGATTAGCCTATCTTGTATTGCTTAGCTAATCAGTGATAATTAGCCCAAGTTATGACCATAATCAATTTATTGATCCCTAATTAGTTCAAATAATTTATAGTTAACTAATTTTCCAATTGACTCAGGAGTAACTTCTCAGACTGTCATAAATAACCACTTCTCACATTTATAAAGATGATTAAAAACAAGAGCTCATTTCCATCCACTTTCTAACAAATAAATATATGAACTCAATACTAAAACAAAGGTCCAATACTTTAGGCAAACTAGCATAGAAGGATCTAGAACATATTTAACACAAGATTAACAAGGAAAGGCCAATAAATATCACTTACACAGTTCATAAAAATGATTACATTGAAATCGTAGGTGAAAGAAGGCAGAGACAAAAACATTGAGATAAATTGAGTTAAGTTAATATTTTTATGGTCCAAAGGTTAAGAAAGACCTCATAAAGTACACAGAAACTAAAACTAAAAGCAAATGGCGACATAAGATGTAAATTGCTTAAATCATCAATAATGGTAAATTGATTTAAATACTGCCCAAACTTAAATGTTCTGATAAATAAAATCAAGCTGTGATGCAAATTGAGGCCGCCATCATCATCACTAGCCTCATTTCCTCAACTATTTTAGTCAATCTTATAAATCAATAGTCTCTATTTTATCTTTTGAAGTGTTGCAATTTGATTTTGCATTTTTTTGAACTGCTATTCATATTATCTCAAAGTCCATGCAGTTCCTTCATAACTTTAACATTTATTTATCAATCTATACTACTATTCTCTATCACAAATATGCCCAAGCAACTCAATATATTACCATCACAAATAAAACTAGTCTTCAAAAATCAATATGCATTTAAGAATGACGAAACACCAGACATAGAAATTGCAAGAAGTATGATGTGCTGCAATTATAAAATCCAAAATCATAAAATAACACCAACAATGTTGCTTCTTAAACATTGGCAAAATTCAATGGTGTATGAAAATAAAGGCTCGCTTAGAACTATATTTCTGTTCAAAATCTAAGGCTTTAGAGACAGCTTTTGCGCAATTTTAACATCACATCTAATTATTAAGGTGTAACTAAAAAAGAGCTTAAATTACAATAAAGGACATGGTACATTAAAGGCAACATGGCCTATTAAAGGGTGCAAAACCGCCTCACGGGGTTGTGTTCAAAAGTTACTGACACATTTATAAAGTTATCATTTTCTCTAATCTCATCATCGCCTCCTTATCCCCTTCTCTTTTTTTAATTAATATTTTATTTTATTTTTCTTTTACACTGCATTTATTTCTTATGAAACAAAAGGCGTAGCTATTTAGTGCACAATGAGATTGAAAGAGAACATTGATTTCATGAGTGACCTCGTCATTAACATGCCCAAACTTAATCTTTGCACAAAAAAATTTAACCACATCGCAACCATTGAGAATCAGTTTTATAAATTCTTTTCTTGAATCATCTATGCCAAATGTTACTCGGGAGCTTAAATCATTTTTTCTTCAAATTCTTTTGTGCAAATTCCTTATATATTACTATTGATCAACACCTTTTGTTTATCATGGTTCAATTATTTTACATTGTCATCTCATCAGTAAATCTTCCATCCACCATTGAATATGTCAAATCACTTAAATCTATTTTCTACAAACTTACTTCCAATAGGTGCAACTTCCATCATCCTAATCATAAGCAATATAACTCTATTTTGTCACAACCATTTTAACATTATCATTTTTTCCATGCCATAATTTATGTGAGTACTTAATCATTCAAAAGTCAAATCCATTAAAAAATAAACACTCAAATCCATACCATAAAATCAAATTAAGCCAAAGTTCACAAAATTTACCTGTAAGTCGCCTCATTGTATGCCACTTCCTCAAAATATTTATCCGTCGTTACCACTCAAACTTAACACAATCATATTTCCCTTTTTAGTTTTCTTGCACTTCATTATAGATTCAAGATACTTAAAACTAATCACACCGAGGTATTACTTAATATTATGGTATATTCCACTCAAACTTCTCATTATTACACACAATAAATTGTACATCATATACTTGATCTTCGTTCTATTAATTCTAAGCCCCTTGATCTTCCAAAGACGTCCTCAAATCGCATAACTTTCCACTTGTTTCCACAATCAATCCATGATTATAAGCCATATATAAATGGCATGCACAAAGGCGCCTTCTTTTGGATGTCATTTTTCAACATTTTCAAAACCAATAAAACTTAATGGAGTTTACTTAAGACTTAACATAATTTAATAGTGATTAGCAGTAAAATTAAATCCATGTTCACATGAAAATCATCAAAACACAATTCAATTTGTCAAATTTTTTTTATCCTGTAACTAATTAACATGTAATATAGGATTTTGAAAATTATTTTAAAATAGAACATCATGCAAATGGACAAATTTGGCAAAGCTATTTAAAAAGTATAAGATAAAATCTAATCCTCACAAAAACATAATAGCAAACCATCAATTCTCTATGATTGTGGCCTCAAGTAGAGAATTGCATGGGTAACACTGAAGTTTTGCTATGGCTGAATAGAATTCAATAGATAAATTTAGGTATTTTAAAACTTTGTTTCGCCAAAATTGTGGTCAAATAACACTGGAGAAGATTGTTAGTAATCATTTCTCATTACATACAAATAGATGGTATTTAAATGGAAAATATATTCGTGCAGCATTGCATGATTTATGTATTGCATTGTACATCATACAAATAAAAAAAATGCTGCCAAAACTTAACGGAGGTTTAGAAATACTATACATTAAAGGGCCCAATCATTGAAACCTTACAAAAATAGACAAAATTAAAATCTTTGTGTTCCAATAGGCATTCTAATGTGATCCATCACATAAACTTTTCAACCAAAGCTGCAATGATAAAAAAGCTTGAAAGAAAATGAAATTCATTCTTGAATATGTTTAATATGCCTAAAATAAATCCAACAAATACAAATTTATCAATGTTTATTAAAAGAAAGAAACAAAACATAATGATGCCACACATATTCAACTTTCATGTCACCAATGATATGAAAAATTCAACTTAAAGGAATAATTAGCTCCTTCATTCCTACATTTGAAAGGAATTTTGCCTCTTATTTTTCATTTGTATCTGAGGGAGTTTTACTATTAGATTTGAACAAAAGATAAATCCACACAAGAAAAAATGCCTAACAAACAGACTGCAAGATTATAATGAATTTTCAAAAGTTGTCACATCTTTTTTCTTTCAAAAACTACAACGCTGCATGCAGAAGACAATCAGGGATGCTTTATATGCTACCATCTCAATTGTGTCATATAATACCATGTCATGTTCAAATTTCTACTATATTAACACAATTTCCTTCTATCTGATCACAACCAGAAGTTGTTGCATAGATAAAGAAATGTCCAATTACACACAGAAACAGTACAAATTGATAAATGCATTATATAACAATGCATTCCAACAAATAATTACAAGGCAATTACACTTAATTTAATAAAACATATTGACTTCATTAAAGATAAGTGATAGGAAAGACATCAGGGCAAACACCTGTAAGAAAAGAAAATCCTCAGCCATTAAAAATAACAGAGAGAAATAAATCTCAAATTTTAATAAATAGAAACAAGCATATGAATTCTAGAGGTAAAACTCCAATTGCATCCTTTTTTCCTAAAGTTTAGTACTTTCACATTTACTTTTGAATTAAACATCCAAACTGTTAAGCTTAACAAGGAAAAAAATACCTCAAGAACAAATTTCCAAAAATCTTATTATCTCGCCTTCTTTATCAAAATAATATATGATATTATGTTTAGAGAGGAAAGATCATTCAATAAGAACTAAACAGATAAAAGATGCCGCAAACGCTAAAGGTAAGAAACTATTTTAATTGTGACAAACTCTGTCATAGGAATTCTGCTCCTATCAAATGAAAACAAGGCATGTGCATCAAACATTATATGGATTGCAGAAAACGTAAAAATATCGCACCAAATATTGCATTAATAAGCAGAACAAAGCACTCCATGCACTGCACACATGAAAAATAATAATTCAACAAAAAGGTACATTTTTGTATCAAAGGTGGAATTGTTTGAAAACTTATAAGTGGGAAAAGAAGAGAAAAAACTGCGTTGATGGCAAGCAGCTGAAAAATCCTTTCGCAACATTTTGTCACTTACCGGGACCATGAAGATTATGCGAACTATATATCGCTGGAAAGTGGCTCCGTATAGTTCAACAGGTGCCGATAAACAGAATTCAGAGCTAATGCAATCGCACCAAGAGTGCATGGAAAAAGGAAACTTATTAGATATAAAAGCCATTGATTCACACTTCCAGAGGATTCAAATTCGCCAATCTCACTGCAAATAAAGAAAAAACCAAGTAAAAAATAACATCATACAGCAAAGAACCAAAAAAACTAAAGTGCCGCAAGACCAAGAAGCCTCAAACAAACCTTGAGCGAAGCTGTTAGCATGTTCCTGAAGCCTTCGCATATACCTCAGCCCAATCGACTACGAAGAAAAACTTTCAACTTTGAGAGCGTAGAAAGAAAAAACCTAGACACACACCAACGCAAACCTGATACAGCAGTCTTAGTCAAACACATAAAACTGAGATCGCTCGCCGCTAAATGAGAAAAGATAAATCATTTACTGGGGGAATCCCGCCAAAGATTGCGAGAAGAAATATACAACAAAAGGCGTCTGAGCCGACGAACAAAGAAGAGCGGAAATGGCGAAAAGAGGGGTCACAGCGTCTCCCCTTCTCAATTTTCTCTTTCCGTCAATGAAACCGTACAGAGAAAACCGGCGAAATGCTAGAGAGAGAGACAGAGGCAGGGTTGGACTAGTTTTCGTAGAGAGAGAGAGAGGAGAGTTGCGGGCTCCTCCTTGGAATGGTGTTAAGGAGAATGGGAAAGGGAACTGACGAAGCAACCAGAGAAGCCCGGCGACGGGTTGAGAAGACCGCCAAATGGGACCATGAAAAAGAACCCGTTCGGCACTTCACTTCCTCTATTATCGGGTTTACCCTTGGGTGTTCAAACGTGAATGATAAGAATTATGACGACCAGCCACAAGCCAGCTGACCAAAATTAGGCGGACCAATTATTAAATTAAAATCAATTAAATTTCACTCATGCCCCTGGCTGCCAAGGAACAAGGCATGCATTAGTGCATCATTTCAATGATGATATACTTGTACGTAGAAAGGGACAGTTAGCAATCTAGATGTCATAAAAGTAATTAATATTAGGGTTTGATTTTTTATTTCTATTTTTTCTCTCCTCTTTTCTTTGCCGAATTACCGCACTCGCTTAAATTGTGCATTCTAATTTCTTTTGCATTTCCTTTTCTCCCTCTTTTCACGCTTAAGATCTATTCTTGGTTGAATATTACTTGCTCATTCACTCGTCTTCTTTTAATATCTTACATACTGTGTTCATAAGAAAAATCATATTCTTCGGGGAGGGGATTGATGTATGATCAAAGCACATATATTATCCCTAGTTTGTATAATGCGTAAAAGTTATATTTTCTATTAGTGACCTTAATAATATACTCACAAGATTAAATACATACAATTATCGCTTATTTAAAGGTTTTCTCTATTTGAGTCTTTTTTTTTTTTTTAATATCTGAAATTCTTAGAGATGGTGATCATAGTTTAGTTTTGGAAAAATTTATTCAATTTTAAACATTGGACACCAAATTTTTGTCTTCTTAAAGAGAATTCTAAGGAAATACATATTTGAATTAAACTCAATCTTTCTCTTTGTTGTTAGTCTGAATTCGGAATTTTTAACTATCAATAAGATCAGATCCCTTCTGTTTGTTGATCCTCAAAGTGTTAGCATCATATTGAATTTGGGTAGAGTTAATGTGTAAATTTCAACAAATTATATATTACATGAGTAAGTCATGATATCTATGAGGGATAAAGATGTTGAACAATAAATCATCTTTGAATGGAACCAGTTCCTTACAAAATTTGTGATAATTTTGCTCACGAAACTATTTCTTACCCCAAATCTCTCTCAACTACAAACTCCCTTCTCACATGTACGGTTAATCACAGTTAGCCTCATATCACATTTTTTTATAGAGATGTATCCCAGAATAAAGTAATGTTATGAATTCACTAAACTCGCCCGCTTGTCCCTTCACACTAATATTTCTTTATCTGCTCCATATTTGAATATCTTCACACCATCACTAGTTGGCAACAATAATTAGGTAAATTCATCTTCAAAGACAAATGAGGACATTTTTGTTCCACCCATTAGATGGTGAGTTCCTACATTCTCTATTAATCATTCTTCTCTGCGTCTTCCTATCTCCATCCCTATTTCAAATGGTAATTCTTATAATAGTATCCATTTTCCTTCTCCAACCCCTCATCCAAATAATTTTAAAAGCATAAGAAAAATATATATCCAATGAGGTTCTCTCACTTCCTCTCATCATTGGAAAAGGTTGCATCCCACATTGTTTCTGGAATGTTTGGGGTTTAACCTGTCATTTGAAAATCATTGTTCACATGAATCTCATTAAAGAGCTTAAAGTGGAGATAATATGTCTTAAAAACTAAGATAAATGTTGATCTAATTTCTAATCATTTTAATATGAGATAAATCTCTCATTTTCTTATAGTGTTCATATCATAATTTTGGTAGTTCTCCAAATAGTCCAATTTAGAAATAGAGTTTTCTTTTGCTCACTATTGCTCTGTTGATTAATGTTCAACTTTTTCATGGTAAACTATTTTTTTAAAGAAATATTAGGTTTTTTATTAATTCCATTTACACTAAAATTGTCCCATAAGAGGAAAGATTTGGTGACATTTTATAGTTGAAAGTATTCAAAACCCATGGATCATTCTCGGTGATTTAAATTGTATTTAGTTTCCCTCTATAAGAAAATTGGTGGCTCTCCCATTATTCCTAGCAATATCATTGACTTCAATGATTGCATTCATCAACTGGTCTCAGCGTATCTTCATCATGTCGGTTTTCGAATTGGTTGAATCAATTAAAAGTATAATCGTGTGTCTTTGACATAACTTTTGTGTAACTGTTAGTATATTCAACATACTAGCCTTTATTATAAAATCCTGTGTTGTTTCTCTTCATATAATTCCCTTGTCTTTCTACTTTAATAATTAACCAATAATTATATATTCTTATATAAAAAAGTATAACATGAGAGTTGTCATAAAATTTTTCTAACATTTGAGAATTACATATTGTTGGTCATATGATTTTTTAATCTTTATAATAAGCTTAAGAAGACTGAGTTTGGTTTAAAAAAAATTATTTGCATTCAATGGCTATATTACTAAATATACTTTATTTTAAGTAGGAGCAACAAAAGATTATGCTTGAAATGGAATATTATCCCTTTAACAAAGAGATTTGTGACAAAGCTCTTTAGATTCACGATAAACTTGAAATGGATTCTTCTTAGAGAAGAATGGATCAGACAAAGAGCTTAGTGTGCATGGCTTAGTTAAAGGAAGATGATTCAAAAATTTTTATCAAAGAAATAAAGTTAAATATAATAGTGACTTTATTTGGAAGCAAAATTTCAAAGAATATTAAGTCTCAATTCTTATATTGACATTGCCAATGAACCGGTGATTTATTTTCTTTCATTCTTAAATGCTCAAATTCTTCTGATTATTATTTTCGACATGTTATTTATGTTTATAACTTTTCTTTATTATGGATCGTTAAGCTTTAGTTGCTAATATTAAAGATCCGAAGACAAAGAAGATCTTTATCAGCATTAGGGTTGAAAATTCCCGAGATCGATGGTTTTAACTCCTTTGGTGCTATTAAAGATAATTAGAGATTTCTTGAACCTCTTTGATCATGACTGTTATTTTATTTTATTTTTTTTGCTCCTTCCATTTCCGGCAGTGAGCAAGAATTTCATTTATCATTATTGTGTTGGAATATTGTTTTGGAAGTCTTAATATTATGAGTATATCTCATTGTGTAATACATTTTATAAGGTCGTCAATAAGTAAATTAGTAACAAACTAAGGCTATTCTCGCATCATTTATACATTTTTCTCACACTTTCATTCATATGAGAGAAATAACACACAACATAATTTTAGCTAATGAATTATTTTGTTGTTTTAATAGTTAAAGTTTTATGTGTCAGTAGATTGGTCTTTAAAAAGCTTTAGACAAATTTGACAGGAGTTTTTTTCTTTTCAATTTCAAATGCTTGCTTTAGGCGTTCATAATTCATTATCTAGCGAAGGCCTCGTACTGATGAGTTTGCTTTTCTCGTTATTATAAATGGTGATGATACTGAAGTTAACCCAACAATGATAGAAAAACAAAACATTATTGTCAAATTAAAAATAAGGGAAATGAGACCAGTTAAATAGAAATATAAATAACAACACATGTGATGCATGACATGTGGCTAAGTTTGCATAAAGGGTAGTTAAGGCCGGTAGACATGAGGGTTTGAAGCCGGGGGAGATGGTGGATGAGGTGTTCGGAAGCAAAGCATAATTTCCCAAGTCTTAAATAACAAGCATGAAATACATATCAATGTTAAACAACTGCTTTGGATGATAGAAGCAAAGACAAAAGGGCATGTTGACAGTTTTCGAGGTAGCAAGATGTGGAAAGATGAGTGGTGTCTAGAAGGGTTGAAAAGGTAGGAGAAGAAAAGGTTAGATATAAACCTACTGCCAAAATAGTCGCAAGGCTTATGAGGAGGGCAAATGGTTGAATAACAACAAAATACCAAGAGTAGTTGTTCTCGCGATGACGGATGAGGTGCATATGTGGACAAACAAGGACAACTTTCCCATGACAACCATAAACGAGGAGGATAGCTAATAGTTAAGAATACAAAAAGAACAACAAAAAGATTGTTGTTAAGTATGTTGCAAAGAAAGAGGAATGCGTAGTTTAAGAGGAAGGCAAGGCAGAGAAGTTTGAGAAAGAAAATACTAACTCGAGAGCGAGATACAATTATTAAACGCTTCACCCGGATACAAAGTATAGGGAGGAACAAAGACATCAAGTGTACCATCCCAACAAAAACATGCAAAAAAAACGCCAACTTAAACTCTTATACACCTCATATATTAGAAAGGACTGTAGTAAGGAATGACAAAAGAAATGAATTGAAATCATAAATAAATACAAAAGTCCTTCACTTAGTTTTGTCTCGCAAACATCGTGTCGATGCCACACCTCACGATCACTTAGTGGTCCGTTTCTTGGGCAGTTGCACTTTTTATCCAACTTATCCATGTTTGAATGTTACCAGCACACTCGATCCGCATGTGTTTCGTATGTCCGTCGGCCGAGCGTTTGAAATGTTCGATTTACGCCTATTTCAAGATAAACGATCATTATGCCCCCGAACTCGAATGTTCGCGTCTACAGCTTTCACGCTGGCATCACTGATTTGGTACTGCCATTTGTACAAACAACAATTTTTGCTCCTATTTATCGCTAAATTTGAGCCGACAACTCTCGACATTTATGACAAATATTTGCATGATATATTTAAAATAATATTATATCTAGTTTTACAGCTTTATATAAGTGCTTACCTTTTCTTTTAACTAAAAATTATTTTCAATATAAAATTTTATTTTAAAATATATAAAATCTTATTTTAAAATATAAAATCTTATTTTCAAATATAAAATCATATTTTCAAACTTATAAGGAATTCCTTTATTTTCTTTCTTTATTCTCTTATTTTCGCATAATATTTAAATAACCCCATCAACAAGAATTACCGATAAAAACACTAACCACAGCGAGCTCTCAAGTTTTAAATGACAACTAGAAGAAGAAAACCAAAAATGTTGTAAGCCGAGGCTTTCCATGCTTTATATGAACTAAAAAGAACTTACATTGAATCAATAACAACAAATTCATAAGCTCCACCCTCAAAACACGCCCAATCAAACACAAACAACTATCTCATAATGGAGGTACAAGTATAGTAAGGAGTAGCAATTGTGTCATATGTATGAACCCATAAATGTTTAAGCGATGTACCGCAAAATTCGGCACATAACAAACTGCACGATAAAAAGAGAAAGAATTTATATGAAGTAGAATGCGAATATTTCATAGTTGGTTGCCTTCGTAGCAAGAAGGAGTCCACAATCAATTTGCGTGCTTTTTTCCTCTAGATAAAGTAGAAAACCAGGGAAGTCTCGGACTGAACAAATACAGTAAATAATCTAGTTTTGAAGTTGTCATGGAATGGTCTCTTTATCATTAAGGAACCGCCGGAGTGCTCGAGAATGTCCCCATCGATCAAGTAATGCCATTTCTCAACTGTGCTAGCTTCAAAGCCCAAACAACAACCAATGTTTTTATTTCAAGTGCATACTCCATCAGAACACAGACCACAGTGAAAAGAAATTTTTCATGTCAACACTCCCACCTATATCAACATCAAGTCATATGAATTCATATCATTATTGATTTTAAGCAAGTGGAAGATTTTTGCCGCAGGAATTGAGATAGCAGGTTTGGTACTAAGAGGACTCGCAAAAAGCTCTCAAGGTTAAATAGATCTAGAAATTTCTAAAAATTTGATGAGTTTCATTAGGTAAGCCACATAACTGGAGACCAAAGAGTGTAATTCGAAAGTAGAACCATAATAATTATGATCACTTTTACCACCCAAACAAACGAGTTACATACATTGCAATGGATTGCCTAGCCCAATCCTCCCAAAGAACTTTGTACTTTCGTGCCTTTCATGTATGGATGAAGTAATGCATATAAAACGCAGGTTTAAATATGTAGACACACAAGGATCGAATGAATTCTCCATTAATTTCGCCTCCATCCATACCAAAGGAATGATCAATTCCATTATAAAATGTCTTCAACTCCAGACTCATTTCTTATGTATACATATCTAACACCTAAATTTTATAAAACTACAAGGGGAGTTGTAATGCTATATACATCCAGAATATTTTATAAGATCCATAAAACATTTGCTGGTAGAGAACCTGGTTGCTCCCACAACCTCTATAAAATTGTTTTGAATAATGTGGCATATTCCCACAAGGTCATCATTGATAAAGATGATTGGAGGAAGGTGATTGCATTGCTCATTCAGGAATCTTCAATCATGAAGACTTTAAACATATTGGAGGAAGGTTCTTTACTGTTTTGTCAAAAATCCTTCTTTCATGTTTCAGATGAGAAAGTTATATTATAAGATGCATGATTTATTATATTGCTTGTCGTCGTACTATTTCTTCATATCAGAGAAAATATACTATAAGAATGAATTATTTAATTTGGGTCTTAGATATGTAAAAACATAGGAAATGAGAAGAAATCAACAACCTAAACAAATACATGCTGCGGTGTTGAAGGAAGAAAATGCAGATACTGAAGGTTTCATATGGAAAGAACTCATACCGTCGTTCTTGCGTATAGGAAAAATAGCAGTGCTGGAAGGTGGTCATGAAAGCAGTAGACAGGAACAATGGCTCATACAGTTAGATTGTGCCAAATCATGTAATAAATCATGCATCTTATAAAATATTCTCTCCCAAAATTGAAACTCGTTCTCTTGAAGGAAGAATGAGGAGAAAAGATCCTTACCTCAAAACGATCGCAGAAGGAAGAAGAACAAATAAGGGCTGGCCCGGGCGAGCACCTGAAGGTGTTTCTCGACGAGCGAAGTGGAAGGGCAGATCGGCGATGGGAGGCGCTAGGGCGACGCGGAGAACAGGGGCCAGGTGCGTACGGGAGGCGCTAGAGAACAAGAGAAGGATCGCGAGATGCAAAAGAGACGAGGGCAGGGGCCGGGGGTAAATGTCACGAAGGAAACGCTGAACGCGGGGCAGCTTCGCGGGCCGGGACGATAAAGAATGGAAACACAGTTTTTCAAAACGCACTCAAAGTGCTAACCAAACGGGACGACGGCGTTTCAAAACGCAGCCCGCACTTATAAACTGTCCCAAACGTGCCCTTAATCAGAGAGTCTCAGCTTCCCGTAAGTCTATCCGGTTTAGTGGAGCTTTGACCTCGTATGTCAAGGCTTCTAACTTTTCGTGATATGTTATCAGGTCTACCACATTGAAGGTATCATGTAATGTATTGAACTTTTCAGAAAATTTAATATCAGAGATGTTGTCATTCTAAAACATATTTCAAATTTTTATAAATGCCACATCTTTCTTTGACACTACTGAGTTGAAGTTGTATATAGTCGCACTGCAAAACAACTATTTATCCATTAAGGTTGTAACTCATATCTACGCTCCTACTATTTGACTGGGCGAATCCAATGAAGAAACCAACAATACAAGCATTTTTAGGTATGTACCCATCAAATTCACTTTCTTCCAAATAACCAATACTAATTCATCGGAAGTCTATCTAATGGGCTCAATATAAAATCACTAGCATCTTTTCCTTGTTAGTTAAAGGTAGAGACTCTAAAAATTTTCATCATTTCCTATATCATTATTTATTTAATCGAATACTCTCTGCTCAACGAAATAAATCATTCTCCTATTTTCGAGCAATCTAATTCAATAGCCAAATTCATGACACTTTATACACTTCCATATTAAGATGAATTTAAAAGTTTTCGTTCCATATGTTCTCTACTCTGAACTAGTTTCTCATCAGGTAATACCATTGGATGTTTCATGTGTGTGCTCTTGTTTTTGATCCCCAAATTGAAATCCACCTGTAAGATATCAAGAAGCCCCGATGACATTATCTCTCCACTTTTTAAAGGTAAGGTCTGAATTTTTTGTAATATCCAATAAGATTGTAACTACACCAAATTACTAATAAATGATTTAAATCATCTCATATATCAATTTATGGTATTCTCCTAGGGCTCCACGAGCATATATTTCAATAAAAGCTACTTAATTTTGTACTTCTCTACTGAGAGATATTATTGCTACATTTGATGAAGTCTCGAGAGTATGCCTTATTCGAAACGAACTTAGACACTTTGCTTCAAATCTTATTTCACATTAAACATGTCAGTGATTTTACATTTTCCTCACGCCATGTTAAATGATTTTTTCCCATCACAACAATACATTTTTCTTTAACTTGATGGTGGCTAGCTTCATGATTATGTCTGGGGATGACCTAATACTAAAAGACATGTTCACTGCTTGAAGTCATTCAATGAATTCATCCATATATGTGGATGTCAAAACATGGTAAGTCACCATACACTCTAAAAGTTTGGCTTCTCCAATGATATTCCATGCTAAATATCTTAGATGGTGGTTCTTCATTCTTTCACAGATGATTCACCATCATGGCTACAAAGTGACCTTTCCAAATTTTCTCAAAAAGTTGCAATCCTTGTTGTAGTTGAAGGGCTTTCTTCTAAATGTTAGCAAATACCTCTTTGTGGATTTTTCACAGCAGCATTATGTGTCACTTCCTTTCGATCAGGTTTCCAGCAATTATCTCCACGATGACATGATTACAATTTATATCAGGAGTGGTGGAAGGGGGTCGTAGGACTGGTTCGAGGAAAAAGGGAGAGAAAAAAATGTTATGAGGAGGGAACTAATTTCACAACGCTATGATATAAATAGAGTTAGGCTAGTTATAATTTCAAATGATAATTTTAAGTTAACCCAAAAAGAATACCAAATATTATTGTTAAATTAAAGATGAGAAAATACAATCACACAAACATAAATCAAAATAACAACACATACGAAACATAATTATGGTTAGATCCAGGTTTTTGAGATGGTTGGTGAGGGTTTGGAAGGTGGGAGGATGGTGGATGAAGTGCTTGAAAAAAAAAGGCGAATTATAGTTTCTGTGTTTTAGATAACAAGCACGCCTCAAATATTTACGGAATATTTGTCCTTAATGATGGAAGCCATAAGAAAGGAATGGGGGTGCAGGTTCGGAGTTGGCAGGTGCCTGTGAAGGGAAGAAATTGCTAAGCCTGAAGGATGATGAAGGCAAAGGGGAACTGTAAGGTCATAGATGGGGCGATCTCTAGAGGCTAGAACAACCACCGTACACATCAGGAGGAGGTTCGATGGCCGTAACAACAATAAAAATTTTGGGAATGACTGCCGAGGTAGCAATAACAGGGAGAATGAGCGCAATAGCGACGCGTAGTGTGCGATGAATTGCGTACAATAAAATAATGGTTATTATGGGGCCGCAATTGTGTGGAGAATGGATAGAATAAGGAACTATATGAAGAGCAACAAAAAGGGTTACTCGTCGAAGCATATGTGACGAGGAGGAAGGCGTGACATTGAAGTGAGGGATACAAAAGAGCCAGAAGGATAAACACCACCTAACATTAAGATATCGCAAGAGCCCCACTCAACTCAGATACAACCCTATTAGAAAGGAACAAAGACACTAATGACCATCTCGAACGAACACATGAAAAAAAATATGAATGTAAACCCCAATACGACTTATATAAGGGAAAGAACTAGGGTGTGAATTGAGTCAAGCCAACATGTGAGCCGCCCGAACTCAACTCGATAAGTGGCTTGTGAACTGAGCTCGACGAGCCAACAAGCCAAGCCTCAAGCCATCCCCAACTCGACTCATCACCTCGTGTGCCAACTCGTTAAATAAATATCGATATAAAATATAGTCAAAATATATAAAATTTCAAGATATTACCTTTAAGGTATTAAAAATGTTTAAGAAATAATGTTTAGTATTGTATCTTAGTTGATTTCTTATTATTTATCTCTTAATTGTCCATTCTAATTGACATCTCATACACATCTAGCTTTAATTAATATCATTTTCTTCGTTTATAATAAAATGCCGGCTCAACTTCATAGCATAGTTCGAAGCTCACTTTGAACTCGATAAAATTAATCAAGCTCAAACTCAAACAAAAGACCGTTTGAGCTCGACTCGACTTGACTTGTTTACACCTATAGAACGAACTAGAAAGAAATTAGAGATTGAAAGAAACATTAATAATAAAAAATATTTTATTTCCGCTCTATCCACGGCATGACCCGTGTGACCAAAGCCACGCCTGCTTCTAGCGCCACTCAATCTACACGATTTTTTCGATTTTAACTATAGATCGAGGTAAGGATGAATTCTAGTTTTCAAAGTGATTATATTTATGTAGATAATATTATTAGGCTAGCAAAATTGTTGAAATTTCTTCAATTTTCAATGAAGCTAAAAATGGTGAGGCTTCTAACGTGAAGCTTAGATCAAATGTAAATAAATTAAGAAATTGGGTGGCATGTATGTAAATATCCTTAAACACTTCTCGGGCCCAACTCGGAAGCCCATGGGCCAGACCAAACAAGTCTAGGGTTTTAATAAAAGTTCTCTCTCCTTTAAACTCAGTTCACTACCCTTACCTGGCTTCTTTATCTTGAAGCCGTGAGAAGGGAAAGGAGGTGAGGCCAGTAGGAGCCTTATCGCATTCTTCCGCTTCAGCTTCCCAGCTGCCTCCAATGTCTGCGTTCTCTCTTCCAGAGCTTCTCATCCGTATCCTTCTCGACCTTCCCAGGAGAGTCTCTGCATTCCCTTCACTGCCTCCTTTTCCATTCGAAAGGAACCATGTCTGCTTGCTTTAGGGCTCCTTCCTCCCCGGCCGCCAGGGGTTTTGATGCCTGTCACTACTTGTTGAGGGAGTCGAGGGCCTCCGGCTAGTCGTGCCTTCAGCCATCGCTTCTCCGAACTCGGTGCTTAGCGAGGAGGCCTTTAAGGGGCTCGGCGGTCAGCGTTCTTCTTCTTGACGAAGACGAAGACGAAGAGTATCAGTTTGGAGAGGGTACGTCTGAAATAAGGACGAGCTCGATGTTTCCAGGCTAGGCTTGCCGGAACAGCTTGTCGATATTCTTCAGAAACGAGGGATTACGCACCTCTTTCCCATTCAGGTAACGAGTAATTGATGACGCTTCCCTGTATTATAAAAATTAATTTTTTTTTGTTAAACTTGTTCGTTTATGTTAAACTAATGCTTTTCTTCCGTTTCTTTCAGAGAAGGTTCTTCAGTCCCTTCCCGAGTTTTTCTCTATTTTTACTTTGTAATTACATTGTCTATGTGAAAAGTTATATTCTTGTCGAGTCAGATTTATTCTGATGTGCTAATTGCAGAAAATATGGTTATAATCCGAGGCATTCGGGATTCTCAAAGATGGAATTGTGTTAACGACGAGTTTGATCTCCAGGGCTTGTTGCATCGCTTTGTTAAACCATTACATTAAATGGGCAGCTTCTGTGTTTAGAAGCTTCAGAGTTCAAATTTATGATTTTAGCTGTTACCCTGTAATTTATAGACTTTATCATGTTAAAGATACTAGTTTATAACATTCCAAACTGGAATGTTTCTTTGATGCTAATATTTTTTTTGTGCTATTTTTATTGCTCTTATTGTCTGGTGCTAGATGCTTATTATTTCTTATGTCTGAATTTAATGATTTTCTACTCAATAATCTTGCTTCACTTCAGAGAGAGCTGTGTTGTTACCTGCTTTAGAAGGAAGGGACATATTGCCCAAGCCAAACAGGTACAGGGAAAACTTTTATTTTTGGTATTCCTGGGTCATAAAGAAGTTAACCGAAGATGACAAAGGCGAAGAAGGTTTGCATTAACTGTTTTTTTTTATTGTTAATTTATAGGAAATTTACGTAAGTACCACACAATTCTTATGGCTTTACATATCCATCACCTAAAGTTTGATATTTACATTTATAACGCCTTGGAGTCATAAACACATGCATAAAAAGGTGCATTTGAATTTAAAAGTTAGTAAAAGTGGTATTTTTTATGTGTTGTTAACTGTTACAAATGTGATACAATCCTAGGCAGAAATCAACACACTTTTCAAAAAAATTAGGCAGACACAAATTTATATTGCAATAATCCAAACAACTTACACAAATACAAACAATGATACCTATAATTTGAGAGGT
Source organism: Papilionanthe hookeriana x Papilionanthe teres (assembly GCA_022702705.1). NCBI lineage: Eukaryota > Viridiplantae > Streptophyta > Magnoliopsida > Asparagales > Orchidaceae > Papilionanthe > Papilionanthe hookeriana x Papilionanthe teres. Next base: position 30,815,081 of record CM040421.1, read on the forward strand.
AGGCGATCTCTCATAATCCTTATAAATCGAGAGTAGTCAATCTCTCTCAAACTCTCAAACATAAGACTCAGCTAGTTCAATCTCATAAATAACCCTAACCCTAGACATAACAAGCCTATTTATATCCAACAACAACAATAATAAAAGGCTAAATTAGCTCAGTACAAAACAAATTCTTCCTAGGCCAGATGCCCTTGCAATAATACTCCTTATCCTCAATATGGGAAAAAATGAGTGTGCTCTTTCCCCACAACCGTCTATATTTCTTCATTCTCTGCTCGTTTCGTTAATTACGATAACTCGTAACTTCCGATAATTGCGGTGGTGTCATGGGGTAAACTTCTCATCACACCGACATAACCCTTGGTTCGCTTCTCCCGAATCTATGCCCGTAAGGCGGTTATGTTGCCTCGGCCATGCATCCATTATTTGTCCCCCATGCGCCTCTCTTGACTTCCGCTATTTGAAATCTTTGCACGTTGTGGTTACAAGACTTCCGTAAGACGCTTGATCTATGCTGCTTATGTTGGTTTTCCATAGCCGTTATTGTCATCCATCATCCGAGCCAATTTTATCATCTCCCCCAATCCCTCGCCATCTCGCAGCTCCGAGTTGTCGCTCGAATGTCGGCTCTTTGTGCCTTTATGAAATTCCCTTCCAATACTCGCTAGGAAATCCTCAGCTTGCCCGTACAATAGGTCATATCTCTTCTATATTCCATGACCTGCCCCTCTCGAGTCAAGAGAAATCGCTCGCTTAGCCTTCTTCTCGAGCCGACCCGGAAACGTTCCAACAAACAATCCTTAAATTCATCCCACAAACGAATTGGGCATCAAGGCTTTCTTCACTAAAATCGACAAGGCTTTCCCTTGCAGTCACACCTACCGTCTCGAGTTTCGCCCCATCTTACCCATACCGCCCGATACGCCAACCAATGTGCATCTTCCCCTCAAAGATCGGCATCTTCAACCTTCTAACTCTAACATCTCCACCCAAACTTCTCGTCTTCCGCTGTTTCCCCCCATGTATTGAGTGTAAAATTTCATTTTTTGATCGTAGTCATATCTCCTCCTTGCTTCTTTTCTCCCTTCTTCGTGCTTCTCCATACCTATAACATAATCTATTCTCTTTATTTTAGCCCAATCCCCTCCATCTGTAAAATCTCTAATTACTCCTAATCGCAGCCCCGAGAGGGGGCTTGCGATGGTAGATGTTTTCCTCTCATTATTTTCCTCATGTTCGATTTCTTTTTCTTTCGATCTTGCCACATATTCTCTAGTCAACCTTTTGTTAGAAGCTGTCGTGCAAGCTTGGCGGATTGCTTTTCGATGAATCTCTTTAGCATCTATTGAGTTTTTCTCATGCTCGAATTGACCCTCCGAATCGATTCTCCAAGATGAGAACTTCTTCTCTATGGTGGCGAACCTTTCTTACAACCTGCATTTGATATGACTCAAACTCGTCTCCAATTTCTTTTCCGTATCATCTATTTTATTTGTTCCCATTTATTTCGTAAAATATTTTGATCTCAAAGACAAAAATTGTTATAACCTATCCCATCGTCTTTCATCAATTTGGTCTCATCACAACCGTATCTCAAATAAATGTTTTTGAATCACGTCAATCCCGTAAATCCCGTCACTCCCGTTATCACTTCCTGTGTAGCATCTACTACGATTGTCCGTGCACACATCAACGCGATCTTGGACTCGTGGGAGCTTTGGTTCCCATTCTCCGCGCGATCCCAAAAGCTTTGGATCTCCGTTTGCTGCGATCTCTCTCGGCTACCTTCTAGCTAGCTTTGATTGTGACTAGACCGCTAGACGATGCCAGAGGGAAAAAGAAGGGATCGGGTTTTGCGAGCCACTTCCTAGCCGTTGCCTTCCCAACTAGATTTGATAGTAATTATATCGCGAGGAACAATGAGTCGTGATTTCCCCAACCCGCTCGAATCGCGATTGTATCACTGCGCCGCACCGTATCGCGAGGGTTGGTTATGTAGGAGTACAGCTATTATGACTATAGTATCCGACTCTTGCTTCCCCCTTTGCGATTTTGTACGCCGAGATGCATCCTGTGACTGATTCGGCTCTAAACACCGCTATCACTGAATGCCACGATTCTTTATTTGTTTTCAGACTTTATACACGGAAATTGAGTGCCCGGTTAGTTGAAATCCTCGCCTAGGGTAGCAACAATTTGCTTTATCCTTCGGTAGTGTCAATGGATCCTCTTTCGTCGATGTGATTCCCAAAATCTTGAGCTTTGATATAAATTTTATACGATTCAAGGCAAAAATCGACACACTGCCACATAAATTAAGGTAACAACATTTTTATTGCAATTCACACGGATACAAATGATAAGTACCTACAATTCGAGAGTAGACTATCTCTCCAATTTCTACAATTTGAGAGGTAGAAAATCTCTACCAAACCCTAGAACTAAGACTCACAACTCAATCTCATACATAACCCTAACTCTAGACATAACAAGCCTATTTATAACCAAGGACAACAATATTAAAGACTAAATTGCCTTTAGGCTTACAAAAGACAATTTTGAACTTGGGCTAGGCGCTCTACTGAAATAATATAAATATTAAATTTTGGCGTGTGATATGTAAATACATAAGTATTGTGTGGTATGTGTGTAAATGCTCTAATTTTACACTAAATTTATCTCATTCAGGTTAATTCTTATTAATTTTTTTACCTCTATTTTGTGAAGGCGTGCTGGTCGTCATCCTCGGAAGTTCTTGTTCTAGCTCCTACTAGAGCTGGCTACAAGTTGAGAAGGGAAATTAAGGAGTCAGCACCATACCTTAACACCGTATGTGTTTATGGGGGTGTTTCCTACAATGTTCAGCAAAATGCTCTTACACGAGGTGTTGATGTTGTTGTGGGAACTCCTGGTCGGATCATTGATTTGGTCAATAATGCCAGCCTCAGTTGGGAGAAGTTCAGTATTTTGATCCTCGATGAAGCTGACCGGATGCTTGCTGTTGGATTTGAGGAAGATGTTGAAGTTATACTGGAAAAGCTACCATCGAAGCGTCAAAATATGTTATTTTTCATGACAATGCCTGGTTGGGTGAAGAAATTGTCAAGAAAATATTTGGACAATCCTCTCACGATTGACTTGGTAACTCCTAATCATTGGCTTCGTGTGATGGTTCTACAAAGGGGCGTTCGTTGTTTGCTGAAATAACTGAATCAAGCTCATTTGATTATTGGGTTTGATTCTCAAATAATGATTTGGCTTTGTTTTTTAAAATTAATATTTGGTTTTTGGATTTTTTGGATTGTTTTAATCATAAACTAAGTAAACTGATTGATAATATGATTAGAACTTAAATTTATTTAGAAAGGAAAATAAATTGAGTATATGACATTTATTTCAGTTTACTTTGAAATTCTTTATTTTAAAGAGATTGTGAGAATATGAAAACGAGAAATAAATTTTTAATTTCGAAATATAACCTTTAATTTTTAATTATTTCTATTGAAATAGAACCAATTGCTAAATGTCAGTTTCGCTCCAAACAAAACCAATTAAAATCGAACATTGAATGACATGTCGTATTGATTTTTAGCACTGCTTGTTAGTTTGGTTTTTTAATTCTTTCATTCGGTTTGCTGATTTTTTTCACTAATTCATCTAAATTAACTGTTTTTCCTTACACTCATAGTTCTACTATCTTTTCAATTTATAACTTAGGGTTTAGGGTTGAAGCTCAATATTTTTGCAAATTAAAACGAAGTTCATTCTCATGTCTACAATTGTTTTCTATTTTCAGTTTTTTGTCATACATCGTAGAACTTTCCATGTGCAAGGGACATGGATTAGAGGATGCTTTCTACCTTATTCTCACTCAATTTGTTTATAGTTCGTTCCTAGTTTGCTTTTGACCTTGATATTTTTCTGCATTTTCTTTGTTTTCTCTTTATCTCTTTCTATCTAGGTTGGTTATAAGAAGAAAAACTGCTTTGGAGGGAATTAAACTTTATGCCGTGTCAACAACTTCTACCCTCAAAGCGTACAATTCTTAGCGACCTTATTACGGTATTTTAATTTTGCTTTTTTTTTTTCTTCCTTAGAAGAACCATATTTTTAGATAATAAGAACAATTTAGTAATAATGGTTTATGACTTTCTTAGGTATATGCCAAAGGTGGAAAACCATTGTTTTTACACAGACAAAAAATGATGCTGATGAAGTATCACAAGCCTTAACTAATAGTATAGCCTCTGAAGCACTGCACGGTGATATATCGCAATATCAATGGAGAGAACATTGAATGGTTTTCGTCAGGGGAAATTTACCGTGCTTGTTGCGACAGATGTTGCTTCTCGTGGTCTCGATATCCCAAATGTTGGATTTTGGTATGTTGATGTTGATAAACTTTTTCAGGCTCTCAAATTTAATTTTTAATATTTGTACAATGAAATCTTTCATATCAAATCAAAAATACCGCTACATAACTTTCAAAGAGTGAAATGCACTCTTTTCAAACATAGGTGAAGTGATATGCATGTCAAAATTAAAACTTAGGTGTTAGAAAGGAATTGGAGTTGCATGATGTAAATCTTCCATTTATTTATTCTGAACATTGCTAGTATTTCCTGGTGTAGTTTTTAGCAGCATGAACTTGTCAGTGCATGTAAACAAACGTATATGCACTACAGCTTCATTACATTCCTGTTGTATTATTCTATGTGCAATGTAAATATTTATCATACATCATCTTTGGTAATTTCTTTCCATTTTTTGCAAATATCATTTCATTTATGTTGGTTTATTTCATGCACATATATGATTTACAGATTTCAATTGCTTCGTGTAGATCATCCATTGTGAGCTCCCAAATGATCCAGAAACATTCGTTCACCGCTCCGGTCGTACTGGACGAGCTGGAAAAGAAGGCACTGCTATATTGATGTTTACAAGCAGCCAGAGGAGAACGGTTAAATCTCTTGAGCGTGATGTAGGATGTAGGTTTGACTTTATAAGTCCCCCACAGATACAGGAAGTGTTAGAGTCATCGGCAGAGCAAGTTCTTGCTACGCTTCATGGCGTGCATCCTGAATCGATACAGTTTTTCTGCCAACGGCACAAAAGCTGTTCGAAGAGAAGGGCCTGAAGTGCTCTTGCCGCCGCACTCGCACATCTCAGTGGTTTTTCGCAGCCGCTCGTCTCGTTCTCTGATCAGCCACGAGCAGGTCGTATTAGTATTTTTGTATAAGAAAAGTTTACAAACTTATATGTCGCTCTCTCCTTGTGCAAAGCTTTTATTTCTTTGTGTTTATGACAGTCAGTTTTCGTACAATTTTTCTCTGCTATTCAGTTAAAAGGGTGACTTTTCACTTATTATATAAAGGGAAATTTACATACATTGCACCCAATTCTTATGAATTTACATATCTCACATCTAAAGTTTGTATATTTACATAATACACCTCATAATAATGATGGTGCAGATTATATTAAAGTAGAATAGTGGAGGAAGTTCTTTTTGTTTAGTTCTGTTTTCAGTGTTGTCATTGCTATTAATCAAAAGAAATTTGCCTTTACATCCTTATTGAAAGATGAGGTACTTACATGCACACAGCCCTATTCATATTTAGTTACATACCTAACACCTATAAAATTAGTTATTTTATATTTATACCACTCAAATCTTCATATCACATTAAAATAACACTTTTTTTAACTTTTAGGCTTCTTCTTGCCATTGAGGTCATAATTGCTTGCTTTCTCCTGCATGGTAGTTTCCGTTTCAAACTATCATCTACTTTTTGATTACTAATTTTCATGAGAATTAATGGATTTTTACTCATCATTAAATCACTATAGGCAGGTAATTTAGAATTTTTTTTGATAATAAGTGGCTGTTCTAACATCTTCTGATCGATCGTTGTACAGGGGTGGATCTCATTACAATTAACACGTGAATCGGATACTCGAGGGGATTTTTTTTCTGCTAGGTCGGTTACAGGTTTCCTTTCTGATGCTTATCCTGCTGCTGCGGATGAAGCTGGCAAAATTCACTTGGTAGCAGAGAAAATGTAAGTTTTGCAGTCTTAAAATGCTTATTTCCTTCAATATGCTGACAGCGCATTGCAAAGTATTTTGAATTATTTATGTTTGGGCCATTTACATACCTGCCACCCAATCATTCATATCACATAAAAGTATCGTTATTTTAACTTTAAAAAGTGATACAACTTTTCATGCATAGATTTTTTTTTTTAATTATTTAATTAATTTTTTTCTTCACCTCTTTCATGCATGTGTTAAAATTTAAGTTTAGGTTTGATATGTCAAAATTTAAAGGGGTTAGATAAGGAATATATAAAATGAGTGTTATGTATGTGAACTATGGTTTTGAACCACTCAGTTAAAATGATCAACATCACTTGAGCAATAACTCTTGCTTTCTGTATTATTCAGATTCAAGGGGCAGTTTTTGATTTGCCTGAGGAGATCGCAAAGGAATTACGAAACAAACTGTTACCCCTGGGAACACCTTATTTAAGATCACAAAGGTAGTGTTGCTTTTTTTGTTTTCCCCTCATATGCCTCATTGAAGTGCATTTGCATCCTCTAATTTGTAACGGCGAAACGGACCGGTTGGAAAAAGTAATTATGCATATATTGTGTTGCAGTGAAAAGTGTAATGATTATTTGAAAAGCTTTTAGTTTATGAGTTTAAACTATGGCATTCTATATTTAGTTTTGACGCATTGCTTAGATAGTTTTCTTTTTAATTAAGATTAAAGCAGTTTTTGCCTTTTTTTTTTAGTGGTTGCAACTTCACTAACAATTTAGCTCATTGATGAGATTTTGATTTGAAATATTGATGATAGGACTCATATCTGGATTATGGCACTTGTCTAATAATTACTAGTGAAGTTTTGTGTTGGAATGCACTGAAGTTTTTTTAATAATTTTGTGTATACTTACATATATTTCATACTTATTTAATCTTTTGGGGTATTTCATATACATATTTAAGTTCTTTACATTTATACCACCTAAATCTTTCATATCACATCAAAGTACCCCCATTTTTACTTTGAAAGAGTGAAACACACCTTTTGTGAATAGATAAGATGGTATATAAAAATTGAAGTTTAGGTCATATATATAAATACATAAAAATTGATTAAAGGTACGTAAATCTTCTTGATCTTTTCCTCCTTGAGTTTTCTACTCTACTCATGCTTACTCGTTCGTTTCCTTTTTGTATAGTTGCCTGCATTGCAAGATGATGGTCCTCCGAGCGACTATTATGGTCGATTTTCCAATCATGAACGAGGATCCCGCAGTGGTTTCAGGATGGGTTTGGATCTCGAGGTGGTTTCAGGGATAGAGCTGAGAGGGTCAAGGAGTATGGGGCAGGGACTATGGTAGTGACGATGAATCCCGGCGAGGCGGACGCAGCTACAGAACTGGGAATAATCGTCTGAATCATCTGGGGAAGTGATGATGATTTGTTAATGAGGAAGGAACCAGCCGACCATCATTTGGAAATAGAGAAAAGGTATTTCTTGCACTTAATTTACTTCAAACATGCTTTTGAAATCACTTTATTTGTTAGGGGCATTTACATGCATGCCACATAATTTTTAGATATTTACTTGATGAACACCTAAATCTTTGTATTTATTCATATGGCATTTACATACATGCCACCCATCTTATGTAGTTACATATCTAATACCTGAACTTTGTTTTTTGCATTTATACCACACAAATCTTTCATATCACATCAAAAATATCACGATCTTAACTTTTAAAATGCAAAATACACTTTTTATGTATAGGTGAGGTGGAATGCATGTAAAAATTGAAGTTTTGATGTTAGACATGTAAGTACATAAGAATTTGGGTGTTATATATGTGTAAATCTTCTTATTTATATAACAATTAATTTTTTAAATCATATAAAAAATACTAGTAACGTTAACTTATTTAAAATTGTAATATAACTTTTCATGCAATTTGTTTTATGTGATTTAGACATTAGGATGGTACATAAAGAAAAATTTGTACTGTTGGAATGCATGGATGTCTTTGACGTTCATGTCATGCAATCCTTGTATATTTACATATTCAATACCTAAATCTCTATATTTATTTATATAACTCCACTTATACCACTAATATTAATTTATGAAGGATTTAAAGTATAATACCACACAATTTATGTATTTACATATCCAAACACCTAAATAGTGAGCCAGCCTGATTTGACTCATTAGTTAGTGAACTGGCTTGTTTTTTAAAAATATTATTATAAAATGCACTTAAATCATATTAAAATTCAATATTTTTAAATTTATATTATTAAAAATATTTAGAAATTATATTTAGCTTGTGATATTATGTTATTTCTTATTAATTTCATTGGAATTGCTCATTTTATTATAATAGTTGTTTGAATCAGAATCATTTTCAATATTTAATAACAAATGAGCCTGCTCATGCTCTAGAATTAGGCTTGAGCTTGAACTTGCTTGATTAAACAATTTTAAGCTCAAGGTAGCTGTGGCACCAACTGGATTCAACTTGTTTACAACCCCAAACTTGTCTATATTATTCAGGGACATTTACATGCTTACCATGTAATTCCTATGTATTTACATGTCTAACACCGAAATTTTGATTTTTACATTTATACTTATCCAAAATTTTCACCATTTTAACTTCTAAAAGATGCAATACTCCTTTTCATGCATAGGCAAGGTGGCATGGTGTGCATGTAAAAATTAAATTTCAAAGTGTAAATACATAGAAAATCGAGTGTTATCAGTTTTGTATGTAAATCTTCCATTATTTCATTTCACTAGTGAGTCTGAAATTCAAATACTTGCAGGAGTTTCACAGAACTGCTTCAAATGCGGCCGAACCGGGCACAGGGCGTCGGACTGCCCGAACAATGAAGGCTATTAGCCATGTTTTTGAACATCCTTTTTTGAAAAGGTGTTGATGATCTTAATCATCTTTTGTTGTATCCATACGTGACTTTGTAGCACTGATTATATAACCTTCCTCTTCCCTGCACCCACCAATTCTGAAGAGAGCAGCAGCTATTGTTTATTTTGTTTTTATGTGCTTTATAAATGTAGTTCTGCTGTATGTTAGCTGCTGAGTTATATGAATGAAAGTGAAGAGCATTGTATGTCGTTTTAGGATCTTTATTATTGAGTTAAGAGAATATTCAAATTGCTGCTTCTTGTACCTTCAGTTTTGATAGATTTTCTGTTTTCCTTTTCTTAGAGCTGTCCAAGTATTGTGTTTTGATGTTGCAAAAATTTGAAGGGGCACTTACGAACATATTAAATAATAAATGACATCTTTACACTCGTAATGCTTAAATCTTTAATATCACATTAAAAATGGCATGATCACTATTACAACAAGAGCAACAAGACTTTATCCCACTAAGATGGTCGGCTACATGAATCGTTTTTCTCCATTATTCTATCGAATGTCATATTTTTATTTAATTCTAATAAATTAAGATTATTTTTTACACATCATGCTCCAAGTCTTTTTAGGTCTACTCTACTCTTTCATAACATAAATGGATCTAAAACATATATTCTCCTAGCTTAGCTCATTAGATGATCGATGCTTAATGTGAATAAATCATCTAAGATAACTGTAGAATCATGTCTGTCATTGGAATTACACCAACATATTCTTGGATACATTCATTTCACATTTTATCTATGGAGTGAAGTCGCTCAATCACTCATCCACCTAATTATTCTCATTCCAATATTTAATTTAGTTCTTTGCTTCTCTTTTATAGGCTAACATTTCACGCAATAAAGTATTGTATGTCTCATCTTATAAACAGTCATGATCACCATTATATAAAAAAATATCACTTGTTAGTTTTGTAGAGTAGAAATTACGCTTTATTGAATAGGGTTTTAGCTTCAAAATGGTGTAAATGTAGATTGAGATGTTATATATATGTAAATATATAAGATTTGTGTGGTCGCATGTAACTTTTTCCAAGACTTTTGATGTAAAGATAGTGCTAGAGAACTTGATCTATGGCTTGGGGTCTGTACAAGTAGTAGAATACAATAGATGGCTTGTGAAAAACCCTTGATGGGCATTATTGTGTTCCAATACATTCAAATGTTATTGAATTGTTTCAAGTGTATTTTAATAAATTTATATTTTCATTATTTGGATTTTCTTCCTTCTAAACTAGATGATATGATTGTTATGACATGTTTAGATAATCTATATAAATATGTTTGCATGATTATTATTTAAATTACTGATTGAATGAATGAAAAATAAAAGATTTTTTAGTGTATTTTCTCTCTTTAAAATTTCTCTAAATGATTTGTCCCAACCCTCTCTCCACTCCACATAGGCAAAGCCCAATGTGATATAGATGTTTAATAGTTCAATCTATGATATAGTTCTTGCTAAAATATTTGTTTCTCATATCTTTGCTTCTCTAAGCCCTATTTAATTATCATACAAGGAACTCTAGGCATAATTTAGTTTTGAGCAGTTTTATTGTGTATCATGTATATTTGGCATTATATAATACAATAATATTTTTTCCTAATATAAATCAAAGTGTTTATTTTGAAATTATCCTATAATTTTACAATATCTATTCAATATTTGATTTTTGTCTAAAAAATTTGACTCTTGATTCTGATATCGGTACACCCCAACAATATAGGACATGATGAAATGAACTTAACATGTTTTGTATTCACAAAATAAAAGATTATATGTAAGTAATAACAAAAATAAATAAGAAAAGTTGAGTTTTATATTATTTCATACATAATAGTCCTGCTGATACAATTGAATGAAAAACAAGAACTGACTAAAACATCACAACAAGAACTGACTAAAACATCACTGAAATGACAAAAGATAAAATACTACCCAAAACCTCAAACGAGGAAATTCAATAACTAAAGCAAATCTTGACAATAGCAAAAATTAATCTATAATTGATGGCCTGCTTCTCTCGACGGACGAGTTTGACAAATCAAACTCAGTAAATAACAACTGTTTATTAAATCATAAATGACAAAGATTAGAGCATGAAGTACAAATATAAAAGCAAGTTATTACATGTATATGTATAATTTTTTTCAGGCAAAAAAGTATAGAATAAATCTAAATCAGTATAATATGAGTATGCTTAATCTATTTAATAAAATGTGCAATTACTAATAATAATTAGTACATGACTTAACAATTATTTATGATTCAAACTTAGCTTAATTTATATTTATATAGTAGGTTTTAGTAAAATACTTTGAAACTAGGAAAATAAACACCAAACTCGAAGAAATCCGAAGATTTTCTATAGAGCGTCACTCTTTTAGCTTATCGACGTGACTATTTAATATCTAAAAGGGTTTCACAAACCTACATATTAATGCATGCAAGCACACACAACTACAAATATTTTCACATGTATAAGCAATATGTTACTTCACACAGATTTGCGATATGATATAAATCTAAATGCAATTCATAAATGTGAAATTTTTTTTAAAAAAAATTTAGAATTGTAGGATTTAGTCAAATATGCATGGAGTTGTGCATCGATATCAAAAACACTTAATTACTCCATTACGAGCAATACATAAATCATATAATAAGCGCAAAAATAGATAAACATGAAATAAAAGGGCATAACTGACAGTACTACAAATTAGCTAAAAATCTAATAGTGCAACAATGATAACACCTCTAACAAAAGATGAAACATTTATCCCTTTATAAAGAAAATAGTCACGCACCTCAAGGCCAAATTTTTATGTGCGGAGTCCGGATGTCGGATGCATCCAGAGTTCAGTAGTGGGGCGCACATGCGCAGTGGGCGCTCGCCACCGTACACTAATGCTAGGTGTATGGTGTGCAAAGACTCACTCGTGCACGCGGTCCTCACCACTATACTCTGAACGCAAGCAACTTCTCGAATCCGGAAGTAAAATGAAATTTCTTAGTATTTCAAACGGTTGAACTAGTCCTACACAAAATTTAAGTGTGAAATATGTTTAATATTTAAGAATTGTGTGATATGTATGGAAATGAATAGAAGAACGAAATCCTTCCCTTACCAAAGAGATAGAACGGGTGCTAAAAGGCTGAGGCTAAGTGGGAACCAAGAGAACTAAAACATGGCGGCCACTGCTCCGATGGCCGGCGCCTGCTGTACCTCATCGCCTTCCCGAACCCAAATGCGCCGACTTTCTCGCCAAACTTTCCTCTCCCTCTCTTCCTCTTTCACCAAAACCCTACACTTCAGTTCCTCCTACCCAAACTCCTTCCACTCCCTCACCCGCAGAACTCGCGGCGGCTCAGCGGTTTCTACGACGATGAGCATGGAGGCCGGCATAGGTGTCATGGGAACGAAGTTGGGAATGATGTCCTACTTCGAGCCGGAGGGTACCGTCGTCCCCGTCACCGTTGTGGGGTTCCGTGAGGGCAACATCGTCACCCAGATCAAGACCACCGCTACCGAAGGATACGACGCCGTTCAGGTGGGCTACCGCCGCGTTCGCGACAGGAAGCTCACCAGGCCGGAGCTCGGCCACCTCAGCAAGGCTGGCGCCATACCAATGCGCCACCTTCAGGAATTTCGGCTCCCCTCCATCGAGGGCTTCGAACCAGGGCAGAGGCTCGTCGTAGATGAGATATTCAAGGAGGGCGATCTCGTTGATGTCTCCGGGACGACGATTGGCAAGGGATTCCAAGGTACGGCAAAATTTTCCACTTTCCATATCTTCTCCTGTTTTTAGATGTTTTGTTTTGTTTTTTTCTTTTTTCTTTTTTTTTTTTTAAATGAAAGATTGATGCTTGGTTTCAATTTGAACTATTTAAGCACAAGATTGAATGATCATGTTTATGTTTATGCATTTTTCACAAAATTTTGACTTTTATTGAGTATTTATAAGAATAACCCTGTCCTCCCGAATAAATTTACATAAAATGAATTTTTTCTTTATTCCCATGTAACTCATCACCATTATTATGTATGCAATGTTGCAACTTTTTTCATTTTTGCATAAGTTAAGAGCCGAAATACCAATGTTCAAGAGTTTAAGAGGTTGGAATTTTATGGTTGGATTTGTTTGGGGAGTGTAGTATTTCTCATAACATAAAGGAGGATGTTATTTTATAAAGAGAGTTTTAGTGCTTGGGGATGTCTTGTATTATCAAAGCAATATTGGAAAATTAATACAATAGAAATAGGATTCTTGCAATTATCCTTTTCAATTTTTGATTTTTTTTAAATGGTGTCAAATTCTTTCTATTCTTATTTTTTATTCCTTCCTCTTGTATAGACTTTGATTTTGTTAAGTCTATGTAATTCATCAATTTCATTATCATTATTAAAGTTATTTGGTGTTAGGTTTTTTGTATTTTCTTTTCCTATTCATTCTCTATTTTGTTCAGTCTATGTAATTTATGAACATCATCATCAATATTCCAATTATTTAATTTCAATTTTTTGCATTATTATTATTTTTTCATTCATTCATCTATCTTGTATGTTGCTATTTTGTTAAGTCCATTTGCAAAATTTTAATATGTTACTTTCCATCTAACCATTTTATCTTCATATTACTTTCAACTTAGTTTTATATACCTAATTGTACCTCCTGTTTTTAGTGTGATTTCTCTTTAGATGGCCAATTCACTCGCACCTAATTGTTATAATCTTAAAAGCGTGCACTACTTTCTCACTTAAATATTATCATCTCTCTCTATAGTTTTTGGTGTTTTATGACACATCTATCCAGATTTTTAATTTCTACCATCAATTGTTGTTGTTTTTATTGTCTTTGCCGCTCAATCATTTTATAGAAACTATATCAACCCAGAACAGTTTGGGCACATTGGTTTTGAAACAAAAAATTTCTAGCCGTCTCAAGAAGATGTTTATTTTCTTTTCAGCTGCTCCATTTTAGGAGGGAGTATCAACATAGATGACTGGTGAAACATTCCTTTTTGAATTATGTATTTCTGAAAATGTGCAGAAAAATATTCTATGGCTTTGTCACTTCTTAGAATCTTAACTGAAATATTGAATTGAGTTTTAATTCTAACACAAAAGGATTTAAAATGTGACTGTAACTTAGTACGTGATTTCATGAAGTCAAGTCATACTTGCTAAATCATTTACAAAGATGATAAAGTATTGAAATCAATTAGATAAAATAGAACACGGTCTCCAAACATCAGGATGAACCAATTCAAAACTATGATTAACTTTTTTATTAACTCGAAGAACAAAATACAAATGATGATGTTTAACAAATTGATGCGACTCACAATAAAAATAATAATTGTTGAAACGGGTGTATAACTTTTTTAGTATTGGTAGTGATAAATGTCCTAATCGACAATGATCCTCAAAAGTAGATATTAGTATTGGAACAAGTTATGATAAAGAAATTCGTTATTCAAAGTATATAGCCCCCCCCCCCCCCCCCCAACTCTGTTGTCCTTTATTATAATTCTCTCATCATATGATCCTAAAAAAGGCATTGTTTAGGGAAGAATAAGATACACCACACCAATTAAGAAAACATATAATTATACTAATTGAGATCAGATTAAATGTGAATTATGGTAAGAATAGAAGTTAAATAAAATGTAGGTGTAACATTCATGGTGCCAGAACCAAGAATATTAGAACTACATCCATTTGCTAAGGTGACAGAAGAAAGATGTTTATGAAAGGTGGAAAATAATTTTGGATTACTTGTTATGTGGGCTTTACCACCAGAATTAATGATCTATTGTATAGAAGAGGAATGAAGACAAATATCATTATTACCTGGCTCAACAAGGGTATTGATGGAGGCAGATTTTTTGGATGTTTCCTGTAATTGGATAAATTTAGCATATTCAGTTGCTGAAATTGAAAGTCAGACTCTTAAAGACCTCATTAGTGGTGATAATATGAGCTGATTGTGATCTAGAACCCTTTTAATTCTGTTTGAGCTACTTCTAACACGTTCTCTTTGTATGATCAAGTTCACGACAATATTACCAAACTACCCTTTAGCCTTAATTTCTAAAATTAAGAGTTCCACTATAGTTTCCCTGAGCTGGTGTTTATTGAAGCTTTTATTTTTCTAGCTAGTAAGAGCATTAGGTTGTTGTACAAATGAAACCTGAGAATTAGAATAACACAAATACTCTAGTGTAGGCTTCTCTGAAAGTTGTAACTCCAGGGTCAGAGATATGCATTTTGACTCCTTCATAATGAGAGTTCAGGCTAGTTAGAAAACTCATAATAGTCATGTGCGCTCTTTGAGCATGCTGAAGGACAATAGTGCATTCAATTCTTCATAAACACATCTAAAGGTGTTAAGTGATTGATTCTATTGTTCAGCTCGATAGAACTCTTTGCATATATCAAATATTCAAGAAATATTTTATCCCAGAAAGACAAATTTCAATTCCTCAATCTTATTTTTAACACAGTCACAATGAGTAATATGACCAGATTGATGAGGTACGATAGAATTCTTTCTTTTGTATACAAAGCTGGGCATCAATTCTCATCTACTTGAAATAATTCAGGTCAGTCTCTGTTGAAGGATTATCCCAGAAAGGAAGGCTGCTCTTTTTCTCATTACCCAATTAAAAACATACGTTACACATTTATATACATTCCAATCCCTAGTTTACGAATATCTCTATTAGGAAAGATTCTGCAATTAGACATCTTCTAATTTGATTACCTTCTATAAAAATACATTTATTATATATCCTAGAATCAAGACCTATAATCATGCTTCCTAACATATTGCTATTAGATTCATTACTTTCCTTAAAAAATATGTTATGGATAAAATTATTATTGGCTTAGGCATATGTTTATATAATTAGGGGCATTTATATTCATAATACTCGAAAGAGTGGTAGACTCAAAGAATCACATTTACTCATCCACCTCCGTTATCTTCTCCACCTAAAATCATGCGGGAATAGCTCCCATCATTGAGTTTGCGGCTAACTATCTCCTCGAAGCTCAACAGCTTTGAATTTCTGGTTCCAGTAAGAACTTGAAGCTTCATCGTCAAATCTTGCAAATTTCTCTTCTCAAAGTGGCTCTTGCCTTCCTCGCCGTAACTTCTTGTACCATTAGGTCCTCCCACCATCGGAAAGCTTTCATGAAGGGAAAGCTTTCATGAAGCAGTTCAAGCTGACCACCTTGAGTGCCGCTGTGAACCTTGCCAAAGGGCAACCTCTCCTCTTGAGTTGCACTCTAATCATCACCTCGTCTAAAGCACTTTCAACTTTTATTCAACCCCTTCAATTTCCTCTCTCTTCCACCAAACCTCGCATGAACGCCATTGACATTATCCCTAAGAATATCTTCTTAACGACAAAGCGATTCATTATAGGATTCAAGAGACCCTATTTTCTTCTTGAGCTCTGTGGTGTAGCTGATTAAGCTTCACTCGCCACTGTTGCTTTGCTTTCACATGGTTGAGCGGCTTCTCCAGGACATTCACTGTCTTCTAGCTGCGCTTTCTTGGTTGCCCTTCGAGCAACACCATCAAAATCATGTCAAAATTTTTGAACTTGATTTTTTTTTTTTTTTTGGCAATTTGGATCAACACAAAGCTGTTATTGAACTTTGGAGACTACATGAAATGTCATCCAAAACGTGTTTATCATACAATAAACAATAACTATTGTGTGTAATGTAATGCATGCATGTGAGATCATATGTATTCATAACTAAATACAAATCAAATTTGGGAGACTATGGAATTGAATGATTTTGATTTGGATGAACTCAACTCGACTCAAAGTAATTTTGATTTAGAGCGAAGTTCAAGTTCAATGGAAGTGATTTTTTTTTTTTTTTTAATTTCAAGTCAAGACAAGCTTACATAAATTTGGCTTTATATCAGCCCTAATTGTGTATGATATGATCTTGAGTTGATTTTTGCAAAACCAAGATTGTAAATGGCTCAATCTCATTTTCGTTCGAACAGTGAATGGTTCATTGTTATTGATTCAACATTATATTCCCATAGATTTACACATTGTACTTGTATTAATGCATGTATTTATGCTCGCATGGATGGTGCACTTTGAAAAAATCGACATAAGGAGGCCTCTGTGCTTTGGTGAAGATTTTCGAAGTGGATGAATGATCTAATACTACTTGAGATTCATAGATAAAGATACTCTGATAGAATCACTAACCAAAGCAAACTTTTGGAGTGAATTTTGATTCTTTGTGCAAAAAAGGTCCCCAGTTTCTATTAGGGCCTCTTATTTAGTTTCCAGCCTCAATTTGTAGGATTCCACTTAATCTCTAATTAAACACACCCTTTGAAATTCTTTTGCTAGAGTAAGTTCATTTCACCATTCTCTTCTACCCAGATAATTTCAATATGGAATGAAAATAAGCCAGAATAGAGATTCACATGGGAAGAGGGTTAGAGAGGGTGGTGAAGGGGAAAAACTTTTCCAAGAAGGTTGGCATATGCCGAGTGAAGAGAACTTAATATTTTGGTAAAGAGCGGAAATAGAGAATATGAGAGAGCGATTGACAAAATAATTAGTTGTAATTCTAGTTATTTCATAAGAGGGTTTTATGATTCTATAAATCAACTATTTTTCCTTCGTTAGAATGGGTGTTACAACTAACAAACTTCAACCAATGCTTAAAATCTATGGACGAGCCTTCCTTATATGCGAGTTGAGGGTCAAGTGTTTAAAGGGGCTTCTTTTATTAAGTATGCATGAATAATTTAATGAGATGAAAAAATAGTTTACATTAAAACATGCAATAAATATGACTAAATTCTTGATGAAATATATAAATCAAAATTATCTTGCTATAGATTTCAATATCAAGTGTTCCCTTTGAGAAGTTGATTCACTCATGTTAATCTATGTGAATGTGCGGAAAGATGGTTGAGTCTTGTTCTTAGGTTTACGATGTAATGTGCACCTAACTTATTATTTTTTTGGTGCACCTAACTTATTATTTTTTTGCAGTTACTTTTTCTTTCCTCATATCTTTAGAAGAGTAGAATATGTCAACCTTTCACCTTTCATAAGAGCTACAAAACCGGTATAACTAAGTGTGCTAGCTCCAATATTTTTGGTTTCAAATTGAACGTCTTCTGGTTTTTTATTTATCCTCTTACCGATTGGATGAACATTCCTCTTTTTTTTTCTCCCAAGAATTCATTTGAGTAGCAGGTCCCATCATCCATTGTAATGAAAGATCTTTTAGTTCTTTGAGATGGTTGCATCTTCTCTTTAAGTTTTCAACGTTCTCTCTCCTTTGTTAAGAGAAAGAGGAGGGGTATTACGATTATGCTTTTCTAGTTGGATGGAGATAAGATTGAATTTTTTATGAGTATTGATTGTTCTTTTTTGTCTCATTGTTTCCATGTCTTTGTTTTGAATGTGTCCATTCCAATTCACATTGAATTTTTTTCATTCTTAATGAATTAATATCATTAGCTATTTTGAAGTAGAACGCATCTCTTTTCCGTAGATGAAAACTGCACAAAATGACTTTGCATACCTTGAGGGACCATTCCATGCATCACTACATTTTAGTATTCTTGCATAATGGTGAAATGGAGTCCACATTGTTGATTAATCATTATATGTATTTCCTCAAGTATCCAACCAAGAGGTTATGGGTTGAGGAGTAGTTTATTTACCGTATCTTTGAATAATACTTGGTAATGTTAGATTCTTTTAACTCACCACGTACAACGATAACTACTCATCTTAATTGATCTATATACCTTGGTGAAAAGTTTCCCAAGTATATTGATGTTGGATGACATGCTCTTATTTATCCTTGTTGACCTCACTTTTGTCGAGGTTTAGTTTTCTTCCTAGGATTTAGGGTTCTAGCTTTAGAAGCTTCCCCGACGATCTTAGATTCTTAGCAATGGGCCCACCTTGTTTTAGTTTGCTCGAAGCCACCTCGCACTCTTTTGGAATCCCGAACGAAATTTCGTACTTCCAGCTCATAGCGAGTTGGAATTGACGTTAGGAATCCAAATCGAGTTCCTATAGGACCACCGGACCTTGAGACGACCTCGTCGCACATTTCGCACCATCGGAAGACAAATTCATCGAACCACGGCCTCGACGCTTTCAACCACCTCACAACTGAATCAAGATTGATCGGAACGCCGGGAAGAGCAACGTCGAGTCAGAATTTCAGAAAATGCCGGATTCGACGCACTTTCGATGCGACCTTCGACGAGGTTGTCTGGACGACCTCGGATGATGCAACGGACTGCGACGTTGCGTCTAAAACATCGTTTCTGCCTAAAATTGATATTTGATTTGCGACGATCGCCTGCCAGAGCGGAAATTGTGATTTTTTGGGCTTGATTTTAATAAAATTAATAATATATATATATATTTTTAAACCTATTTAATCTATCCTAAGCCCTAATCCCTACCCGTTCGATCGGCTGGCTGTCTCTCTCACTCGTTCGATGGGGGCACCCGTTCCCTGCTTCTCCCGCGCTCGAGCGTGCCTCTTCCTTGTAGCCTTTGCCCTCTCGAGCCACGCGTGGTTCTCCCCATACCTTCTCGAGTGTTATCCTGCGCGGGGTCACCTCGCGTGATCTCCTCGCTCGACTCCCCGCTTCGCCGCCGAGCTTCGGCCCCTAGCCGCGACACTTTGTCGCCATCTTCCCGCCATTCCCCACTTGCGTCCGGCTCTACGGGTAAGGAGCGGCCCTCTTCTCCCTCCTCTCGCCTATAAAAGCCCATTTTTGAATGAATTTAGGGTTGGTTGGTCGGTTGCCTCGCTTCTCTCGAGAAATCGGTGTCGGAGTGGAGCTTGGTTGTCTTCTTCGTTTCTTGTGTGCTCTACACTACCCGGTATGCCTCTTCCCCCTTCTCCTTTTCGGTTTGGCTCGATGTGGCTCGCGGCTTTGGCGTGTTTCTCCTCGTTTAGCCCCTCTACTGGCACTTGCATGTTATGAAATCATTTCTAACCTAATTAGCTGGAATATTTGTTGCTTTTCTCTTCTTGTTAGCAACCTATAACTTGCTGTTATGGTTTATTTTGTGCTTGAAGCATGTTGGGATTGAAAATGTGAGCCTATTCTAAAAAACATAGGTTTGGTTATTTGCTTAAAAGGTGGAAATAGGGCATGACATTGGCTCCTCTCTCTCTTTTATATTATTTGAAGCATGGAGGATGTGTTTAAGGCAAAGTATTAGCCTTCTTTTAGCATGTTGGGGCATGCATTCTAAGCCCCCTTTTTCTTACTTTCTCCCCAGCATAAACTATAGAAGAATTTATTTGGTTTTGTGACACACATGTGTGGGGCTCGGCTTGCTCCTTATGGCTTTCTTTATCAAAACGGCATGCAGGAGAAAATTTTAATCTTGAGGAGCCTCATGTATGCCCTCATGTTAAACACATGGTACCTCTATATGTTGATGTATGAAATGTTTGGAGGTGTTTTGCTTTAACTTCATGCTTAACTTGGTGGTCTGGATTTATTTTCTTTACATTGGGGTGGACTTTGGGGGTTTTGTGAAATCTCATTTGACTCACCTTAGCCTTACCCGAGGACTGGTTTTTGATGTTCTAGATGCTCCTTTGCACCTGTTTAGGAGCCCTTTTATTTCTCTCGTTTTAGTCATGTGAAGGTTGCTCCTTTCGTACCGTTTGGGAGCCTTTTACTTCTCTGTTTTAAATGGATATCGGTCGCTCCTTTGCACTCGATATGAGGGCTCTGCTTGTGTTTCTGTCGCTCTTGACACTGCTCCCTTCGCACTTGATATGGGGCTCGGCTTGTGTTTGCCGCTCTTTGCAGCTGCTCCTTTGCACTTGAGTATGGGGCTCGGTTTTGTGTTTTGCCGCTCTTGTGCACTGCTCCTTCTGCACTTGATATGGGGGCTCGGTTTTGGTTCCCGCAGCTCTCCGGTGCAGCCTTTCGAACGGCTCGGGTATGGGTCTCTCCTGGGCTCGGGTTCGTGCTTTGCTTAAGCATAGTGCGGCTGAATTCTTTGGTTACTCGGTGAATTCATTCTCATACACTTGTGATGAATTGAGAGTAATGTGGAAGGCTTGTTGTGGCTGGCGCGTGGGCTCATCGTGGTGATTCGGATGCGGGATTTCTGCCTCTTGCTATCCCTTTGTTATAGCTTTGTCGTGAGCCTTCTCTCTTGTTTGTGGCCTTGTCGAGAGCGCTCGTGGGGTGATTGATGTAGTGATGGTCTTGCTCCTTGCTATTCTTGCATATGAGGTTGATTGAAATGATTTGAGGATACCTCTTAATTCACTTGTGAGAAGAAATTTAATACCATATTTGGGATGTTTCATTTGATAAATTGGAATTGATTTGGTGGTTTGTGGTCTATCCATTCACCTTCTTATGTATTCGAAGTTTATCGATTCTTCTATCGTATAATGATCTCGAAGCCAGTAGGTGAACCTCATCGGGAGTCCGTATTTCGAGAATCGAAAATTAATGCGGGTACTTGGAGTCTGGAGGAATCTCGGCGCTGGTCGAGCAGTCTGGGGCTTGGTCAGTATCTTTATGTCTGTTGTTCATGCTTTTACAGCTGTCGTTTGGGGAGAGGGGTGTGTTCCCTAGGGGTCTAGTCCTCATCCTTTCCTAGAGCGCCGACGTGCCTTTAGGTCCTTTTATAGGTTGTGTAAGGACGGTCGGGAGTTCGGGATGACTTACTTGTTTTGACTGTTATTGGTAATTGGTTCACCTCTTTTTTATGAGGATTGTGTTAGCGTGATCGCTTTCCTCTTTCTTTCCTTCGTTTCCTCATCCTTGTTTTCTCCTCGTTTTCTGGCTCAACGTCCGCACTTACGGGGGACGTGTAGGTGTGCACATATAACCCCTGGGTTATATGTGGGGCACATCAGCAGGTCGGAAGTGCGGTGGGGACATCGATAATACCGCATAGCGGAAGGTTATGAGAGATTATAGAACGACGTCGCCTCGACTCGCAGGCTGCAGAGAAGTAGAGCGGGAATCACGTGACTATTCGCCTGTTCTTGGGTTTCTACTGCCGACGTCTAAAAGATGTTAGTAGTCCTAGTCTCATTAGGAGTAATTAACTCATTAATTAAAATATTTCAAAACAAAATACATACATTCGAAAAATATAAAATTACCTCCACTACAACACAGACTTACTTCACCTACGAACTTTTACTTGCATGCAAACCTAAAATGAAATGTGTGAAAATTCATAAAGGTCCACGTCGATTGCTATTCGAGTCGAGTTAGTAGCTTTCACTGCAGAAGTCGGTCCAGTGGTCGACGACTCAGGTGGGACATATAAGATAGCTCGAGTCCTCTAATACCACCGTGCTTACTGGTCTTTTTCCAGATGCTTGGCCATTGCTTCCTTACTGGTTCACCGTGAGTTTAGCGGGACATCCGTGAGCTTCTTCTTTCGGTGTTATGCGGTTTCACTACTGACTTTGTTTTGTTTTCGTTCGTGATTTTATTCGAAGTCTTCCACGAAAGCCTTTTCTTTTCTTTCTCGATTTTCTTTGTTTCTTTTTACGATTTTCTTTGTTCTCCTGTCGTCTTTCTTTTCGATTTATCACGGCTTTGCATACTCGCTTTTTCTTAGCACATACGATAAGCACTCTCTACTCACTTGAGGTTTTTCCTACTACGTTTACTCTTTCTCTTTTCGCACTAATGTCTTTTCTGCATGAAACAATAAAATAAAAACAATAAACATGTAACGATACACCGCGGTAATCATCGCCTACGTGATACTCGCACAGTATTTTTCTACTTTTCTTTATCGTGTAGCATGTTTTTCTTTCTAAGATACGCTCCCTGCTTAAGATATAGACGTGTTTACTTTTTCAGCAGACACTTCGCTAGCTTTAAGCATGTTTCTTGCTTAACTAAGATAACTCGCTTGCGATACTTCTTCGTCATTGTTCATTATAAGCATATTCCCGCTTGTTTTGCATGCTTCTTTTATCGTACTCTCCATCATGTTGCACAGCACTCATCTTCGTAATAAAGTGGTAATAAAATGAAATAAAACGATTTGCGATGTCCACTTTAACTTAAACTTTAAACCTAAGTCGCGATCTCACATTATGACGTGGAGATTGAGCACGATGCGGCAAGATGATCATCTTCTTCAACAAAACACGTGTCGACATCAGAAAACCATTCACCATGTGACTTGAGGCACTCGCTTATCGTGACATAAATCCTCACTTGTTCTTTAGCGCTGCATCAGCTTTCATTGCGAGCCTTCATTGCGATATAAGCCCTAACTCGCTTAGGATTCCGAGGTCGTCATCCGATACGGCGTAAATTCTCCTATATTCCAGGTTATTTGCATAATCACGTGATTATGTAAATGCAATTCCTATAATTAATTGACAGGATTGAAACTAAATAAATTCATTTTTTTCAAAATTTAAAGCCCAACCATAGGATAGTCTGGGACGTCATCGAGGTTCTCCTCGAGATCCGTGACGTCCCCTACCTCTCTTCCTTCGACTCCGGAAATAACCGTTACATATCATGCGCCTTCACCTATTGGATTCCTATTACCACACTTCGTTGAAAACCTTACCCTTTCGATTTCATGAAATGTAAACCCCTTATCTAAATGATAGCTTCTCGAGTGATCTCGATCATTCGAGTGTAATTGATTATAGGGGTTCACTTCATATAGGGGCTGTAAAGACTCGGATAATATAAACCCTATTTAATTCTTTTGTATTAAATAGGGAATTTGTTCGGCCTACATAAGCGTTCGTGACCGGAACGAATGTCGTGAATTTCGTGGTTTATTTGATCGAGCGACGTTGTCGAGTAGGGTGTACATTCTCCGGAATAGATGCGTTACTTCGCGATATTACGCTCGTTCATTCAATTCGCTAAACGAATGAGATCCGTCCATTCTCATTCTCATATTTTAAAATTTAAAATTTTACTTTCAAAAATCAATATATATATATATATATATATATATATATATATATATATATATATATATATTAAATTAAATCTCAAAGACACGCATTTCAAATTCGCCGACAATCCTCTTTGTCTTTGCCGTTAAAGATAGATTTTAGTCTGGATATTGGAGCTGCTTAATGTTTTACTTTTGTCAGGTAAAGCAGGACAAATAGCCAAACCTTTCCCCTCATCTCCTTAAAACTTCTCCTGAAAGAGTTTCGAATGATGTTTCATGCTTTCAACATTGCTCTATATTTTGTTCTTCATTGGGAAATGTTGTTTTGAATTGATTGCAATAAAGATTGGATTAGTTCAATTCCTCCTTGTTCTTTTTCTTCCTATTGGGATTTAAAGAGTTTTCTTTTTTCATGTTGGGAGGCTTCTCTCGATAGATCTTGTTCGTTCTTTTAATAACCAAGGCAAGCTTATTTGTCTTATTTTGATCCAAAAAGTCTTTGGAGCTCATTGGGATGTTGAAATATTGAAGGTTCATTTCAGAAACATTAACAGCTCTTTATTGCAATACCAAAGTTGAGAGCTTGCTTTCTAAACATTATAGTTTTACATATATTAGTCTTTCTTTAATATAATCCACACCATTGTCTCCAGTGGTTTTCATTACCTCATAAGGTTTCGCAAGAGAAATTTTGTCTACCATTTGCCAAAAATATAGGTGAGTTTAAGCAAGACAAATAATATCATATCTTCGAAGCTATGCCTATGGTGACGGAAATAAATATGTAGTTGGTCTATTCGGGTGTGAATCTTGATTTTTGTTCTTTTGCTTGATACGGTGAGAAAAAGACGGCTATTTGGGTTTGAGGAGCCGAGAAACTTCTTGAAATTTGGTTTATTATCATCATCATGAGCAACACACATGTTAATGCTAGAGATATGCAGGATCATAGCATAGAATGTGGATAAAATTTATGGTAGTTTGAAAGCTAATGCCTATATCTATTAGAGTGAGGACATAGTGTCATTTTATATTCATAAAAAATTTCATAGAACTATATAAATATTTTCAAAGACAAAAATGAACTCTTTAAGGCTAAGCAATTCCTCTTCTCGAAAACCTTCTTGTGTGGATGGTGAGAGGATAATGCTCCTTTAGACTGAAATATCTTTGAAGTGGGGTGGGGATGGTCGCTGTCTAGAAGATGAGGTTCTAATATTCTTTGGTTTGGGAAATGGTTTATCTTATGTGAAAGAGATTCTCTCTCTCTCCCTTCCGAATCTTTCTCACTTCTGTCTTCCTCTGTCTCCCCTTCGTAGTCTTTCAATGTAGTTATTGCAATTTGTGGGAAGAAGGTCAAATGCATAGGACGGTGATGGTAATTCATATGGAGGACATGCATTGAGTTGGAGTGTATATGGCCTGTGATTAGTCTTGCAAAGAGTTGAAGCTGTCAGTGTTCTTTTACTAAAAAAGATGCGACTCCTCGTGTTAGGAGCGAGATGATGAGCTTCTAGAATAAGTGAATCAGAATGGACTTCTAGTTGAATCGAATGGAATGCATGTGAAGACCTCAACCGACTGGCCATAAGTGATTTCGAGTAAAAACATAGTTACTTGTTGTCAAGAAGAGAGGTAGTTTGCTTTTCGACAAGCATAAAGCCCTCAACAACTTGAAAGTATTCAACAATAAAATAGTCACTCGACTTGAGGAGAGAGTTCAACTTTCATTCTAAGCTACTAGGTGCACCTAAAATGATTGTGTAAATGAGCTGAATTTTATCACTTTCCTCCTTATTTTGGGAGTTTATAAAATCGGGGTTGTGTTACACACACACACAAGTAGACACACTTGTGCTTGCATACACACCTCTACTCTTGATTCGGCTTTGAATTTCAACAAACCTTGTAGAAAGATCACAACATCAAGGGATATCTTGACATTGGCTATGTTTTAAAAGTTTGATGGGGGAGGGTTGCGATTTGAAGTAGAAGTCGACACAGATTTTTCACAAAAATTAAGGCTAACCAATATTTCTTCAATAAATCAAACAACTCACACAAATACAAAGAATAAGCATCTACAATTCGAGATGTAGGCGATCTCTCTCAATTTCTACAATTCAAGAGGTAGGAAATCTCTCTTAAACGCTAGGCCTAAGACTCACAATTCAATCTCATGCATAATTCTAAGACATAACAAACATATTTATACCCAATAATAATAATAATAAAAGACTAAATTGTCCTTAGGCATACAAAAGATAAATTTGTCCTTAGGCTAACGTGCTCGTAATAAGGAGCTATGGAGGGCTGACCTGATATTCAGGAGCAAGCACGGAGGGTTCATGGATGAGTCAAGCGGATTTCATGAAGTGCGGCATTGGTTGGTGCAAAATTAAGACGCTTGAGGCTTGAGTGTTTGAGTAGATAGTATGCTATACTTGACAAAATAACTTATTAAGATGTTCCCAATAACTTGAAGAAATGCTAAGAATAGATATTGTTTATTCCTAAAAGAATATTTGTTACGGTTGAACATCTCTGTTAACATGATCATTTATTGTTCCAGAAGAACCCAGCGGCCAAGTCACGAGAGGCTTCTACTCCTCACTTCGCTGTTCAACATGACAGCCGTCCTCTTTCACGTAGATGATTTAAGCTTGATAAAGTTATATGCCAATGTGTATGCAGTCTCTCTTCATTGACAGAATGCATCAATACTTAAGAAATCATTGTCTCGATGTCATTTGATCCCATACCGCTAGAAGTTTTTGGATAACTTTGGTTCTTTGTGCTACACGGCTTTGTTCTTCTTTTGGGTGTCTCAATTAGTTTCCAGCCACAATTGATAGAATTTCACTGAAATTTAAGCTAAACATATATCCCTGTAACCCCATTTTCTCTCGTACCTTTATCTTGCCTTCTCTTTTTGTTAGTTAATTCCAATATAGAATGAAAAATGAACTAACTATTCTGTGCAGGTGGCATCAGAAGACATAATTTTCGCCGCGGGCCAATGACTCATGGCTCTAAAAGCCATAGAGCATTGGGTTCCATCGGCGCTGGAACAACGCCTGGTCGAGTGTATAAAGGTAAAAAGATGCCTGGAAGGATGGGAGGAACTAAAAGAAAGATCCGAAAGCTGAAGATTGTCAAGATAGATAATGAACTGAGAGTTGTAATGATAAAAGGAGCTCTACCTGGAAAGCCTGGGAATCTTCTTCGCATTACACCTGCAAAGATTGTTGGAAAAAACATTCCTAAGAGTTAGGATATATTTCTTCTCAATCAAAATGTACCTGAAAACATTTTCTTCTCCAGATTCAAGAGCTTCCTTTTTTAGTCACAGGTTGATGTGCTACTAAATAACATATTTGTGTTTGACTCCATCAGAATTCCTTTTGCTTGTTCGTTTAAGTTTTTATTCAGCTCAAAATCAGTTCAAAAGATTTTAAAAAATTTAAAATTTAACATTTATTTTAATACAACATAAAAAAATTAATATGAAAATAAGTATATAATTTATTTAATATTAAATAAGTTCGTTTATATTTGACTCTTATAAAGCTACTTAGACTCGTATAATTAAACACGTTTTATAATTAATTCATTATCAATCAAGTCAGCGAGATTACTGATATCTACAAGTAAAATTATTACGTCAGGACTTCAGATGTCGCGTTATCTGGCATCTCAAACTGTGGAATAACATGGGAGAATATTCCTCCCGTGTTATTCTATGTTATTCAGGTATTATTGTGTTATTATAACATTATTATGAGTCCAGAATATCATAGAATAACACGGAAGAATATTCTCCTTGTTATTATGTCTTATTATATCACAATAACATTTGAATAACACAAAATAACATAAGAACAATATTCTCCCGTGTTATTCCTCGTTTTCATGATGGGCTACGCATTGCGTGATTTGATTGAACTCCGAACGTACCTCTACGTCCAGAGTCCGGACAGCATAAGCGTGGGTAATTTTTTGTATAAGGATATGTTGATCTTAAATTTCATTTAATTTAATTTAAAATGAATGTAATGTATAAAAATGCAATTAAATTTCAAATTACACCAGTAATAAAATAAAAAGATGAATCATTTGAGATGCACTTATCCATGTTTTTAAGGGTTATTTACACGCATACCATACCACTCAACTCCTATGTATTCGCATATCTGATACCTAAAAATTGCTATTTACATTTATACCACCCAAATCATTCATATCACAAAAAATGCCACGATTACAATTTTAAAATAAGTAAAATATACCTTTTTCATACAAAGGTAAAATGTCATATATGTAAAAGTTAAATTTAAGGTGTTACATGTGTAAATACATAAAAATTGAATGGTAAATATTTAAATCTTCCTTTTTTTAATCTATAATGTTCAGGACAGATCAATGAAACGCTACTCGTAATTTCTCTTGGATATTGTTTGAACAATGCCAAATCGCTGTACATCTTTCAACCTAAAGAAACATTTAAATATAAATACTGACATATTAGAAATTAGACATGTGTAAATTGTTCTGAAACAAGTAGCAGCAGTATCAAAGCTCAAGTCCTTGCAAATATATTTTCAAATAACATAATGATCAAATTACAATTTTGCATCAAATTGTCAGCAATGCTGTAGTTTCTTGAGGTTCTTCTACTGCACCAGCCTCTCTGATCAGCCTCTCCACAGGGATCTTGACGACATCACGCCGTACACCGATATCAGCAATGTAGCGGCTGACTGAGTACATCGCTCCCGCCACAACCACCAAACCAGTCCCACTGGTTGTGAGGTAGCGAAGCGGAGAAGACATGACTGTTGAAGCAGCTGCCGTCCATGATGCCAGTTGGCCGCTTCGGCCTATGCTGTAAGTAGTCTCAATAAGAAAACCGGTCTTGCAATAGATTGCGAAATCCTCACAGTTATTCTTGAAAAGGCTGTAGCCGCCAAATCCTTCATTGAGAAGAGACTTGGCTCGGTGCAAGACATCCTCTGCTGGATCTGAAGCAGCTAAAGTACAGGTTCCTCCTCGAGCTTTGGCGATGAAGAAGGCAGGAGAAACAGCGTACTCAAAGATGTAGAGATTTCCTCCAGCAAGGAAGCAATTAAGACATGATTTGATAACTCCATGGAGCTTACTCTGATCACCACATATCTCACATCTGGTGTTGGTTGGTGATGGAGAGGAGCTAAGGAAAAGATTGTCCAGGAAAGTTCCAGTGCCCATCTCCTGGCCTGCTGCTCTTGTGAAATGGATGACCTTGTCATCTCCTATATAAATCCCTGAAGGAGGGAGGAAGAAAAAGGCATGATGATGACAACAATCGCTTTCATTTGGCAGCCTTTCTATCATGATGTGTTTTTATGGATCTTAATAGTTAAATGTAACGCAATGTAGATTGTGCATGCCTGCCAAACAATTCCATCGGTATAGAATTCAAAAGGAAAGTTCAGCTATTTCCTCTTGTACCCTTGAAGAAGATCAAAATTCGGATACCAATTTCAATAGACATCTAACGATTAGAATTCCACTTCCTTCACTCTAGTTCTCCACTGTGAAGACTGGTTAAATCTAGGCAGGACACAATTTGTATTTGTTGGGTCAACTAAAACAATCTTCTGCAGATCCATGACACAACTCTGATTTTTTGTTTTTTTCTTTGAAAGATATCAGTCTTATTCCACATTTATAGAGTTTGATTCAATGAAATTTAGATGCCAAGAGACCCAAAGAAATATCCGGATGGACTAAAAAAGCTGTCTTAGTTATATATTCATCAGCATAATCAGGAATTACTACCCTCTGTTAGGTTTGTTGTAAATCGATTAGTACGAATCAAATCTTAAGAAAATTCTAATACAGATTAATTTTTAATCTTTAGAAGAATTAATAAACTAAGATTTCTAGCAAATTTCTCCAGTAAAAACAATAAATGGAAAGATGGATATAGTCAACCAACAAGAGTTAGGAAAAACTCATTTCATCTGGAATAGAACAGAATTTTCGTTCAAGTGGAAGCATCCCGGGCAATTGAATCAAGGAAACAACTCTATATTAGTAAGAGCCTAAATATGGTTTATACATTCAAACCTAAAGATAGAAGATCAGAGACTCATCCATATGACACAAATGGCAAGAAATTAAAAATGTGAAAGATGTCCAGATTGAATTTTGAGATCAAATATACCGTTGAAGAAGGAAAATCTGCGACCACATTAATAATACAAAGATGACTTCTGTTACAATATATTTTTGCCGGCTGGACTATGGAAAATGAGAAATCAAGAAACAAATCCCAAAATATTTGGGTTTTTAAAAGACAGCCCCAATACTGGCACAAGGCTAATGTTTATAATATTCCTCCTGAAGTGGCACTAAATCTTTATTGTCCTAGTTTACTTGAAATTTACTTTACTAATTCTAATTCCGTCCATTTAATTACTCACTATTACCGCATGGCTGGGGCACTAAGAAAATATTGATACACATTAATATTGAAAATTTGTAACTTAATTATGAATAAACTTTGAATGAAAACTATGGTTATACTCATAAAACAAGAGTAATAATCATACGTTAACTAATTAAATGCACCTAGCATTTTATACTACCAAGTCTCTGCTATCTTTACTTTAATTCATTATTCATATTTCCGTAATGCCAAAACCACCACAGAAAATAAACAAAATGAAACCTCGCTGAGATAAAAATATATCAGAACGCATCATGTATCGGACACTCATAAAGTCCAAGCACATATAGAGCAAATTCAAATTATATATTAAAAAAAAGAAACCCTCAAATGCTTTTTCTTCTGCCAAGAAAGTGTTCTAATTTTAAGGGAAAATATATCCTGAAGAAAAATTCCCTGCTGGATAATTTTCTTGATATTTTAAAATAATGAGATGAACATATTTCTCCTCATAATGGATGAAATAATTAAGTGATTTTGTGAATGGGATGTATTTACATGAACTTCGCCCTTCATGACATATATTTAGTTTATGCTTGTCAAAATATTTAGCAAATAAATAATCTGATCAAGTTTATTGTAGGGAAGTGTCGATCCCCATGCTTGATTAGGATGGAATTAATTTCTCTCGGAATATATTTCATTGTTTGTATTTCCTTTATTAGATATTTCCTATTTCCTTGTTTTTAAAACTTGGTGGGAGTCCTAATTTAATATAAAAGGATTTTGGTTTCCTATCTTGTGAACTGATATGTTGGTCGTACTATATATATGTAGTAAGATGAAATGCATTGAGAGAGCGAGGGAAAAAAAAAATCCTAGATTCTTCATAGCTAGCAACCTTGTTCGTTAGCATGAGAGAAGTTGCAGCGTTCATCCCTTCTGTTTTGGTATCATCCAAAATTGTTCTAACAACTGCTCTGTCACTCTCGTGCACATGAGCCACAATAGTTGCTCGTCCCCTCCATTCGACAGATTGCAGAACCGTATGAATGCTCCGTTCGAGCAGAGTGTTCATCCCTTTTGTTTTGGCATCATCAACCACTATTCGAACAACTGCTCTGTTTCTCGTACGCATGAGCTGCAAACCTCACTCGTCCCCTCCGTTATAACAGAACGCAAAACCATTTGAAAGCTCCGTTTGAGTAGAATCATAGAATAGTTCTGAGGCTAGTTTGGCTCTTAAGATCAAATTTCACATATCGTTTGAAATTTTTGTTCTATTTTCATAGATCATTCGAATGCTCTGTTTGATTTTTGGATATTATTTTTTCCTCTTCGATTGCTAAAGCGGCGAACGATTCGGCCCCATCGATTGATTCAGCTTACCCAAGTCGCCATGAGCTGTCGGCTTGTAAATAACTTGACTGCCTCTCAATGAGTGTCAGAACTCATGGAAACCGAGAGTTGCACACAACTACCTATAGTTCATGTTCACTTATCCAACTGGGTCGTCGAATTAAGATCTCTCGCTTATGTTTGAGTAGCAGGTCTTCTCGATTTGAGCTTCTCAATTTTATGATGATCAAACATGACATAGCCACACAATCTTCTTCCATGGTAATCACCTCTAGATTCGAGCTTATGCATTAGTCTCTATCGTACCTGATAATTCTCCCATCTAACCACTAACAATAAACTATATAGCTATAATTTTCTCAAAATGGTCACAGTCCATCACCACGTACATTTGTCAACTTATAAAATATACCATACATGTATAGTCTAAACTATAATACAAACACTCACATCTTTTTTTATGTTATTCAAATTGATATTTGGAGACATTAACAAGTAAATAATATAAGTGGGGGCACAATAGTTTATATCATTCATTGATGATCAGATAAGAACAACAAAAACATTCCTTAAGAGAAAAAAATATGAAACCACCATAATATTTCAAAAATTTCATTCCATGATCATTACACAATTCAAAAGCAAAATTTGAGTTTTTAAAACAAATAATAATAAGGAATATTTTAATCTCAGCCTTTGTCCTATTTCTTTAAGCATGGTATTATTCATATAACTTCTGCGAATACCCAACAAAATGTGGTTGCTGAGAGGATGAATAGACACACTCACTTAATGAGGCTCGTGTCATTATGTTCTTTATTCATGTGTCTAAACATTTTTTAGGGAGAATTCATTCTCACAACCACATCTCATCAATAAAATACCAAGTCGAGTTTTAAAATTTTAAATTTCTCATAAGCATAAGATCACTCCGAACTTGATCTCTAGTCTCTCAGATGTATTTTCCTCGGTTACTCCAATCGGAAAGGGTACAATTCCATAAATATCACATTCTTTGAAAATCAATCTTATTTTTTAATCCAAAATTTAGAGGGAGAACTTGTGGGAATATAAGATTTGAGATTCTTTCCAAGATAATTAGGCCACTCGACCAGCTCCGCTTGAAGAATCAAACTCGGTCACAAAAATAATCTCAAGTGTCTCTACTCCAACATAACACTAATGATCAGGATAGTGTTGTTGACCTCACTTTTGTCGAGGTTTAGTTTTCCTCCTAGGATCTAGGGTTCTAGCTTTAGGAGCTTCCCCGACGATCTTAGATTCCTAGCACTGGACCCACCTCGTCTTAGAATGCTTGAAACCACTTCGACACTCTTTTGGAATCCGGACGGAATTCCGACCTCTGCTTCACATAGTCGGTAGGTTGGAATTAGCGTTAGGACTCGAATCGAGTTCCTATAGGACCACCGGACCTTAGGGTAGCGCTTGCATGCACTTTTCTGCACCACCGAAGCACAAATTCCCGAGCCCGACGCTCGACGTCTTCAAATTCTTCGCGACGGATCGAGATCGAAGTAAGAATGCTGGAACGAGCGACATCGAAGTCGAATTTCAACGAAATCGAATTTGACGCACTTTCGACTCGGCCGGTGACGAGGTTCTCCGAACGACCTCGCATCGCGAAAAGTGATCGCGCCAGTTGCGTCCGGGACGTCGAATTCGTTAGGAAGAGGCATATAACTTGTCGTGTTTGGAGCGCGGACCGCGACGCGAAATTTTACCGATTTTTATTAAATAAATCCTTATTTTTCCTATTTAAAAATCCTATTTTAAACCCCAATTTTCTCCCTCTCTTCCCTTACCGCGTGGACCTCGCCTTTTCTTTTTCTCCGGTCCCGATCCCGTTCTCTGGCTCCTGCGCGAGCTCCGACCTTGGTCCTCGTACCTTCTCGCCACTTCCCCGGCGACCCTGCTCGCTGACGAGCCGCCTTTCGGCCTTCCTCGCCTCTACGGTCGGCCTTTTCCGGCGACTTTGTCGCCACTCTCTCCCGCCTCTTTTCCTCTAGCCGAGCGTCCGGGTAAGTGGCTTCTTCTCCTCCTTCTTCGAGGCCGGCTATATAAGCCTCATCTTGAGGGAAGTCTAGGGTTGGTTGTTGCTCGTGGGTGGGTCTGGTTACGAGGTGCTTACTGCTTCGCTTCTCTCCTTCCCCTCTCTTCACTCTTCTTCTTCTCTCGTTGCTCACGGATCCTCCTGAATTTTAGCTTGAGTGAGGTAGAGTGTTGTTGGCTTGACTCCGAATTTCTTGGGACTTGGCTGCTCGATTTTAGCCTGGTTTGCGCCGTTCGGTCCCTGCTGTTGGATCTCTTGGTGTGTTTTGCTTGGACATACACCGAGGTATGATTTTCTTTGGCTCAGATTTTTACATGTGAGGCTATTTACATATTGCTATGCTTGAGTTGGGCGTGGTTATACATTCAAAATGGCATGGAGTTGCTTCTTGCTCTTCTTTACTTATTTTGCATACTTGTCCTAATCTAATGTGAAGCATGGAATGATTTGCGTAGTTAAATTCATAAGGAGCTTGCTCTTTCTTTTTGCTCCTCCTACTTCTCTGTTTTAAAAAAAAAAAAGAAAAGAAAAGCATGTTAAGAGGGAAACTCGTCTTGATTCGAGCAAATTTTATATTTATTTTCATTCGAAATATGCTGAAGTTCTGCATTGGGATATGTTGGAGATATAAAAACGCTTTTGTTGGCTTCATGTTCAGCTATGTTCTAAGTCTCAGTTTGGCTCATGGTGAGCTTGGTTAAGAGCATCTTTTTATTTCATGCTAAAGGGAGCTTTGAGGGGCTATTTTTGGGGATTTTTGTTTCTCGGTTTGGCTCCTGCAATTTCTTGATCTTACCCCTCATATGGAAGGGCTGATTTGCTTTATCTTGCGATTTTCTGGATCTTAAATTTGCTTTGAGCCTACTTTGGCTCGGTTATGGTCAAACC
This sequence comes from Papilionanthe hookeriana x Papilionanthe teres, assembly GCA_022702705.1. Lineage (NCBI taxonomy): Eukaryota > Viridiplantae > Streptophyta > Magnoliopsida > Asparagales > Orchidaceae > Papilionanthe > Papilionanthe hookeriana x Papilionanthe teres. The sequence continues at coordinate 30,849,799 of CM040421.1, forward strand.
CTGTTATGATCTTGATTTTAAATTTGGTTTAAGATTTGGTTTCAGCTTTATACGGCCTGAGCTTTCTGCTGTTAGCTCCGCGGTTTTCTCGATTTTGGGTTGTCTTAGCTCTGCCTGTCCTCGGTTTTGGGCTGGCTTGTGGCTTCGTTGTAGCTCGGATTTTAAGCTCGCTGGACCGTAGGTTCGAGGTTGGATTGTGGGGGTTTTCCGGCGGGTTTGAAAGGGGCTTTGTAGTGGCTCGTGCGCACCTTGTTTGGAGCTCCTCGAGGGCTCGGGTTTGGCTTGATGTTGAGCTGCGGGTTATGTGAGGGTTTGTTTGAGGAAGCTTGGTCGTGAGCCTCTTTATGGAAGTTTGGAGTAGGGTGAGGACTTCATCTCTTGTTGCTCCCTTTGTTGTGATTGTGCCCGTGGGCCTCTCTTTGCTTTTGTCTCGGCCGAGAGCCTTAATGGGTGTGGTGCTTCTCCTTTCTTACTCCTTGTTACACTTGCACATGGATTTGGTGAGAGGGGTGTGAGATTGCCCTCCATTTGCTTCAATTAAGATTTTTGAAGGTTGATATCAAAGTTTGATGTATGAGCATGAGTTATGGCAATTACGTGATAAATTGATGTCAGAATTGATGGGCACTGTTTAATGATTGTTCGAGCCCGAAATTTGTAATATGAAATGAAAATTAAAAAAAAAAAAAAAAAAAAGGAAAAAAGAAAGAAAGAAAGTAAAGGGCAAAATCTTGGAATTTGTGATAGCCCTCCTTGTTTAGTGAGCTAGGGTTCAGTATCCGGGCAGCAGCAGCTTGTCTTTCCTTTATTTTACCTCTTTTTTTATCTTTATTTATGATTTTTCCGCTATTTGGGAAAACAGGGAGTGTGTTCTTGGAGTCCAGTCTTCACCTTCTCCGAGAGCGTCAAGTGCGCTTGTAGTCCTTTCATAGGACATGTGAGGTCGGTCGGGAGTCCGGGTGATTTACTTGTCTTTTCTCTCCTTTCCTCGACCCCTCGTCCCTAGTTTTCACCTTGTTTCTTGAACCCACACACATACACGTAGGACGTGTAGGTGTGCATCATCTTACCTCTAGGTTATATATGGTACATCAGCGATTTGTAAGTGCGGTGGGGACGTTGATGCGGTTACAAAACGAGAAAAATTACGAGAGCCATAGAATGAGCGCCGCCTGTCTCGTAGGCTACAGTAGAGAGTAGAGCGAGTCACGAGCCATTCGGCCGTCATCGGGGTTTCTATCGCCGATGTCTGAAAGTTCAGTAATCTAGTCCTATTAGGTGAATAACCCTGTGATCGAAATACTTTAAAACGAAAATACGTATGTTTGAAAAATACAAAATTGCTTCCACCGCATACTACAGCTCTACCTACTACAAACTTTTCTTTGCATGAAAACAAAAAAATGAAATGTGTGAAAACTTATAAAAGTCCGAGTTAGGCTATCCGAGTCGGATTAGAATTGCTTCTGCAGAAAGTTGGGATAAGTAGTCAGCACTCAAGTCCGGACATTAAGCCATACTCTGAGTCGAAACACCAGCCGTGCTTACGGGACACTTGTAGGCTTTACTCGTAGGTTCTTTCGGTATTTTCTCGTGGTTTCCTACGGTTTCTATCTGTTCCTTTTTCTTCGCGATTTTTCCTCGCTTTCTCGGCGTTTTCCTTCATTTTTCTTGTTGAGTTTTCGGACTTTACTTTTCGTCTATTCTGTAAGACTCTCAGTTCGTAGGTTGTTTTCACTCTACTTACTCTCTACTCTTTAAGATCTGACAAGTCTGCTGCAGGAGATAAAAAAAGTATGAAAAATAACAATAAATGAGTAGCAGTAGCACACAAGGATAGCGGGACATACTGATCTCTACTGACATACGCTCTACTCTCTTTTCTTTTATTGTCGTACTGCTTCTCTTTTAGTATGCACTCTGCTTGAATCAGTTACTTCTTTCGGTTCTACATTGCTTGGCGATGTTTTACGTTTCCAAGTCTTACTCCGCTTGAGCATGCTTTACTTTCTTTCAGACTCTTTCCTGTGGTATAGATACAGCTTGCTTTCGATATACTGCTGTTATAACGTGTTACTTCCTGCGTATGCTTAAGCATGCTCCCGTTCTATCTTTCTTTTCGCCACTTATGCCATCATTGCACACACTCATCGATTCTGATAAAAATAAATAAATGACTTGCACGTCTCGACTTTAACTTAAGACTGAAACACTAAGCTGCGATTCCCGCTTACTGACGCTGGAGACTTGGAGCACGATGGGCAAGACGGCCTATCTTCTTCAATGAAAAACTCGTGTCGACATCCAAGTAACCCAATTCCTTAGTTTAAACAATGACGCCTGGGGTTTCGAGAGTAGATCCGCCCCGTCGCGACATAAACCCTCACGCTTCTCTTTTAGCGCTCAGACACCCCTTCATGCAATATAGGCTCTAATCTGTCAGGTTCCAGGGTTGTCGCGCTTATACGACGTAAACCCTCCTGTCTTTCGGGTAGTTTGCGATAGCTAGCGCATTATGCAAACGTAATCCCTATAATTAAATTTGCAGGATTGAAATCAAAATAAAATCTCTTTCCAAAATTTAAAACCCAACCTTAGGATGGTCACAGGACGTCCTCGAGGTCCTCCTCGAGATCCGCGACATCCCTCACCCTTCTTTCCTTTGACTCCGGAAATAACCGTTCCTCCTCGCGCCCTTCACCTATCGGATTCCTACTCTCGAATTTCGTCGGAAAACCCTACCTTTGACTTCGTGAAGATAGAAACCCGAGATCTAAATCGAGAGTTCTCTCGAAGTGATTTCGATTATCCGAGGGGTAATTAACTATGAGGCACTGCATACAGTAGAGTTTTAAAGACTCGGATAATATAAACCCTATTTAATTCTTTCGTATTAAATAGTGGAATTTGTTCGGTCCACATAAAGGTTCGCGAACTGAAACGGATGTCAGTGAATTTTGTAGTTTATTTGATCGAGCGATATTGTCGAGTAGGGTGTACTATTCTTCGGAATAGATGCGTTGCTCGCGATATTACGCTCGTTCATTCAAACTGCCAAACGAATGAGATTCGTCCTTTCTCACTCTCATATTTTAAAACTTAAAATGTTATTTTCAAAAATCAATACATATATATATACTAAATTAAAAAAAAAAACTCAAAGCCCCCCCCCAAAAGCGGCCGACAAGTGTTTACACCAGAAGGACCACTAAACATACAGAGGACATGCAAACCAAGAATGATCAAGAGTCAGAACCAAATCCTCCTGCATCTAATAATCTTAATGGTATGGATTCCTTATCTCATGATTCTTATACCATTGGTTAATGAATTTAATCGACCAATTTCACACAGGAAAGGTATGTGAGGGTGCACTGATCATCCAATTGAAAGATATATAACTTATGGGAAGTTATTACCATCATACTTTTATGACAAAGCTTGAAAGCGTGCAGATTCTCAACTCTATCCAAGAGTCTCTAAAAGTAGCAGCACGAAAACAAGCAATTGAGAAGAAAATTCAAGCCCTAGAAAAGAATAACACGAGCACTTACATAGTAATCTCATGAAAAAAATTATGTAGGCTGCAAACAAATATCCACGGTCAAATGCATAAAAGATTAAAGAGTAGAGAGATATAAAGCCAGATTGGTTCCAAAAACTTCATGCAGTCATATGGAATTGGCTATCAGGAAACCTTTACACTTGTTATCAAATTTAATAGAGTCCGGGTTCTAGTCTCTCTTGCAGTAAATCAAGCTTGACCTTTAAATCAAATTGATGTCAAAAATGCCTTCCTGAATGGAGACCTTGATAAAGTCGACATGTCTATGCCTCCACGCTTGGGAAATAAGTCGAACAATAGTTTGGTTTGCAAGTTGAAGAACTCTTATGCTACTTAAAGCAATCTCCTCGTACTTGGTATGACAAGTTTGCTAAAACAATGATTACAAATGGATATCATCGGTGTCAAGCTGATCATATACTATTTATTAAATCCAATCATAGAGGCAAAATTATTATTCACGTATGATATGTAGAAGATATTAACTTGACAGGTGATGATTTAGGAAAAATCATCAAACTAAAAGGATTGCTTGCAACACAATTTGAAATCAAGGACCTTGGGACTCTCCAAAAATTTCTAGGAATGGAGATGACTCGGTCTAAATGAAGAATTATCATATCCCAAAGAACGTATATCTTAGACATGTTGAATGAAAGTGGAATGCTTGGGTGTAAACTTGCTAGTACACATGTGGATTCGAACAAAAAGATGAACAAAAGTGAAAAAAAGAAGCCCAATTTATAACAAAAAGATATAAAAAACTTGTAAGCAAGATACTCTACCTATCACACGCAATACCTACTATTGCATATTTAGCATGGTAACCCAATATATGAATAATCAAGTGAGGATCATTTGATAGCAGTGAACAAAATTCTGAGAAACTTTAAGATGACCCTAAGTATATGCTTTGTTATTCAAAAGATTTGAAAATTATGAGATTGCGATATAAACAGATGCTAGCTAGTCAGGTAACGGATAGGAAATCAACTAGTGGATAATGTTCATACATCCAGGGCAATCTCATCACTTGAAGCAAAAAATAAGTTGTCTATTGAAATAGTACAAAATCTAATTGTACTTAGGAATATGTGAGAGAATGTGAATCCAAAGGCTATTAAGGAAACTTAATATTGAGAGAAAATACACAATTAAGATGTTCGGCGAGTTAAGCAACTATTAGTATAACCAAAAATCTTGTGCACAATGATAGAAAAAATACATCGATATTGACCGATACTTCATCTTAGAAAATTTTAACAAAA